>CM053411.1:28268604-28383265 GCA_028644305.1 Xerus rutilus
AGCTATCCCACTCCTTGGCCTATACCCTAAAGACTTAAAAACAGCACACTACAGTAAAGCAGCCACTTCAATGTTTATAGCAGCACAATTCACAATTGCAAAACTGTGGAAGCAACCCAGATGTCCTTCAATAGATGAATGGATAAAGAAACTGTGGTACATATACACAATGGAATATTATTCAGCAATAAAAGAGAATCAAATTGTGGCATTTGCAGGCAAATGGATGGAACTGGAAAGCATTATGCTTAGTGAAGTAAGCCAATCCCAAAAAACCAAATGCCGCATGTTCTTTCTGATTAGTGGATGCTGATACATAAGGGGAGTGGGAATGGAAAACATAAGAGAAATGGAGGAACTTTGGACACAGCATGGGGGAGGTAGGGGAAGGGAAAGGGGAATGGGTACAGTAAAGATGGTTGATTGAGATCGTCATCACTACCCTTGGTGCATTTATGAAGACACAATTGGTGTGACTTTATCTGGTTTGCAACCAGAGAAATGGAAAAACTGAGCTCTATATATGTACTATGACTTGAAATGCAATTAAATAAACTAAAAAAAAAAAAAAGAAATAATAAATGTTCAAGAGCCTGGGATGGTTCTTGGCACATAGTCAGAGATTAGCAAATGTTCAAATGTTGGAGAGTGAGTATATGTTGTCAGTGTAAATGATTTTACAAATCATTGCAAATATTTTCCCATGCTAGGAACATTTGTGTTAGACTGAGTTCTTTGGAAATAGACTGGGTCAGAGTTGCAGGAGGAAGGTTTATTTCTTACAAAGTAAGGAAGTGAGAGGGCAGAACTGCAATGAGTTGGTTGCAACAGAGGTCTCAGCTGATCCTATGAGAAGTCCTGGAGCTGAGAGGATCCTTCAGAGCCATCCCAAATCGAGGCAACTGATCAGGTCTTTGTAGCCTTTCATCACCCAATCTTTGGTTTTGGGCTGTCCCATTGGAGGGGGCATGCAACATTGGCCAAAGTGATCCTTTGTGGCTAGGACGAAATCTCAGAAAAGGACTGTCAGCAGCTTGGAGATGGGGTGTTAGTCTTGGCGGGAGCTCTGAGCAGAGCACCACAGTATTCACCACTGACCACCATTTTGTGTCACTCAGATCCACTTTCCACCATATTTGTCATTCTGGTTTGTCTCATTTCCCAGGGAGCTTCTGAGGGATGCTGGTGGGATGAACTCAGCTGCTGCTGCTATAGTTGATCTTGAGGCTGAATGGATAGTCCTCATCCCCTCTTTTGCTACTCCTATCTTCTCACTCTCAGCCAGTGTCTCTCCTGATCTAGATGACCTGCTTGATGGGGTGACCCAGATGCTGATTCCTGTGGTGCCTGAGCCCTGTCTCTTAAGCCATCACTGCTTTTCTTGCCCCTTTACTACTAAAAATGAGTATAGGAATCCCTAAGCCACACCCTAGTGGATCACTTGAACTTCCAATGTGAAAAAGATGCCTCGCCTCTTCCTGATGGTCAGTGGCAACTACCTCTGCCAGGCTTTCTGGCTTTTGAACTCCAGGACTCTGACCAGCAACTCTCTCTCCAGGTTCTCAGGCTTTTGGTCTTGGACTGAGAGTTATTCTCTTGACTTCTCCAGTTCTGAGGTC
Organism: Xerus rutilus; assembly: GCA_028644305.1. Taxonomy (NCBI): domain Eukaryota; kingdom Metazoa; phylum Chordata; class Mammalia; order Rodentia; family Sciuridae; genus Xerus; species Xerus rutilus. The sequence continues at coordinate 28,270,224 of CM053411.1, forward strand.
TTCTGACTTGGACTGAACCATACTGCCAGCATCTCAGGGTCTCCAACCTACAGGTGACCCGGGGTGAGATTTCTTAGCTACCAAGATTACATAAACTAATTCCCTCATAAGTCCCCTCTCATGTATCTATGTGCATAAAGATATGCATGTATATTGATCTCATTTCTCCAGAGAACACTAACTAATGCCCAGGGGCTTAAGGGGTTGGGGAGGGGAAGAAAGATCAATAAGTAAAGCCCAGGGGATTTTTAGGGCAGTGAAACTGTTCTGTATGCTCTTGTATAACCATAATGGATACACGTTCAAGTGCTAAAACATGCATGTTTCCCATGGAACTGTAGAACATAAAGTAAACTCTAATGTCAACTGTGGACTTCCGTAAATAAGGTGCCAGTAAGGATTTATCAAGTATAACATGTACTGCACTAATGGAGGCTGTTCATATCGAGGAAGACTGTGTGTGAGGAAGTGGGGACATCATGGAACTGTCTGTATCACCTCCTGGATTTTTCTGTGAACCAAAAAGCATTCTAAAAATAAAGTTTATTAATTAAACAAGAAAAAGGAAAGTGAGCACCAGCTTCTGTTATCTATCAGAGGTGATAACATTAGCACTAGTTGTGACTGAATTAAATGGAAAACATGCTCAGCATGAGAAGAAATAAGACCTCCTCATCATAGAGTGAGTGAAGCCCTTTGGGGCAGTTTTGAACTATCAGACCATCAATCTTCAAATAAACATGTGCTTTGTTTATGGATGTGTTCATAGGTATCATGACAACTTGACCCTTGGTTCTGAATACTTGTTTCTGCAGTGAGCCAGGACACAAGCATAGTGTCTTGTTCTACACATTCATTGAATGGCAGGGGCTCTGGAACTGTGACAGCACATTTGATAAACAAACGAGGCAAATTGGAATGGATTCTTCTGATGATTGCCAGTGTTGGCGTTTTTTCTTCTGGCACCTACTCTAAGTTCCTGGCATCTACTGTTATTTTCCCTCCAAAGTCAAGTGCAAAAAGGACCTGACCTCAACTGACATAGAATGTGGGAGAATGTGGATGCATTGAAAAGTCATCCAGTAAGTTGACAGAGTTAAGGAATTTTCAGAGGAATTCATTTAATACCACCCAGTGAAAGTTCATACTTTGAATTTTTGCTCAAAGGCTATGGGGAAATGAGAACTACTTGGTTACCTTTGTTTTTTTTTTGTTTTTTTGATTTTTTGGTACCAGGGATTGAATTCAGGGGTACTTGACCACTGAGCCACATCCCCAGCCCTATTTTGTGTTTTATGTAGAGACAGGGTCTCACTGAGTTGCTTAGTGCCTCGCTGTTGCTGAGGCTGGCTTTGAACTCACGATTCTCCTGTCTCAGCCTCCCAAAGTGCTGGGATTACAGGTGTATGCCACCATGCCTGGCACCTCTAGTTCTTGGCAGAAAACATTGTCCCAGATATAACTTCTATGTCGATTACTAGTTTACTTGAACATTTGGACACATGGAGATTCTTCATTTATGTGTTTATTCACTCAACTAACATTGATGAAGTAACTATTATGTCACAGGCACTGTATGCATGCAACAGTCAGGGGGAGAGTTCCTGCTGACACATATCCTGCTGCAGTACCAGGTGGTGGGCAATGAGAGGACCCTATTTCTTCTTTTCTCCTTACTCCTCCCTCAACCATATAGAAGTCAACTCATTTCTGTCCTTCCACTTTTATTTCTATCCTTTCATGCGCTTTGCTGGGAGATGAAATCTATCTGGTTAGCAAGATTATAAGAACCTTCCATTCAAAAGATAGTATGACTAATGGACACAGTTACTCTTAACTGGAAGCAGGAAAATTTCTCTTGCATTCTGTTTTCAAAAAACCCATCTGGAATTTATTTTTCTATGTAGCAGAGAGAGGAATTCCACCTTATTTTTCTAGATTAGATAGCCATTTGTGAAAGAGTAAGTCCTTGGAAGTGCCACCATTATCATAAACTAAGTTTCCATATATTTACAGCTCTGTTTCTGAATATTGTTCCATTATGTTACCATATACTGGCTGTGCTTGTCCACTTTCTTTTCTGATTAAAATTTAGTTGTTTTTTTTTGTACCAGGGATTGAACTCAGGGTCACTCGATGACTGAGCCACATCCCTAGACCTATTTTGTATTTATTTAGAGATAGGGTCTCACTGAGTTGTGCCTCACTTTTGCTGAGACTGGCTTTGAACTCGAGATCCTGCTGCCTCAGCCTCCTGAGCTGCTGGGATTAACAGGCATGTGTCAGTGCACCTAGCTCTGATTAAAATTTAGAATCAGCATTTGAAATCACCTAAAAATCTTGTTAGTTTTTAAAAAAATTGACATTGATTTGAATTTGTGGATTCCAAGAGGGAACAGTCATCTTTTCAACATTGTCTTCCCTTTCAGGAATGTAGCACTGCTTTCCATTTATGGAGGGTATTCCATACATGTAGTTTCCCTATAGGTTTTGCACATATGTGTTATTTATATATATGTATATATATAATGACATTTAGACATTTGGGCACACTTATGGGTTTTTTCATTTATATGTTATTCTTTATATTAATATGCTTATTCATACATACACACCCATTTATGTTATGAATGGACAACTTTCTTTTGTTTTTTTTTAACTGGTCATTGATAGTGTTTACCATGCCCTAGCCAACCTACTGATCTTTTAAAATTAGTTCTAATAATATTTAATCATTTCAAATATTTAATTCTTGTGGAATCTTTAGGTAGTTTATTATCTTTTAAATATTTTTTTAGTTGTAGATGGACACAATACCTTTATTTTATTTATTTTTATGTGGTGCTGAGGATCAAACCCAGTGCCTCACACATGCTAGGCAAGCACCCAATTATATTATCTCTAAATAATAATATTTTCTTTCTCATTGTCATACTTACTTTTTAATATTGATGGCTTTATTGCCCTGGTTAGGACCAAATGTAGGTGATCATCATAGTGATGGTTGAAATCTCTTTCTTGTATTGATTTTAAAACTATTTTTTTTTTTTTTTTGGTATTGAGGATTGAACCCAGTGACACTTTACCACTGAGGTACACCTCCAGCCCTTTTAAAAAATTTTATTTTGAGACAGAGTCTTACTAAGTTGCTGAGGGTCTCTCTAAGTTTCTGAGACTAGCCTTGCACTTGGTATCCCCCTGCCCTAGCCTCTTGAGTTGCTAGGATTACAGGCATTAAGCTACCACACCTGGCTTAAAGGAAATACTTTTAATATTTAAATGTTAAGTAGAATATTTTTTGTAGGTTTCTGGTGGCTACTTTTTATGAGGTTAAGAATTTTTTTCATAGCCGGGCGCGGTGGCTCAAGCCTGTAATCCCAGCACTTAGGGAGGCTGAGACAGGAGAATCGCGAGTTCAAAGCCAGCCTCAGCAATGGCGAGGCGCTAAGCAACTCAGTGAGACCCTGTCTCTACATAAAACACAAAATAGGGCTGGGGATGTGGCTCAGTGGTCGAGTGCCTCTGAGTTCAATCCCCACTACCAAAAAAAAAAAAGAATTTTTTTCATGATTTCTAACTTCCTAAGGAACTTACAAAAATTTTTATGTAAATTATGCTAGGACATAATTATGCTAGGATAGCCCTCCCTCTCAACATTTTTTTCTCACTAATGGTTCAAGATTGGATAATTTTTTTAAAGGATCTCTTAAAAGCAAATACAGAAATATAAAAGTGCAGATCACTACATTAGAATACTGTGTGTCAGTAGAAACAAGAGCAGGTAGAGTGACCAGGGCCCATTGAAGCTGAGCATTTGTTTTAGTAGCTCCCCCTGCAGTTAAATTCAGGGCCTTGCAAAGGCAGACAAACTACCACTGAGCTATGTCTCCTGCCCTATTCCAGTGTCTTTGACAGGGATGGTGAAGATGTCTGAGAAGTGTAGGAGATGGGATTAAGTCCCTGGAGCTCTGCAGATCTTATTCCTTGTAGTGATTACACCACTGGTACAGATAGAACACACTAGCAATGCCTTAGAAATACTCTTTACACTCAGTTTTGTGCAGAATCAAAAAGGTCATCTAGGGTTTGGCATGAGAAAGGATTATTCGTGGTAAACATATGCATGCTTGAAGTAGCAAAGAGAATTTCTTTTTCTGGAGACAGTTTGGGTCCCACATTACTCCCTTCAGAATGGGTTTATTCACTTAGTGTGTGAAATCCACCATCTTTGCCACCATTTGGGATGAGAAGTGAACAGGATCCAGCCCAGGCAGAAGAAGCCCATTCCTGCAATTTTGGATGAATGGAGATGCTTTTGTATCTTCCAGGAACTGCTCTTTGGATTTTTTTTTTTTAAATATTTTTTAGGTACGCATGGACACAGTGTCTTTATTTTGTTTATTTATTTGTATGTGGTGCTGAGGATCGAACCCAGTGCCTCACACATGCGAGGCAAGCGCTCTGCCACTGAGCCACAGCCTCAGCCCCTGCTCTTTGGATTTATACAAAATATTTATCTCCACAAGAGCTTGCTTGGAAATGCCCATTAATTTCAAACTTACCTTTTGTAGTATTTATAGGTGTTCCATAATGTTAGGAGCAAAAAGATATGAGCTTTGAATCCTACAAAGCTGGAGTGGCATTCACAAGGACAGAAATGTTGAAATGGTTGTATTTTAAAGATATGTGACATAGGAGGTGAATAGGTTTGCAAAGGCTATTCTTGGGAGTGCATCAACCCTTTTGGAAAGGGTTGATCATGAGTGGTTGACAATTCTCTTGCTTTATAACTTTTCCATGAGAAGAAAGTCAAATGTTTTTTGCACTCATAGCATTCACAGCTGACATTTCTTATACTTAAAAAAAAATCTTTTGCAAGAATGTAAACTATTTAACCAAGGGGAAATGTTTTTTTATGAGTTACATCCATTTTAATGTTTATAAGAAAATCCCAATTAAAGATGACTGTCTAAGTACTGAAAGTACACAATTAATTGAACATCTTTGAATAGAGCTTTGCTTGCAGCTCTATTGTGACAGACAAAATTTTATTATCTGCCGATGTTACTTTATAGGTACACTGTGAAATGGCTCGTAAAAGTAGCTAAAGGAGATGCTGCACAAAATTAAAATAAAATATCTGAAGTTAAGTAGGAAAGAAAGAAGCTATAACTTGGTGACCATTTGCATGTTGAGGGCAAAGGAGAGACATCAAAGATGACACCTGGTGGGAGTGTAAGACTTCTAGTTTAGTTAGCCATGATTTACTTCAGGATGGGGGTGCACTGGTTCTACCATACAATTGCTGCCAGAAGAGAAACCATCTGTTTTGCACACACCAGCTCTACACCCTTTTATCAAGTGTGTAGTTACTGTGACCTTGACCTTGTTTACAATGTGCAGGTGGACAAAATGTTATTCTGATTATTTTATATCTAAATGATATGCCATAAATCACGGATTTATCTGAAGGCAGAAAATGAGATTTAGTGATGAACAATTCTGGGTCTCAGACTCTGGCTCACTGTGAGCAGCCAGTAAATGATCTTCTTCCTGTCATTGGTGATTCTTTTCTTTATTCAACTTCATACATTGGAGCACTACACAGGGTATTTAAAGTGATTTCATAAGAAATCTGATTGGTCATGCAAGTAATATATGGAATTTCAAAATTTTTACCATAGACAAAACAATTTTCCCACTTGTAGTACTTACTTGCCTGTTTTTGTTAACTTAAATATAGCAGGGACTTATTTTGATGTAAGGAGTAAGCTAGGGCTCCAGCTTTTGTTTGTCCTAAGTTGCTGGCTGATTATCTCAAAAATGCCTGTTAAGGATGACCTTTAAAGATGTGCATGTGCCCAAAGATATTAAAGTGAATATTAATGAAATTTTGGAAAAAATTATGGCAGGACTTTCAGTTTATAGATGGTTTTATTCCAATTAAGATGAATTCAAGGGCTGGGGTTGTGGTTCAGTGGTAGACCGCTTGCCTAATGTGTGTAAGTTCGATTCTCAGCACCACATATTAATGAAGAAAATAAAGGTCCATCAACATCTAAAAAATATTTTAAAAAATGATGAATTCAATGCTCAATGAGCACTTAACAATAAATAAATTTAGGCGCTTGTAAGAAATGTTCTTTTCTCTATGAGAAATTTGAATGGAAATGAAATGAAGCTGCTAAGAGGAATACAGTTAAGCTGTATCAGGGAAATACAGAAATAATAAAAATGTTTTGAGTTATTTACCACAGCATTAACTATAATGTGTCTGGGCAGCAAACCTGCAAACCTCTGGACTCCGCTAGGTCAGCAGAATCATAATTACCGTTCTGTTTTGATCCCCAGACATAAGCCTAACAGACAGTACATTTTTTTGTCTGTGTTTCTCTATCCTCACTTTTTATTTTTATTGTTTCATTTAGCAAGGGTTACTTTTTTAATTTGAAAATCATTACCATAAATAAAGAATATGTTAAATGTTGAAAGAAATGACAGTAATCAAGATAGTTAAGGGTTTAGTAAAGGGTATAAAATAATTTGAGAAATGTAATTTAATGTACAAAATGACAATTATTTTATTATGATGGGCTGCATTTTATTTTTAGAACACACACATAACCAGCAAAAGAGTTGATTTTAGGAATTTATTATTTTTTTTTAAAAAAGCAATTTCCAGGGTTTGTTACTATACAAGTTCAGCCCAGTCTCCTACAGCATGGTACAGTGATAACTGACTTTTTTTTTTTTTTTAATAACAATGACACTGAAGATCCATAACTGAATTATCACAGAAAAAGAAAAAGAAGAAGAGTTTAATGTTAAGTGTATTTAAAAATCATATTCTAATTTTTTAAATTGGTTATCCAAGTATGATAATATAGCAGAGCTCAGATAACTAGGAAAGGCAATTGACTAGAACACTCCATTCCCACCTGGTGTGCATTAACAGGCTTTCTGCTGTATATATCTTTATATAGTTTGCAAACTAATTCAACCCATTTTACACAGCATTAATTTTTTATTGAATTGGCATTGGGCTGAAACTGTTGCTTATTATCTCATATGTGTTATTATTTTTTATTTCTTTGATGGATTATCCCTCATCTGATCAACTGCTTGCAACTTAGTATATACATGACAATTCAAGATCATTTCTGCTCATTCTAATCACATTTACAGTGAGGTTACCCATGGCCAGATATCCAAGACTATTAATTAATTTTATCCACCAACCCTGTTCTTGACTTTGGTAAAAGAGAGACCTTGTGTCTCACTGAAGTGTGTTACTCAGTTCCAAGCAAGAAACTGTGAGGTGGATGTCAACAGAAGGGACCACACTTCTAAGCAAGGTTCTTATTAATACTGTGCAAACAAGGGTCTCGTCATTTCAGTAACTATTTGTACATTTATAAAAGCAATACAGTCATGGGAAAAACCAACAAGCACAGCTTGGTAGAAAAACCTGCCATGAAATATCATTGGCTTTATAATAATTTACTACAACTGTTCTTTTTATTCACACTGGATAGGAAATGCTTCCATCTAACACATGGAATACGAATATATACAACAAAAATTTGGCTTTTATATAAAAAAGAAAACTTCATAAGGACAATAACATGGGGGTTGAAAAAAAATCATTTTGTGCAGTTTCCTGATCACAATCATAAGTCTCCTGTCTTTTACAAGGAATGACACAGGACTGATAGATTTTGTAAACCAGTTAAAGAATTTTCCTGCCTGTGACGGCCTACTACCAAGAGTATTACCTTGTTCATACAGTGTATAGAGATTTCTCTTTCTTAATTGTAATTCTGAATGACTAGGGATGATTCGATGGGTCAGTTTTCAGAACAAACCCTGCTAATCCTTTTCAAAATCATCGTATATTGGCAGTTCCCCATTTCTTCAAAACAGTTCGCCACCACCTCTTGGAAACTGCATGGAGCATCTGACTGATGCTGTTGAGATCCTGAAAGTCGACTTCTCACCTGAGGCCCACCATCTTGATGCACAGCCCTGTCAGCTACTTGGCTTGAACTTTCTGATGGCCGCACGAGTCATGCGGTAGTGGTGTGGGGGTGGACTGTTCTGTACTGCCAGCAGTCAAAACAGTTGCCATGGGCTCAATATCTTTATGCTGTGAGCCCTGGGAACCCATTCTTCTAAGGAATGGTTTTCTGGGGCCCAGTCATGTCACTGCAAGTGGCTGAGACATTCTGACCCCTGTTTCATGAGGGACTATCCTAAAGAGGAAGCCTTGTGTTCTAAAAATAGACAATGCAGTAGGGTTGGATGAGGGGGAGAGGGTTTGCTTTCCTAAGTCTTGAAGACCACCTCGGAAGTGGCAGCTGTGGGAGGGGGATAGGACCTGAGGTACAGCTTGCAGGTGTCAGTTTGATGTTGGCACTACAGATTCACTTTTCCTGACTGTACCTTTTATGCTGGTGGGCTTTGGGTTCCCCCGACATAATCCCTATGTGTTTTTTGCTTTCTAGGGTAGGAATAGCAAATAGGGTTTATTGCTCTCAGTTCTGACTAGTGAGTGGCAGGTCTTCAGAGTTGTGACTTGAGAAGGATTGTGAAGAAGTCATTACATTTAATGGGCAATAGTGCTGCGATTGACAATGTTTTCATGGGTGCAGGAATTGATGTTGTTGGAATGCATGCCCCGGCCTAACACCTCTGTTCTATGCTAGGTGAGGGAATGAGGCTGGCTTGGCTTGGTAAGTTCTCCAGGGATCTTTGGAGACCACAGCCAAATGAACTAATTTTATATTCTGTTTTATTCCAGAGAAGTTTTAAGACTATGAGGGAGTTGGGACAAAACTTTTAGGACCTGTGGAAAGCTGGAGAGAGAGATCATTTTGAGCAGGCCTTTGACAATGACCTGTTTTTTACCCTGGGTGATACAACTCCATGTTTAGCAAGTGACTACAGGGCTTACTGATTAAGTAGATTCCGAAAGATGTGGAGGGATGAGTGGGTCCCAGGCATGGTGAGTATTTCAGGCAGAGCACTTCTGTGTTCATACCTGTGTATTTCTCCTTTCTTAACAGAGATATTATTTGTGAGCATAATGAAAAGCCAAGGAGAAATAGATTTGCATGTACACAAATTTTGAGAACCTGGGAATAATTTCCTTGTGTGAGGACTGTTGTCTCTTAGTTCTACCTTGACATCTCTTTACCAAGAAAGAAAAAGTGAAAAAAAAAAAAAAAAAAACCACCAAAACCCAAACAACAACAACAACAACAAAAAAGTGATATCATGTGGTAGCTGCTAATGATGCTATTTTGGGAAGATCAACTTATTTGTCTCTGGAAAACAGGTTCAATCACTTCATCCTATCTCTAGTGATTTAAACCAAAGCCATAGCTTGATTTTCAATGAGTCATTAACAGGTCGCTCTGTGACAATGCCATAATCTGTTGATTTAGGGGATCACATCTGGCCAAAGCCACCCACCTCTAGCTGCTGATGGCCTGTGAGTTTTAGAAACTGTTTGATGCTCCCATTGATACTTCCCTGTCAATGCACACGACTGATTTCACTTACTCATCAACATGGCAACGTACCTTTCCCATCTGCAAACACCTGCTCCCTTCCTCACCTGGAAACTGGGAGAACTTGAAAGGAGAACAGGGCATATGTTTTTATATATCTGTAAAAGCCCTGGAGAACATCCTTTTGGATACCTGTCTGATTTCAGGTTCTTGTCACCCTGGGGACTCCAAACCAAGTGTTTCCAAAGTTGCAGGCCAAGGTGTCCACCTTCCGGGGTGGTGCACAGGGGTGAGGATTCCTTGGTTCCTAGGCCAAGGGTTCAGGGTCAAGTCACCGAGGTGAAGTGGAGGAGGGAAGGTGGCATTTAGAAACCCCGCAATGTCTTTTCTTATCTGACTCTGCATTTCACTCAGCATTTTCTTACTGGTCTCTGTGAGACATAATCCCGCTGAGAGCATCGTGGCAGTTTCACTGCCTCTGGAACCTTCGATGGGTGGCTGGCTATAAATGTGGCTGCAGTTGCAACATCATTGTTTTCAGGCAATTCAATATTTCCGTTTCTTTCCGCTGATCACAATTGTCAGTGTATTGGCATCGCCAACCAATTTTTAAAGTGTGTGAGCATTGGTGGGCTTAATCACCACTGTCTCCTCTAGCTGGAAAGACTTGTTCTAACAGCACAGAGGAGCCTCCTCCCCGAAGTTTCTGAGTCAGCCCAGAGCACGGACTTTGGGTTCTAGACTGAAGGCCTTGGAGGAGGTCGGGAGGGGGGTGGTGCCCTGTTGGGAGGAGGAGCCTGAGGAGGGGGTGGAAGGGTGGAAGGCGGGGATGGGATGGGAGGGGTAGGAGCACTGGGGGGAGGGGGAGGGCAGTGGGGAGCAGGGGGTGGGGGCGTGTAGATAGGGGCAGGGGGTGGGGAGGTGGTGTGGTAGGCATTGTTGAGGGGGTACTTGGCTGGCTGGTTGTTCTTGACTCTGGTGAAGTTGATACAGCGCCCCTAGAAGAGAATCAGAGAAAGATGTATGAGTTGATGGCCTTTCAACAGGGCAGGTGGGGGGGAGGTAGCTTGGAATAAGTGTCAGTAGAAAGGAGACACGCTGTCAGTGAGAACAGTCCCCTGGCATGTAGTGGAATTCATGACAAAGTAGCACCCACCGCCCGCCATTTCCTTAGTCTGTGTTGCAAAATTATTTGTTAAAATTCGTATTTTCCTGGAGTCTTTAACTCTCTCCAGGTGGTGGGGAAGAGGGGAAAAGGACTGACCTTCATGGACGCAGGGGGTCAAGTTGGGTATTGAGGGCATTGTAGTTATCTCAACAGCCTTGCTAGCCACCTTATGATCAAGTGTCCCATTTCACACATGGGAAAGCTGAGGCTCAGAAAAGTCAAGCCCCTTGTCCAAGGCAATGCAACCCAAAATAGATTCCATTCTTCCTGCTATACCACATTGGCTTCTGAGGAGGGGGCCTCCAATTTTATAAACAAAAGAAACTCTAATCACACTCCTGGAGGCAGGAGAAGGTTATAATAGAGTATTACTCAGCCATAAAGAAGAATGACTTTATGACATTTGCTGGTAAATGGAAGGATCTGAAGACTATCAGGCTAAGTGAAATACGCCAATTCCCCCAAACCAAAGGTCGAATCTTCTCTCTGATATGTGGATGCTAATCAACAACAAGGGAAGGGGAGAATAGAAGTTCAGTGGATTAAACAAAGGGGAATGAAGGGAAGAGACGGGGGAGGAAAAGGAAAGACAGTGGGATGAATCTGACATAACTTTCCTACGTTCACATATGAATACACCACAGTGAATCTGACCATCGTGTACATCCATAAGCCTGGGGTCCTAGTTAGAAAGTAAGATATATTCTGTGCTTGTATAAATGTATCAAAATGAACTCTATTATCATGTATAAGTAAAAAAACAAAAAAAAAACAATTAAAAAAAGTTCAAAGTCTGAAGCCACCCCTAAGAAGCCCTGTCTTTCAGGGGTGTTACCTCTCACCTTCCCTCACCAGGCATTCGGAGCCTTCTGCCCAAGGCTTGCTCTGCAAGGAGGACTCTCCTGCTTTCGGGTGCAAGTCCCCTTCAACTCCCCCTAAGTGTCTTTCCTCTTTGTAGGAGCAGGGTATGGCCACCCTATGGGTTTCTAGCCTCCCTGGCTTCTCAGGCTTGTGGGGAATCTCACTGTTGTCTCTATTGTGTGTCCTGGATGCTGGCAGAAGGCCTTCCATGGAGGCCAGTTGGGTCACAGCTCTCTGAGTTTCCCTTCCCTCCTTTTCCTGCTTATTTAAAGCTCATTATTGTGATGGAATATGTCAAAGGCCTGGGACGGTTCCTGGTCTTGTCCTCTAGATGGATGCTCATCCTGTGGTGTTTGACCTTGAGTGGGGCATGTCCAGAGAGGCCAGAGGTTCCCTTTGAGGCCTTTGGGGAAGGCTGGAAGGGGAATGAAGAGGAGGAGGCTGCAGAACTGAAGGAACAGTTGGCTCGAAGACTAGAGGGACATGTGGGTGTGTCATTTGAGACTTGGCTCAGGGACATGCTGCATGCTTGTGGGAAATGTCAGGGCTAAGCAAACCCTCCCTCACCTGTGCCCTTCCCCACTCATCCTGCAAGTCATATGCAAAGTCCCTTGTCTTCCACACTCTTCCCCTTGATAACTCTGGCTTCCACTGACCCTTTGCTTCCCTGAGTTCTTCTCTAATTACCATCTATACCACTATTTGCGGTGTAGACACTCCAGTTGTTTTATCTGTAAACGCCTTGCCTCCCTGGACAAGTGGGAAACTTCTGGAAAGGAGTAGCCTTGTTTTGGACTTTGATGCTTCACAACCCAGAGCTTCATGGGCTGCTCTTCATGGTAGGGAGATTCGGTCAAAATGGAGTTGTTGGAAGAGACTGGGGAAAAGCAGGGGCTTGGGCAGCATTAGCAATGAGCTGAACATACCTTTCTAAGACATGGCATTAGCCAGAGAATCTTGGTGAAGAAGGACCAAGCTTGACTGGGTTGCAATTGGTTTGGGAATTACAAGTCCCTGTGTAGATGTCAGCACCCTGGTTCCTCTGAATTTGCAATTCATAAGATTAGGCTAGGACCTAACCTTGTTGGGTTCTGCTTGGAGATCCACTAACTGCAGAAATAAGTTGTCATCATCCCCTCACTGTCTCACCCAGAATCCCAGCTCAGGTTCAACTTTTTCAGTCTTTACATTGATTTTGTAACCCAGGAGAACAGATTCCCAACTGCCTGTATTTTATAGCTTCATAAATCTAAGCCATGGTTACAGTTTATTTATGATGCAGGATAAGCTCTTTCCTTCAAGATGTTACAGCCTGATGGTTACCATCTGTGATAAATTCCTGTAATGACAACTCAAAGTGGGGATTTACTGTACCGCCTATCCTGCCCTTCATTCCTAGACATCTAACTCGTACCAAGAGGCTCAAGAGACTCATTTCCTTTAAGGATGAAGGGAAATTCTGAGTCTGGGGAAAGAACTGCTGGTACCTGGGGTCAGGTCCCCAACTGGCTGTAGATCTCCTTTGAACTAGGTGACTGCGCTGGGTCAAGCAAGGAGGTTAACAGGTCCAGAAGCCCATTTACTGGCTCTATTGCATTGTGACCCTCCTATTTTTACCAGAGGCTGTTTTGCCCATAGACAGAGCAGGAGTCTATAACCCATATTAGGATTCCCAAAAGGATTTACAAAATAAAAGAAGATCTGTAAAATCTGTCATCTGAAGATGGAATGACAGAGGGTTGTGGGAACTAGGGCACAGGAGAGGCAAGAAGTCCCCTTTTCTGTACCCTGGAGGTACACCCATAGGTCTCCTGCAGGGCATTGGTACACTGGTTAATATAGACCCTAGGACATCACCACTGAGTATAAAAGCCCAGAGCTCCCATGGCCAGACAGAGGGGTGTGTGGAGGCAAGCTCACAGTCTTGCCTCCCTCCCTTGGTGGGACACCCCACAGTGGGACGTGGGTGGGAATCATCACACCACCTGCCCCTTGCAGACATTCTGAGGGTTCCCTTAATCACTGCTGGTAAAGGGTCTGGAACGGTTCCCTGCACCTCATGTTTGGTAAATGCGGTTGAGTCTGCATTTACAGATGCTCAGACACAATAATGACTTCGTCTACAGTAGACAGCCCGTTGGAGGTCTTATCAAGTGTTCTGATTCCTGGACTCAGCAGATGCACCCAGAGGCAATTTAGCACTTTCTGAGTAAACTGTAGTCTATAGTGTCTATACCCTGCACCTGGCTTCTATAATAAAATTGGTAAACAGGAAAAAAAAATGTAGCATGGGATGTGACCAAAGCAGCCCTGGAACCTGCTTCTTGTGTTCCCCTTCTCCCTTCCCATTGTTATATAACTCCTATAACTTATGTCTTATAGGACCTCCTACAGTGCTTTGCATATGAAATTGAAAGGATGATACATTTACATGTATTTATTTTCCTGAAAAAAAGGTGCAGACTCAGCAGATGCACCCTTAGGGCAATTTAGAGTAAGATACCCAGTCTCCATAAGAGGGGTGTGGCTACAAATTAAGTTCTTAAAACCTGGTGCCAGAGGCGCCAACACAAACGCTGTAACACTTAGACCATATAATTGGCCTAAAGATCAGTTTACACGACATCATTTTTTGCTTGTGAGAGGATAATAGAAAGGCCAGATGTTCTCGATGTTATATATGCCAGCAAATCTGCACCAGTGTTTGGTTAAAAGGTTGCTAGGATGATTGGAGCTCTCGCTTCACAACACTGGTCTTTGGAACCCAGTTAACAGTATTTTTTTTTTTTGGGTGGTTTGATTCATATCCAAGATTTGGCTCTGACCTCGGTTTACCTTGCCTTCCTCATTTACAAAGCATGAATGTTGATTATTTTCACACATTAGCAACAAAATACTCTGATAAAATTCTAATTAGAAAATGCAGCATCTCTTAAGAGATCAGAAGGATTATTAGAAATGCTCAGATACACCATCTTCTTTATTATTAAAACCATATGTGCTGAGTATCCTCATCTTGATTGTACATATGGAAACAGGTCTCATACTCATTTAAATAACTTGCCCAAGACTACACAATCAGTAAGAGATCGAGTGATATTAAAACTTAGCTCTACTTGCCTTAGAACTCATCTTCTTTTTAACTGTATTAACCTGGATATTGATGATAAGTGCAAATAATTTCTTGAAGGATTTGTAGATATCATCACTTGATATAGCACTTAGCCACAACCGATCAACTCTTGACACAGTTGTTGAGAGAAATTTCCAGAATGTAAGTCTGTAATTTACTCTCTAGCTCAAAATTATTCATGACTTTCGTAACACCTTTAAAATAAAATGCAAACATCTTCAATAGCACATGTAACCCTTTTGTGATCTGGTCCTTGCTTACAATTTCAATTAATTTCTTACTCTTTTACTGCAGGATGTCCATCTGGGCCCATCCTAAACCGTCCACAAATACTTGTTCAATGGAAGAATGTAACATGGCACTTGGTACTATTCTCTGGCTGTTTCTCAGTGTCAGTGATTGGTGAACATCTCTGAGGCATGCTCAGGGTCTCCTCTAGAACCTAGTGATGCTATAAATATCGTGAGGTTCAAGTTTAAGTTGGCATTTGACAAATGATGCTCACAGACCTGCAGGTCTCTGAGTTGGAGCAAGATTTCTTAGAAAGTCCAGATTTCCTCTGTAAGTTTACATTCTCAAAATTTCAAGGGTCCATTCATGTGGTTATGAGTTTAAAGATCCTTAAGTTACCTCCTAGTGGCCTCTGTGAATATTTCTAGGCTCTTGGAGCAGGAGTGTGAAGGATCCTAGGTGCTCCTTTTGCTTTTCATATTTCAAATGTTAACATGTTACCTTTAAAAGTACTTGTTGGATTACTTTTTATTGACATACCAAAGAAAATGGCCCTTCCACGAAACCCCACACCCAGAGCAGAGGACACACTCTGAGACCATTATGGCAGAGCTGCATCCCATCTTGTATGGGATGCAAGATCTTGTTGACCAGGTTCGGGCTCCTTCCCAGGTTTGGATGCAGACACTGATGGTCCAGGGAGCAGAAAGGAGACTGGCAGCTGGGGCCTGGGGCCTGCCTGAGGGTGGGCTGGGAAGTGATGTGTCAGTGACGCCCACTGGAACCTTGTGCAAGGCACTTTCTTTCTGTGGACCTCACCTCCTTCATCTGCAGAATAAAGTTGTTGCACTAGCTAGATGGTGTCCAAAGCCTTTCAGCCCTAATATTTTATGATTCCATCAATATTCAAGTGGCTTTGGAACCCTTTACTTGGATGTGTTAATTTGAATTCTTCTGGAGCAGCCAGCTTGCACATCTTGTTGTATTACATAGTTTGGCTAACTCTCCGTATTGCATGCTTCCCAGCTGTTCATTTGATTTGGGAATTATTAATAAATTGGAAATTCAGAATTGGAAGCTTCACCTTCTGCTCTTATGTTACTGTGGTGAGGAGTCGAGCCTGACTGTGAGCTCTGAATTTGGGTTTGTGGGATGACAGGGGAGATGTGAGAATAGCTGGGGGCTGATTGTGTGCAGAGGACTGGCCAGGGGTGAGCTCATGTGTGCTGAGTGTTATGAAACATCTGTTTGGGTATCAGGCACGCTCAGTGGAGAGGGAGCTGGCCTTCAGAGATGGTTAAAAATATGCCATGGCTCCCACAGATTAAACCAAATAGTTTCCTATGAACAGAGGTCATTTAAGGAAATTGGACTGCACAGGGAGAATACTAAAATAATCAGACGGAAAACGCATAATATATATGCCAAGTTTCCTCTGACAAATACCTTTTTTTCCCCTGGCCTAGTTCTCCCATTGATTGTCTTCTTTGGAGGGCTATAGGCATTTCTCAAGTTACAAATGGATGGGGTTTCCAAAGTTTGTTAAGAAGCCAGTTGTTTGGAATTAGGAGCATAGTTCCTAACTTAAATCACTCTTGTAAGTCAGGGCTGTTCTCAGGCTAGACCACAAAAGCTCATTGGCAACTGATGTAATCTGCTGAAGTTGGTGCTCTAGTGATAAATTAGACTCTGGGCAATGAGGGGATGGAGGGCTGAATTGGGTGACTTAATAGTGCCTTCTCACCTGCATATAATTCTCTTTGTTTGTTAATGCAGAGGGCACACATCCTTTTGATCAGTGGCTTCCGAGTGTCAACTACGTGCTAGATACCTCATAAGTTATAATAGATAGTGATAAGAAAGTGTTAATGTTCTTGCCCTCATGAAGAATATAGCCTAGAGGTGGAAACAGATAGTAGTCAAATGATCTCACAAACAGATAGACTCCAGTAACCATATTTGTGATCTGTGACCCTGACCTTGGCCATACTTGCTGGACCAGAGACGGACACCTAACCTGAGCTAGGCCAATAAGAGGATTTAGAATGACTACAACTGACAGGCAGGCAGGCAGCTAGAACTGACTTTTTGAATAGAGGGAATATAAATGGGGACTTGATTCATTCTTTTGATAGAGAGAAGCAGAGAAAGTTCTGATTCTGCCTCTAAAAGATCCTTCATGGGCTGGGGCTGTAGCTCCGTGGTAAAGCGCTTGCCTTGCATGAGTTAGGCACTGGGTTCGATCCTCAGCACCACATAAAAATAAACAAAGACATTGTGTCTGTCTACAACTAAGAAAATATTAAAAAAAAAAAAAGATCCTTCATTCCCACTGGCTTCTCCCTACTCTCATTGTTGCTCATCTTCTATAACCAGGGTTACCAAGAAAACTGGTCTTTCTGCCCTCAGGTTTTCCCTTCTACTTTGACATTTTGGTTTCCATATAAAATACACCACACACACACACACACACACACACACACACACACACACACACACCTCATACTCAAAGCTATCTTCCTGCTTCCCCATCTTCTATGGGAAAATATCCAGCCTCCTCAGCATGAACTGGCCCCTGTTCCCTTTGCGTTTCTCTCAGCTATCCCATGTCCTTTTCTTTCTTTAAACCCCACGCTTTAACCTCAGTCCATCATTTAAAACAAAGCCACCACACTCTGGCTTTTTTTGCAACAACATTCATGTCAGAGGCCCAATTCTATACAGAGACAAAATGGCACAGCCACCTGCCTTGCCTCCCCCACTACCAAAGCTGGAGCCAAAGCCAAGAGATGGTGTGTTGTGAATTGTGATTCCAGAACCTTCTCTCCACTCTTTTCTCCACCTCAAACTTGTCCTCTCTATAAGCCTCCTATCTAGCTCGCCTTTTATGTTCTGTCCATGGAAAAAGATCCAAGGGCAGAGCTTTGGTTATTTGATTCATTTTGCTGACACACATGTTGGCAGGCTCTCCATAATAACGTCTTTGGATGCCAAAACTAAGGGTAAGATGAAAGCGCAAAGGAAATACTTGGTAACATAAGGAAACTAGAAAGATGAAGGAAAGGGTAGAAATAAAAATGGCATGTCTTTAGTGGGACACGTATAAACATAAGGTTTGTTGAGGATTACTCCTGAGATATAGCTTAACAATGAAATTCCCTTTTCCATCTGATTAAAAAGCTTCATGTTTGTTGAAAATTTGGAAAATATACAAAGAAAAGAGGAAGAGGAGAGAGTTTAAGTAATAGCACTAAGAATTAACATTTCAGAACACACACACATATTTACAGAATTGGGATCATCCTGTATAAAAATTTAAAAATTAATATGCTATGACCATGTCTCCCCTGCTGTTTTCAATGGTTGCATAATCTCCTATCACATGGAAGCACCGAATGCAGTTATTAAATTTTAATTGTTAGGCATTAAAAAATTCTAATTTGTCTTTATTATAAACAATGCTATGATAAAGTCATCTATAAATATTTTCATACATCCATCAACAAGTTTAGGACACGTTTAAGGTAGAATTGCTGGGTCAAAAAGTTTATGCATATTTCAACAATTTTTGATGATACTGTCAAATTTTATTCTAAAAGAAAGAAAGATTCATTTGTAGACCCAATGCAATTTTTGATAGCTTCTGTTTCCCTGCAGTTTCAACGATAGTTTTCTAATTAAAAGTTTCACCAACTGAATCCTCAGAAGGCTTGTATCATTATGTCTACGTTTGTTGTTTCGTTACTGGTGATTTGTTGTTTTGTTACTGGTGAGACAAAATGCTGTTTCCATACCTGCACGTTAATCCTTTGTTCTTCACCCTTAATGACTCTGCCCACTTTCTATTGAGATTTTTGATCTTGTTGATTTTAAGAGCTCTTTATAGAGTATTATGGAGTAATGATCAAACCTTGCTATGTAATTTGTTTTTGCCTTGTGAATTGCCTTTAATTTTGTTCATGGTATTTTTTTGATACATAGAAGCCAAACATTTTTGTAGGGGTGGCCATTTATATCAACACACAAAGTCTATTTTTCATATGCTTTTGAAAGGCCTTCTGAGGCCAGGTATGTAGCTCAGTGGTGGAGTGCTTGCCCAGCATGTGCAAGGCCCTAGGTTCAATCCCCAACACTGAAAAAAAAAAAAGAAAAGCAAGGAAAGGCTTTCATTCTTATTTTCTTAGTTATTTTATAGTTTCATTTTTCTGTTTGTAGAATGTGAACTCTAAAGCCAAACTATTAGGATCCAAAAGTTGTGATATCTTGCAAAATTAATTAACCTCTTTGATTCTTTTTTGTTGTTGTAAGTTTTCTATAAAATGAGGTTAAATAAGGTTCTGTCTGATAAGATTATCATGAAGATTAATTGAAATTATGAATAACTTTGAACAGTGTCTGACACATAAAAATACTCAGTAAATGTTAATTATTATCATCTAGAATATATTTTGGTACAAGGCGAGAGATACAAATTCAGTTATATTCCATCTTGTTTTAAATGGTTAACTGATTGTGCCAGTCTCATCTATCACCTTCCAATCAATTTAATGCTACCCTAATCATGTGGCAAATCCTCATTAGTTCTTGTATTTGTTTCTGGCATCTCTATTCCATTTTTCCAATGTATCTGTCCATATCTACAGCAGCAGAGTTCCAATTATTATAGTTTTACAACATATTTTAATATTTATATTATAAGGGTAACCTTCCTCCCTCCCTCCCTCCCTCCCTCCCTCCCTGCCTCCCTCCCTTCCTTCCTTCCTCCCTCCCTTCCTTCCTTCCTTCCTTCCTTCCTTCCTTCCTTCCTTCCTTCCTTCCTTCCTTCCTTCCTCTCTCTCGTGTGATACTGGGGGCAGAATCCAGAGCCTTGTGTATGCTCTCCCACTAAACTACACTTCTAGACCCTTTATTTTTGCTTTTGTTTTTCACTACTAGGGATTAAAACCACGGCACTCTACCACTAAGCTACATCCCAAGTCCTTTTATTTTGAGACAGAGTCTAAGTTGCCCAGGCTCTCTGAACTTGAGATCCTCCTGCCTCAGCCTCTTGAGTTGCTGGGATTACTGTTGTGTGCCACTATGTTCAACTTCTGTGGTTTTAAAAATAAGGCTCAGATTGCTTTTTTAAAAAAGTAAAATAATTTATTCCAATGTCTAAAAATCTAAGTGCACAACTTACTACATAGTCACATCAGCAGCTCTTAAGTCTGTTGTTATCTTGACAAGAAAAAAAACAATGCCGCACCACAAAGATACGTTGTAGAAGATAGCCTTTTCAATAATGGTGCTGGGAAAACTGGAAATCCATATATAGGAGAATGAAATTGAACCAGTCTCTCATCCTGCCCAAAACTCAACTCAAAGTGGATCAAGGACCTAGACTTTAGACCAGAGACCCTGCTCCTACTAGAAGAAAATGGAGGCCCAACTCTCCATCATGTGGCTTAAGAACTTCCTCAGCAAGACTCCTAAAGTGCAAGAAGTAAAATCCAGAATTAATAAACGGAGGAGAAGCGGCTGCAACGCCAAGTGGAGGCGGCAGAAGGCGGATATTGAGAAGCAGCTACTGCGGCACCATGGCAGGGATCACCACGAGGCGGTGAAGCCCAAGATCCAGGTTCTGCAGCAGCAAGTGGGTGATGCTTAGGACAGGGCTGAGCGCCTCCAGCGGGAAGTTGAGGGAGAAAGGCGGGCCCGGTGACAGGCTGAGGCTGAGGTAGCCTCCTTAAACCATAGGGTCCAACTGGTTGAAGAGGAGCTGGACTGTGCTCTGGAGCACCTACCTACTGTCCTGCAAAAGCTGGAAGAAGCAGAAAAAGCTGCTGCTGAGAGTGAGAGGTATGAAGGTTATTGAAAACCGGGCTCTATAAGATGAAGAAAAGATGGAACTCTAGGAAACTCAACTCAGAAAAGCTAAGCAGCAGATAGGAAGTATGAAGAGGTGGCTCGTAAGTTAGTGATTATTGAAAGAGACTTGGAACGCACCAAGGAAGGAGCTGAGCTGCCAGGGTCCCGCTGCTCAGAGGTGGATGAGCAGATCAGGCTGATGGACCAGAACCTGAAGTGCCTGAAAGCTGCTGAAGAAAAGTACTCTCAAAAAGAAGATAAATATGAGGAAGAAATGAAGAGCCTTACTGATAAACTCAAGGGGGCAGAGACCCGTGCTGAGTTTGCAGAGAGATCAATTGCCAGACTGGAGAAGACAAGTGGTGATTTGGAAGATGAGATCTATGCCCAGAAACTGAGGTACAAGGCCATTAGCAAGGAGCTGGACCACACCCTCAATGACATGACTTCTATAAAAGCTGAAATGCACCAAAGAAGAGCACTTCTGTATGCAAAGGATGCTGGACCAGACTCTGCTTGACCTGAATGAGATGTAGAGCTCCCCAGTCCCACCCTGCTGCTCCTCCTCCCTCTGACCCTAAATCTGCCTGAGGCCAGCCAGCTCCAAGCTGACCTTGAAACTGACTGCAGATCTTTAATTGGAAGGCTGCTTTCTCCTTTCAACACCCCCTCTATCCCCACCTCCTTATCTTTTTCACCAAGCTGTCTCTGCCTCTTCCCAGAGACTGCAGCTGGGCTGGAAGCTGAGCACCTTTGGGAACAACATTTAAGGGAATGTGAGCACAAGGCAAAGTGTCTTTAAAAGCATGTTGTGATGCACACATTTTGTAATTACTTTTTTGTTGTTGTTGTTACAGTAACCATTTGTAAAACATTCTAAGTAATTTCTTAGCTCTGAAGCAGCAATCTAATTCCATTCTCACTTTTGGAAGGTAACTTTCCAGCCTAATCCCTATTGCCCTCTCTTGGTAGAGGAGGAAAAGAGGAATGGCCTGCCTTCCTGAGAGCCAAACGGAGCCTAAGGAAAGACTACCCTGGGAAACCTCATTGCTCTATGCAAAGTACCAGCCAAAACAGAAAGGTGATTCCAAGAGGAGTTAGCCAAAAAACAAAAAACCGTGCTATTCGGGTTTTGTTTTGTTTTTAGCTTTAAGGTATCTTTAGACAACTTCATTCTTACTTTTTATCAGAAATGACCAAATTAACATGGTGAGACCTCTGAGACTTTTTGTTTTTGTGGTGCTGGGGATTGAACCCAGGGCCTCGAGCATGTTTGTCAAATGCTCTACTACTGAGCCATATCCTTAGCCTGATACCAAATTTTTCTCCCATCTCTATACCCTTCCCAAGTGTTCACAGAATGGATCATAGGCCCCTTAATCTTGAGGTGACTGCTTAATTGCTCTCCTGCCTCCTTGGAAAAAAAACAGAAGAAAATTATGTTTTTGCCAGATTTAGCTATATGAAACTCATCTCATCACCCTTTTCTGGATCTGAATCTGCTGGATCTAAAAGTGCCATCTCATTGTGCTTTGTATCAGTCAGTGTTGGAGAATCTTGACTAGCTTATGTACAAAACTTTTTAAATTTTATATTATTTTGAAACTTTGCATCCTTGGGGTTGGGGTACCTGGCCACCCCATCTGACTGTGAGAGTCCTACAGTGTGGGCCGGCAGTATGCTGATCTTTCAAAGTTTCTTTCCCAGCCCAATCCCCTGTTAGGTCTGTTAGGTGTACATCCTGCAGCTTATTGGCTTAAAATGTGCTCCCTTTTGTCGCGGTCTCTTTGGGGCCAGTTGAGAGAAAGACAAACCAATAGTGCAACTGTGTTGATATTGAATATTGACAAGTGTCTTTTTAAAATAAAGAACCAATCCTTCCCCCCAAAAAAGAATTAATAAATTGGATGGTATCAAACTAAAAAGCTTCTCACAGCAAAGGAAACAATCAAGAATGTGAAGAGACAGCCTACAGAATGGGATAAAATCTTTGCCACCTACACCTCAGATAGAGCATTAATCTCCAGGATATACAAAGAACAAATAAAAAATACTGCATATTCTTTTTCTCAGAGACTCTGCTGGTTCTAGATCTTATCGTATTTGGAAGCAAAAGTTTTGATGTTCTTACTACTCAGTTCTCACCTTACAAATCACTCTCCCTCCCATCTTAGCAAATGACAATCCTGTTCTTCAAGTCGTTCAGACAAAAGACCTTGGTGCCGTTCTTGTTTTCCTTCTTTCTCTCCACTCAACTTTGAGTCCATCAGCAGATCCTGCAGACCTACCTTAAAAATATATCCATAATCCAACCTCCTTCTCACCATTTCTTCTGCTACCACCCTGATCAAAACTGCTGTTATTTCTCCCCCGGATTAGTGTAATAACCTCATAACTATTCCCAGATGCTTATGTCTTTGTGCCTGTGAGGTCTTTGTTCACATAGCAACCTGAGTGATTCTTCAAGAAATGTAAATGATCTCTGACATTCATCTGCTCCAGATTCTCAGGTGGTCCCATCTTACACAAAGTAAAAGCCAGATGCCTGGCAGTGATCTATACCCACCTCCATCACCCTCCTCACCCTCTATTGACCACTTCGGAAGCGCCAATACATCAAGCATCCTTCCCCCCAGCCACTTGCACCCTGGCTCGCCTGGCTCCAGTTCTCTAGCCCTTGGCCTCAGACTGGAAGTTATGCTATTGGCTCTCCTGGGTGTCAGACTGGGATCACACCATCAGCTTTCCAGATTCTATAGCATACAGGTGGCGGATCCTGGGACTTCATAGCCTACATAATCACTTGAGCCAATTCCCATAATAAATTTCTCAATTGTACCTCTGTCTAGGCTATTTTGACTGTTTCTCTGGAGACTCTTGATTAGTAATTTAGATTTATATATTCTTACATTTACTATAAACCAATTTCTCATGTGTTTATATGTGCATACAAATGCACTAATGAGATATTACAAATGCCATATATTATCCTGATATAGACAGTTAAATTTTTTTTTTTTGGTACCAGGGATTGAACTCAGGGGTACTCAAGCACTGAGTCACATCCCCAGCCCTATTTTGTGTTTTATGTAGAGACAGGGCCTCACTGAGTTGCTTAGCGCCTCGCCGTTGCTGAGGCTGGCTTTGAACTCACAATTCTCCTTAGGCAGTTAAATTTTGACATAGGAGTAAGTTACTAAGAACAAATTAACCAGTTACTCATACAGGTTGTAAATAACATATTTCATTAATGTCAGATATGTAGACTGAAAAAAATAGTCTATAAGAATCAGCCCACCTCTCAAAGGCCTTCATCTATGCAGAAGGGAACATCCTCAATGAATAACGTGGCATATGTAAGAAAAACATTATTCTGATACTTGTTAAAATTATAGGGAAGATTTTATTCAGGACCATTGCCATAAATGTCAAAACTATTGTGACAGGGGAGAGAGATAATTTACAATTACCAAAAAAAAAAAAAAGAAAAAAAGAAAAGACAGTTAAGGGTTGATAGCCAAGGACCAACAACCAGGTCTTGTCTACAAGAAGGCTCAGAGGAGTCCAACTAAAGTCTGCTAAAGGAGAGACTATATAACATAAAAGGTCATCTTCATCTTCAGAGTCCTTTATAAGTTGATCTGTCTCCAAATATCAATAAATAAGAATCAGCCATCATTTAATTTAGCAATAGGCATCCATGGACCTTGCTCTAGGAATTGTGCTAAATATGGAAGAAATCAAATAGGATGAAATCCTGACTTGGAGAACTTTCACTCTCATGAGAGGCCAAGGCGTAAGTTATAATGTGATACAGCACAGGCTTTAATAGAGAGGTGAAGGACACACTATGAAACATAGAGTGGAGAAGGAATTAATGGCAAGCATAAGAGAAAGGAACAGGGGTCAACGGCATTTTCAAAGAGATCAAGGAAGTCGTCAAAGATTCATGATAGCTCATTGAGAGATGTGAGGATGCTAGACCCACACGGGGTGCCTGGAGGGACATGGAAATGGGGAAGGCTGGTCATCACCTGGAGTCAGACAGTGAAGGACATTATGCTTGGGCTTGACTCTACAGAAGGGAAAGAGGAAGGGAAGTAAGATATGCAGTTTAGAAAGATTTCTCTGGCACAAGTGGAAGAGGATGGATTGGAGAAGGAACAGATCAAAGTCTAATTTGGCAGTTTTAAAGTCTAGGAGAAAGTCAAAAGAGGGTTCCAAGGAAAGCTAATGGGGTTGGAAAGGACACTATAGATTTAGAAGGTGCAGATTTCCATTAGCAATTCCATATTACTTAGAAGGAAACAGTGTGATTAATAATGGCTCCCAGCTAGCTGAATATTTGTAAAGACAGAGGTGGTATTAACAAATATAAAGAGTACAGAGAAAACAAAAGTAGATTGTGAGACATAAAGTGATATGCTTTGTATATGTTCAGTCCAAAGTGCTTGAGACACTTTCAAGTATAGATGTCCACTACGCAGATCTGTGTGTGGGTTTATGTCATAGAGATGGGTAGAAACTGAGACAGGAATTTGAAATCATTGCAATAGAAAGAGGAGTCTGAAGCAGTGAAGAAGGAAAGCATACACAAGAACACCATGTGAGAATACAATCAAAAATAGCATGCTGGGTGCACTCATACTTAACAAAAAGCATTGTCTGTTCAATGAGAAAAGTTCTATGGTTTATGTTATATAAATTCAACTATTTCTAAGGAGGGTGTATTAAGTTAATGAGAATAGCCTTGTTTAGCGAATACATTAGTAGGTTTGGATAAGCAAATTTAGGATATAAAAATTTGCAGAATTACTCTGCAAATTAGAGAGATTATTATTATTACTTTTAGTTTAAAAAAAAGTAGAAGAAAAGAGAGCAATAAAAGGAAGGTTAGATGCTTAGGAAGATCATAGAAACTTTTGTGGGAGCTTTAGGAAAAAAAATGCCAAAAAAAAAAGAAAAGATTTGAAGTTCAGTGTTATGATTTAAATTCTCCCCAGATGAAAACTTCAGAAGGTCTACAATTCATTGATGTTTCGTTTGTGGAGTCATTGGCCTGGTCAGTCTACTTTTAAATTTTCATTTTGAGACTTGTTTTATTTTTATTGTTATTAAATTTAACTTTTATCTATCTTGGTATCCTAGTCTTAGTATATTTATTTTGTATTGAATATTTTATTGTTTTTAAGTCTTTTAATTTCTAACATTCATCTCTTATTTTCTTATTGCATGGGTCAGAATGGCTGAATTTTGTTAATAACAGAAGTGACATCAGATGTCCTCATCTTATCCTAGGTTTTAGTAATTTCATAAATAAAGTAGCTAGATATGCATACTTGTGTTAAGAATATGTTTCAATTCCTAGTTTAAGAGTTTAAATAATTAAAAAAATCAAACAACTTGTGATATAAACAAGACAAACATTAATTTTTATGTTAAGAAAATGATTTTCTATTCATAGTTGACAATTTTGAAAAGTAGCATTATAAAATTCATCAGATACCATTATTATATCAGAAAAGATCATCATATTTTTCTTTATTTTGACCCACTCTTATGCCGAATTTTATAAATTTTTGTAATAAGAATTATGTGCACATTTCTGAAATAAACTGAAAAGTTCTGGAATCAATCGTTAATTTTCATTGTAGGATTTTTGTGACCAATTTCATAAGTGAGACTGGCCATTTTCTTTTTGTGGTGTGCTATTTGTCATCAGGGTTATGTTAAGTTTATAAAACAAATGGTAATTTTTTTATTTAATTCATTATGTATTTCTGAAATAGCACAAGAATTACCTGTTCATTAAAAGCATAAGAGAATTTTCTCAGAAAAATTTCTAAACAAGTTGTTTTTCTAGATTGCAGTTATTTGATGTCTTTAAAAATTTTTGTCGAAGATCTTTTTGCCCTATTTAGGTTTTGTATCTTTTCTTCAGTCTGTTCCAATAATGTATTGTCTCTTATAAAGCAATTGCATAGATTTGTATTTTGTACACAGGAAAATTCTTACTGGTAAACAAATCTTTTTATTTGTAGTAATACCCCTTTTGACACTCTTAATATTACACATATTTATATGTTTTAGTTTTTTGATCTGTTTTTTAAATATCTATCTGATATTGGTATTTCCAAAGAAGTTTTAAAAGACTAATTTCTCAGTTGTACTGATTTTGCTTTGTTTTCATTAATTTATTCCTTTTTTTTTTTTGGTACCAGGGATTGAACTCAGGGGCACTCAATCACTGAGCCACATCCCCAGCCCTATTTTGTGTTTTATGTAGAGACAGGGTCTCACTGAGTTGCTTAGCACCTCGCCATTGCTGAGGCTGGCTTTGAACTCGCGATTCTCCTGTCTCAGCTTGCCAAAGTGCTAGGATTAATTTATTCTTATATTTATAGATTCTCTGCTTCTGCTTTCTAAATCCTTGTCTCATATTCTTTTATAAATTGTAATTGATGCTTACTTCATTTGTTTTCATTTTTTCTTTTTTAATAATCAAAGAATTTAAGAATATGTTTTTTTCCAAATCCCACAAGTTTTTATTATGGTGTTCCAATTGTCAATATTTTCTAGAATCCCAGTAAATTGCAGTTTTGATTTCCTCTTAGTCCTGACGGCAATTTATGAGAGTGTTTTAAGACTTCTAAGTCCTTTTTTTAAAAAGAATAATTTAAATCTCTTATTGCTAACTTGCAGCTTCTTTTCTTTTTTTGTGGTATGATGGGAAAATGTGGCTTGTAAAAATTATACTTTATACTTTATTCTTTTTTTTTTCAGATTTTCCTTGTGGCCTAAGTAATAGTCAGTTTTTACAAATTAAAAAAAATAATGTGAATTCTCTTTTTGAAGTTGGCTTCTAACAAATTCTCCATTCATCACCTTTGGATTAGGTTAAAGCCTCTGTATCTTTATTTTTTTCATCTCCTTGATTGAAGTCCAAGGGTGGGATGAGTTTATTAAGTTTTTCCCCCAATATTATACACAATTATATTTGCTCAAATTTTACTTTGCTGTTTCAATCATTGGGCCACCCAAGAGCAGCAGGGAGGCACCTCACTCAGAGCCAAATGGGCAGAGAGAATTCCTTCTGTTCCAAAGAATTCTTGCTTCCCGTGGTGGTAGCTTGCCCGTGAAGATGGCTGCTTTCAATTCCTTCCCTCTTGATTGCGCTGCCACTCCCCCATGGCGAGGAAGAATCTAGGCCTCTATTCTCTTAAATTGGGTTGGCATGTGATAGCTTTGACTAAGGGAATATGATGGAAGTGATGTGCCAGCTTTGAGCCTGACTCTAAGAAGCCTGGCATTTCCTGCTTCCTGGTTTTGGTGCCCTGAGCCTCCATGGAAGAAGTCCAGATTATTCTAGAGAGAGGTCATATGGAGAATCAGTGAAGTGAATGAATAAGTTCTCCTGGATGTCTAGCCTAGTCAACCTTCTGATGACTTCAACTCTACCCACTATCTGCTGGCAAGTCCACGAGAGACCCCCAAAAAGAACTATCCAATGGAACCTGGTCAATCCACAGAACTGGGAGAAAAAAATAACAAATTGTGGTTATTAAAAAAATAACACAAGTGGGGCTGGGGTTGTGGCTCAGTGGTAGAGCACTTGCCTTGCATGTGTGAGGCACTGGGTTCGATTCTCAGCACCACACATAAATAAATAAAATAAAGATCCATTGGCAACTAAAAAAATATTTAAAAAAATAACGCATGTTGGAGTGGTTTGTTATAAAGCAAAACTGAAACAAGTAATAACTCATCTCTTTGCCTTGTAGGCTCACTCATTGTAAATTTCCCCACTTTAAGAGTCTGAATTTGGCACCTTTCCCAAAAGTGCTGCTAAGGATTCAGCTCTGTGCTCTACTCACTGCCTGAGTGGCTAGGATTTTGCACCACTAGACCCAAGTGCACCCAGGAGAAAGGAGAGGTCCCTGGATGACAGAAAGCTACAACCCCAAAGGTAACCATCCCAAATTCCCTTTCTGTTTTCTTGATAGTTTCCTGCAGTGTTTATTTTGAAATGAAGGCTGTTATGGTAATGAGAAGCCTAAAGTGAAGAAAGACAGGGAAAGGTGTTGAGATATTGAAAGGTTTCTGCCTGTTTACCGTTATGCGTGCTCACTCTTGTAAGCTGGGTCTGTGGCCATCTACCACCAACTTCTTTGCTGCCAGTGGGTAGCTCGGGGTTGCAAAGTCTCCCTTGAGTCTACAATCAGGCGAAGCACATATGCTTAACCTGCCAATCTGACCTGAAAGTCTTTAAAAATATTTTAATAAATAGTTTGACAGAGAGGAAACAGTAAGTACCCCAAACGGAGATGAATGAAATTTGTCCTAAGGTTATGTGAAAGACTGTTAAGTGCTGTGTCTAACCTATGCCTTAACTTACAATTAATTACTTCTCATATTAACACATATATTCATAAGTTGAGAAGGAAGATAAATAAGCCACACTGTAGCCAACAGAATAAAAAACATATTGGGTGACATCAGAAATTATTTTATAAACAAAACCTCCCTGTCTGATGCCTAAACCCTCCCTCCAAACCTCATCGTTATACAAAATCATGCCATGTTATTTTATATTTGTTTAGTTCTGACAAATCTTTTTTAAAAAAAGGGAGAAAAAATATATTTAGAGAGGAGATCCAGAAAAGAGATCAGGTGACCAATGTGCTATTACTAAACAGGAACTCGATTTAAAAATTCAGACCTTTCAGGGTAGCAAGACAAAGACTTATGCAGAGATA
The DNA here is from genome assembly GCA_028644305.1 of Xerus rutilus. NCBI lineage: Eukaryota > Metazoa > Chordata > Mammalia > Rodentia > Sciuridae > Xerus > Xerus rutilus. Next base: position 28,299,732 of record CM053411.1, read on the forward strand.
CCCTAGGTAGTGTATTTTAGAAAATGGAAAAGGTTGATAACATTTGTTGGTTGAGGAGAAAGAAAGTCATGCTAAATGGTGACCTGATGTGGCAGACCCTGAATACTGTTTCACAACTTTGCTCTCCTAAAACCCAGCCACTGGCACCGATCATTTTCTCTTCATTGGTGACATGAAATCCAACGTACACTCTGTGGGTCCTGCCAAGCAGCATAGCAATTACTTCTCCAAAGAGCCTGGTTTTAATCGACATTTTGGATGGGTCTCAGCAAAACTATTGCTTTAATGCACTTTTCTAAGATTGAGAAAAAACACTGTGGCATGGTCGTGCTGAGTGAGTGAAAGTCTGACCCAGGACGAACTAATTTTATTCAGTCTTTCTGTTCTCGCTGTCTTTCCCTGTTAATAATCTGGAGGATTCTTTCCCTGCCTTCATCCCTGTCTCCAGTTAAATGACTCTAACTACTTAGAGCCATCATTAGTGTAGTCTTTCTATTTATTATTTTATTTATGTTGAGGTATTTGCTTTAAAAAATGGGTGCCAGAAGATAAACTGACTAGGATCACTTGGCCAAGAGTATTATTTAGCTTGGATATGAAAAGGTAAAATTATGAAATTACTTATGCATCTGGTGCATGGCTCAAGCCTCATCCTATTCCATACATGCAAGCTCATGGATGAAGGTTTGATTCCTTCATTTGTACAATATGAGGAAAGCCATCTTCAGGATGAGTTCTTTTCCTATGCCTGTAGCTGTCAAAGTGCTTTCCCCAGTGGAGAAAATACTAAGGAGAAAAATAATTTTGCTTTTGTGATTTCTACATTGTTGTCAATGGGTGGCCCTGTTATGGACTGAAGGTTTGTGTCCCCTCAAATTCATAGGATGAAGCCCAAACCCCCAATAGCATGGTATTTAGAGATGGGGCTTTTAGGAGGCAGTTAGGGTCTGATGAGGTCATGAGGGTGAAGCCCTCCTGTTTAGTGTTCTTGTAAGAAGAGATACCAGAGAACTTGTTCTTTCTTCATGTACATGCACTGAGGAAGGGCCCTGTGAACACATAGTCTAGGAGACAACCCTCACCAGAACCTGTCCATGCTGGCACCCTGACTTTGGACTCCCCAAATCCATAACTGATAAAGTAAATACCTGTTGTTTAGCTACCCAGTCCACAGTATTTTGTTATGGCAGCCTGAGCAGACTGACAGGCACCCCAAATGGGGATGCACCTGCTAGGTTTTCAGCACCTCACTCACGGACTGTTTCCCCATTCCTAGACCTTTTCACACTGGCCAACCTCCCTGCTCACTCATTTGAGGGACCAGTTGCTTGTTATGAGTTAAAAAGTTTCATACTAATTTTTTTTGGAGGGGAGGCACCAGGGATTGAGCTCAGGGGCTCTCGATCACTGAGCTGTATCTCCAACTCTATTTTGTATTTTATTTAGAGACAGGGTCTCACTGAGTTGCTTAGCGCCTTGCTATTGCTGAGGCTGGCTTTGAATTCATGATCCTCCTGCCTCAGCCTCCTGAGTTGCTGGGATTATAGGTGTGAGCCACTGCTCCTGGCTCATACTAATTTCATCTACCATTCACTGCGCGTTACACTGGGCCAGGCTTGGTACTAGCTGCTCTGCATATATTGTCTCATTTTGTCCTTCTGATGGCACTGGCGGTTAACATTACTATTCTGTTTCAAAAAATGCAGCAACGGGCTCAGAGAGGCTAATTTGTTCAGTATCTCTTTGTAAGTAAGTGACAGAATGGAGATTTACATCCAGGTCTGTTTATACTCTATGGTCTTTTTTTTTTTTTAATTTTTTTTCGTTGTAGATGGACACTATATCTTTATTTTATTTATTTTTATATGGTGCTGAGGATCAAACCCAGTGCCTCACATGTGCTAGACAAGCACTCTACCACTGAGTTACAACTCCAGCCCCTCTATGGGCTTTCTTTGAAGTAACATATGCTTTTAGATTGGAATTAATCTAGGGCAGAATGAATTAAGAAGCACAGCCGCTTAGAGTTGGCCACCAGAATTATAATGCATTTGAGAACTGGCTTTGAGTTCCAATGCTTCTCAGCTCCCATGGTTCTTGCCCAGATTTCCATGCCTCTATTTCTTCTTTCTACAGAAATTAGTGCCCTCTGGCTAACTTTCCTGGAGAAGGGCCCTGGGTATCCCTATTTCTTCTCCCAATCAAAACTTGCTTGTTCTTGTGCCTCTCCTTTACACTTCTCTGTGCTAAGTGACAACGCTCTAATCTGGCCTATGAGCCAGATTCACTAGAGTGGTCTCTTTCTTTTTTAGGGGTTGGGAGTGGTTTATTTCTTGATAGGCTCTATCTTTCCATTGACACAAAAGTATCGTGGGACAAGGCGGATAATTATCTCCTATATCTATTTTCACTTTCTTCCTTTGGTAGTAGAACCTGAGTTTCACTAGCCCCTGGCCACCTGGTATGACTACATTCCCCACGCATAAGGTGGTTTGAGAGGCTGTAAATGATGCTAAAACGCCTGACCTCATTGGTGCCTGAATTGCAGATGGGTGTGGCCTCCTTTGCATAAAGGAGTGGCCTTTAAAGAAAAAGGCACATCTTCAGTCTTTCCATTGTTGGACTATACAGCCTTTCCATTGTTGGACTGCACTCTACAGATGGAGGAGAAACAAGACAGAAGTAGCCTGGGTTTCTGACAGTGTGGAGCCACCATATCGACCCTGGATAGCTTATTCTTGGAGGAGTACTTGTGTGAGGAAAAAGTTTTACCTTGTTTAAACTTACATTACTTTGAGGTTTTGCTAGATTAGCTGATCCTCTAAACCAAAATCTATAACTCAAGGGATAGAACACCCTTACAGATGGTGTTTTATTCTAAAGGAGCTGCTTTGACATTGGGCATCTGGGGTACTGTGGCAGGTTCTTGTGGTGACATGCAGGAAGCAGGCTGGGGTTTGGGGTGCCTCTTAATTTTGATCAGGTAGTTGGCTGCCCATTTCAACATGAAATAGGTGACAAGGGTCCAGGTGGCCCCTAGGAGCCTGTTGATTGTTTCCTGGATTTGTCTGCTTTTCAGGTAAGGGTTACTATGACACCACCAGAATGCCTCCCAAACTGAAATCAAAGGAAGACAGTAGTCAAAGCACTGAAATATCATGGCTGATGTTTGTGATCAGTCAGTCAGAGAAATGGAAAATTTATAGCACTCAAAATCTGGGATTGATTTAGGAGTAAAAAGCAAAGCATTAATTTAAGTTATCCAACCTCAAAATTGTTTTCAGGCCTCTACTGGGCCCTAGTACTCTTCCTAATTATGAAACCATGTAGAGTTGGACCTGAAACGAGACCGTGACCCAGTATAAAAAGACTTCATTTCCATGGTGTAGGAAACACCTCACTAATTCAATATTCGTGATACTCCTCCCCAGCCTGGGCTGAGCTTATGCTCTGTATGATTTGGGAAGAAATGGTTTATTATACTCAGACTTAATACTACAGGAGGAATATTTAAAAGGGAAAATGTACTTTAAATCCTTTGGAAAGAAGCAAGGTATAAAGACAGTAATGACTTTTTATTAAAATTAGGAATAAAGGATGTTGCTAATTGCCAATTAATTTTATTTGCTCGTGAAAAGTGGACTCAGCAGAGAGCTCCACTTGGAGAGACTAGGAGTGGCGTTGCCTGCTTTACTTCTATTTCAGTGGTCCCTTCTGGTTGTACCAATCCTTACCAGGATGAAAAAAGTCACAGCAGGTGCCTGTCTGGGCTTTAGCCTCCCCTCACTGGTTAGGTTGCTGCTCTTGGCTTTTAGCATTTCTTATTTCTTGGCCACTGTTTTGAGTCCCAAGCTCTCCTATTCCTATAGAATGAGAACTTTGGGACTGTCTTTACCTTTATCTATTTCTTTATTTAGACACAGTCTTGCTAAGTTGTCCAGGCTGGCCTCGAACTTGTAAGCCTCCTGCCTCCACCTCCTGAGTAGATAGGGTTACAGGTATGTACCAATGTGCCCAATGGGACTAGGTGGACCTTTGTATCCTCCCTGGCTCCATGGCCTACTCAGTATCTTTCTTCAATTGACTGGCCCTTCACCAGCCCCCAACTTGCAGTGGCCAAGAATCCAGCTGGTCTCCTGGGGCCTGGTGACAGAGATCAGCCCTGGAGTGAATGCAGCCAGAGAACCCAAGTCACTCTGTGAATTCAGGCAGTCCAGGGAGAAGAAAGGTGACCTCATGCTTAGTAAGAGCAATCTTTGTCCAGCCTTCAAAGACCCTGCAGTGAGTGGGGGGTGCTGGTGGTTTGGCACACTCCCCCTTCCAATGCCACAGCCACCTACCTCCTCCCAGTCACTAACGGAGAGGATTCATGAGGCTGAGAGATGTGGCTGGGATGGAGGTAGAGGAATGCAGCTGTGAGGCGGTGTGGGAAGACACACCACAATCCTGAACGACTCATTCCGATGTTCTGGGAGCTATCGCTGTGAAGTGGTCAAATTACAAATAAACAGCCCAACAGCAAGAGCAATATGTCCTCTTTCTGGACATCACTATTTCCACCATGTCCTTGCATGTTTTCAAGCCTTCTTTCTTTGAACCCAGAGGCTTTGTCCTATTATTTAGTCTAAAAGAAACTTCTAGAATAGCATGAGACAGTTGCGAGGTATTCAATAAATAGCTGCCTAAAGGGTTGAAGAATCACACGGCAAAGCTGCAGATGGCACTCTAGAGTTTGCATCATCACTTTCTCTGAACTCCTTACTTTTTATCCTCTCAACTCTCTCCTTCATCCCATCTCTTTCTTTGCCCCTCCTCTGCTCATGAGGTTACTGTCTCTGGGAGTGACTTTAGTAGAACCCCAAAGCTTCCTTGCCTTGAGACATCCTCTCTCTATTTCCTATACAACACTAAGGTCTTCTGTGGGCATCTCATGGAGACCCCTCTTCAAGTGTCAGAATGTTACCCAGGAGGAAAGTTCCTGGTCAGGGCACCAAGCAACATGTGGGTTTATCAACATAATTATCTATTGTTTTGAGGTCTGGAGAAAGACTGTTAAATTTGGGGCTGGTGAATGTTAAATTTCTCCAAATTCAACATGACTGTGGAATTTGGGGATGGTGGCCTGGAGAAAAGGATACAGGAAGGTCAAATTTTCATGGTGTTGGGGGAGGCAAAAGGGTCAAAGTGGCAGGTCCCTAGAGAAGGGGCTGGAAGAGCTTTCTGGGAGGTTAGCTTGCTGGGAGCTCATCTACTTGGGTCAGGAGAAACAGAAAAAGGAGGGAGGTGGCACTAAAGATCTATCTAGGCCTCCTCTGGCCTGAGGCTCACCTTCCCACATTTGTGTAAGGAGCCCAAGAGAGACTTGTTTAATCTTCATGTAGATTTCTCTTCATATAATAATGTGGATGAATCACAAAGTTTTTAATGTTTTGGGGAATACTTAAGATAGGAGTTGAACCCCTCAGTCTCTTGTGTAATTTTCAGAAGAAAATGATGTTTTCAAAACTTCCAGGAGACATAGATTTATATGTTTGGGAACAGGGAGCAGCTGTGTGGTACTGAACCAAGAGACATGTGTCTGAGGACTGCTGTACAAGACTATGCAGCACACGTGACACTCCTTTGTGTTCTTGTGCAAAGAGTGCCCAGGATAATGGCAGGCATGGAGGGCACTTGAGAATGGAATGCAAGCTGAGTTTGTGCAACTTTGAAGAAGGACATTTACTGGTAGGTAGGGATTTGGGAGCAGGGAAGAAGGGTGGAGAGGGAAAAGTTGCTAAGGCTAATAGAAGGGCATCAAAAGGACTCAGTCCTTTATTCTTCTCATGAACTGAACAACTTTATGGCCAATTACCATCTGGATTACGTTGAGTCCATTTCAAAGTGTACTGACACCATCTTCAGTCAATCAAAGCTGACATTGTTCCAATTTACTGCTTGCAAAGAAACCGACAGTCTATACTTCTTAGTAGACAATCTGAACTCTCAAGTACAACCTGAAAATTGACAAGGGCAATATCTTTTATGGGAATAGAAGGAAAATCTCCAAGTCTCTAAGTCTTGGAAATACTTTCTAAGTTTTTTTTCTCATGCTATAAATAACTTACTTAGAATCCATATTGATATAGGTCATCTCACAAAGGCTACTGACACAGTAGGTTTTTTTTTTCACCTTAAATGCTGATGCATGGCCATATTGTTACTGTAGAGAGCTGTTTTCAGGGCCAGGTGGAGATTAGAACATTATTTGTGTTCCAGTGTTTAAAACATAAAGGAGATGAGTAGATATATGGGCTTTGCTCACTACATACCCAGTGGCTAACTGAAATTGAGTGTGCATCTACATCTGAGATTAAACAAATCACCTGTAATTTTGAGCCACTTTTTCTTCAAGGCAATTCATGTTTCCCTAGGCAGTGTCTTGCTTGATATGCAGGTACTCTTTCTTTACCATCTCAGTTCGTGGTTTGGTTTTAAGGGTACAAGACACAATGAAAATATTAAAACATTTTTCACTTTAGGCAAATCTTCTCAAAAATTAAAACTTTGTTTTTGTTTTGGTCGTTTTGGTGATGGTGATGATGATGATACGTCACAAAGTGCTGTCCTTGTTTGAACTAAGCTTCAATGGTGGCTTCCCTGTTTGGATTGGCCTTACTGGAGCTCCAGGAGACAATCCCGAGTTGCTCTGCTCATGTACTCAGTGCTGTTCCCCCCAACAATGGCTTTCCTTATGTACTATTTGTGTAATAATGAAGTGGGAAAATGCAGAATTTTCATCTCTCCAGGCTGGTAAATAAGTAGGTAGGACATTGACCAAATAGAAAAGATCACAACAGGAAGGTGGCAGGGGATCTGGAAAGGGAGTCAGCTAGATGCCCATGTGGAAGTTGTCATCTAGAGAAGAGGAACTGGCTCTGAGGAAAGCATGGCATTTCCTCTGGTTTGCTAATATTCCAGTCATTGGTCACATGAGATTGTAAAACTTTCCTCCTCATTCACACACCCTTGAAGCAATTCTAAGTCCTGGGCCATCTTCCAACAGGCTCCCAGGGGCCATCAGAGTAGAGGTGACCTGAGGTCAGCTCAGAGCTGCTCTAGGTTGGAGGGGAGCCTTTTCCTTGCTTCTCCACAGGGGCCCCCAAGGTGTGGAATATACTGATGCTGCAGTCAAGGGCAGATCACCCTTTTGTCAAAGCAAATCACTAAGGCATTCTTTCTTTACATAAATAATGGGATGCTCCTTTCCCCTTTATATCTGAATGCATATTAAAGAGCACAATAAGGCATAAAAATAACTATGGAATTGTAATTTTTGCAAAATGTAACTTCACAGAAGGTTCTGGGCCATGCAAAAGTGGTTTACAGAATAAAAATGTCACAATCCCACCACTCCAGAACACAGCCCTTCCTTGTGAATGAGGAGAAACCTTTTGATTTCTCATCTTGTTATGCCAGGGCCTGGGTAGTGTCCCTGCTCTGCAGGAATCTAAGGAAACCTAGGTAAAGATGCCTCCTCCTCCAGTGCCCGTTCTGTCTTCACCCCTCTCCTAATCATCCAGCATCTTCAAGATTATTCCTCATCCCTTCTGGCTGGCTGATACTCCACTGGATGCCAGAGTAGCCCCTAAAATAGTCCCTGAAGAGAAAACAAAGTTTTTTAGGTTTTTGTTTATAACTAACGAGTTATTACTATCACTATAGAGAATGAGTCACTACAACTTTGCAGTGGAAGACAAACGGGGACAATGATGGGCCTGTCACTCTGGAATTAAGATCTGGCATAACATCACTGTCCAATCAAGTCACTGAAGAAATACTGAACACGGGCTTTTTAAATTCTCAATGTTTTTCACTTTTAAAGCATCAAATCTTGGGCCAGTGTGCCAGAAAACATTACCTCACCATCCTCTGTCACTGGGTAAAGAAAAAAGAATCTTGAACCAAATGAAGATTGAGTTTCATACCAAAGCTCTGAGTCTCAAAATCTTGGGAGATCACTAGACAAGGAGACAGCCAGACAATCAGAAGTTTTTTTTTTTTTAAAAAACAACAATGAGCTTGCATATGAGTGTTTTTGGAGACCTAGGCTGCAAAACTGAAGGCGATTTGGATGTAACAGAAGCAGAAGTAGCCATTGCAGAGAACTTCTGTGTCCCTTTATGACCAGTTGCTCACACCTCCTCACTTGGACTTGAATGAAAGAGCCGGAACATTTTTCCATCTAACAGGGAGTCTAGCTCAGACATCATTGATCAAACTAGTCACATCTGCTTCTTTCTCTCTCTTTTTAAACTACCACTTCTTTCATTACATAAAAGCAATTAAGGATATTAAAACATTAATGAGAGAAAGAAAAAGAAAAAAGAGAAAAGAGAAACTACCTAACAGAGCCTTGGCTAATATTTGGAAACCATATATCTATCTCCACATTTCACCATTTACACATTTCAGTGGGTTCCCTATTTTCTCATGATTTGATAGGAAGCAGGGTTCTCCCCACCTCAGGCAAAGTTTAACTGACCCTGAGAGTCTTTGATGAGTTGCCCCATGTTTGGAACTAAGACTTCACTGAATCCCTTTTATTTCATGCATAGATCTGCTTTTACTCTCACTCACATTAAAAGTCGAACTATGTGTGACGGTCAAAATGGGGTTTTGTCTGGAAAACAAAAGAAATCATCTTTCATGTTGGTATGTGAGCTGAAAATGTCCCCCAAACTCTAATATCACTTATGTGAAATTCTACTGTATTTAAGTGCATGAAATTGTATAGCTACTTTTTGAAAGGTGTTTTTAAGTGGGTCTCAATGGAAGGGGACTATTTTGGAGAATTGCATCCACTGGGTCCTGGTCCTTTATAATTGGAGGGCTCTTACTAGTTCTTGGTCAACAGGCAGCTGTTTTAAATGTGTGGTGTAATTTAAGAGTTCCACACTGTTGCAAAAACAAATGTCTTCCCCTATGTTTCTACTTCTCAGTGAATAAATGAATAGATAGTCTTTTCTGTGACATTCCATTCATCTCCTTTATTATTTAAATAATGTTTTATTTAATAGGCCTTCACTTTATCTGGATGGTTTTTATGAACTGTGTGCTGGGCACACATCAAACAAATTCACCTTCTGTATTTGAGGTAATGATGATCTTTTCAAGAGATTCAAAACAAGTATAATAAAGGGAAAGTAATTATTGGAATGTGGGGGCCTCAAGAGGATAAGCTGTAAGCCAGGACTGGTCCCCAGCAATGCCCACTCAGAAGGAAGACAATGGAATCCGTCTTTACAATCCAGCAGGAGAGTCAACATGCATGTTACTTCCATTCATCCTAAGAAGTACATTCAACTTATGCTAAGGTGTGGAATATGTGTTCCAAAAAGTTAGAGGTAAAGAATAATACATAGGGGCTGGGATTATGGCGCAGTGGTAGCGTGCTCGCCTAGCATGCATAAGGCACTGGGTTCGATCCTCAGCACCACATAAAAATAAAAAATAAAGATATTCTGTCACCTACAACTAAAAAATAAACATTTAAAAAAAAAAGAATAATACATATACACCTGCTTTAAGAGCAATTGTCATAATTTGTAATTATTATATGGTGCAAAGAGCCCTTTATGTGCTATATACAGGCTGTAAGTTTACTAGTGTCACAGCTTCAGAGACTTCAAAGCAATGATTTGGTGACTTGTTCACAACACATGGGAAACCTCAGTAATTACTCCTGCTACAGATGGACAACAGGGTTCATGGGCAGGTTGCACTTCACATCCTAATGCCTCAAAGCTGAGGGTGCCTGACAGATGCATGGGAATATGGGGTCAGGGTGCTAAGGAGAACTAGATAAGCTGGAACGAGAGGTTTCATTAAATGAGATGGTACTTAGGATTAACCACCAGGTCTGGCACTTAAATAAAGAGAATCAATTGAGGAGGCACTACTGGGCTAGCATGGGGAGCCCTGGCCCAGTTACAGCCTATGTGAAGAGGATCTGGAGCTTACACACCATCTGGCTAACACGAAGCAGCTGTGTTAAGTGAGGAAAGCAATTGGTTCTCTCCATCCTGGGTGATCAGCTCCTCTCCCTTAGTGGGAACACCACAGTCAGGAGGTCTTCTGGGAAACCAGGAAGCCTCTCCAGAGGGTAACTTGAGAACCAGCTTCATCTAGGCTACTTGCTAAAAATAATTGACAAAGTCCCACCCTGCACCTACTGGATTAGGCTTACCAAGAGAACCTGCCATTTTAATATATGCTGGAAGTGGTACTTAGAATCAGAAAGTTTGGAATATATGAAGGTGGTGCCTGGCTTATGGTAAAGGATCCAATTATTAGCAATACAAAAAAATAAAGAACTTAAAAGATCTATAGAATAAAAGATCTACTCTTAGCCAGTTGGTTAAGGGAGAGACAGATACCTTAATTTTCATCATTGGTGTATATGTGTGTGTGTTTCTCCTTCTGGGTACTAGGATATTAACTAGGTTCAAGGTCCTTAAGTCAAATGGATGAATCTTCCTCCTCTCAGGAAATTTCTGGCAATTAGGTTGGGGAGATACTTATTCCCAGAGAAGTCTTTCTAATCACAGCAAAGGCCTACAGCTCATTTTGCCCAAGCATGCTCTGAATGAGCCCCAAATTAATAGTAGGATCATCAGACCCTGATAAGGACTTGGGGACTTCTTTGCAATAAGATGATGGCTTTGGGAGAGGATGTCCCCTCATGGTAGATGCAGAAGTTGTGATGTTGAGTGTTATTGTGATTGAATTCTTTTAAACATTAAGTCCCTTAAATATACATATACATATATGTATGTATTATATATGTATAATCATAGCCATCAGCAAAACTAAGAATGGTTTTCTGGTGTTGAAACAGAGCTGCTATTAAGGCTTCTGGCTTGTTTTGACTGGACCTGCGCCTTTCAGAGCAAAGTTGTTCCAGCCTTGGCACCATTTATATTCCTTCTGCCTTCAGGCTCCCACCCCAATGAAATGGTGAGTCTAGGTGGGGCAGGGATATTTAATAGGCCTTTGGTTTTCTGTAAGACTTTTATTAATGCTGTAAGTTACAGCGGCCAGATGCTCTGGGCCGGGTTTCACCTTCTATTGCTGGGTTCCTGGCTGTCCTGGTTTTGTTCCCAGTGTGATTTCTGACTCCTGCTGAAAGCTGGTCAGTGCTGGTTAAAACCGGAAATGCTACATTGAATAGCCCCATGGGGATAGGTGCTTTATGAAACAGTGGCCTGGCTGCACCCTTGCCCTTCAGGGGTCTTCCGGGCAGTTCTCTGCTTTTTATCTACCCATGTCACTATGATCCAGTGAGAAGAGCTAGATTCTGAATTTTCTAAGCAGTTTGAATCTGTGACTGGCAAGTTGGATTTGTTACTTTCAGACCAACAAATACAATGGAATCTCCCTAATGACTTCCCTCTAGTATGAGAAAATAAAAGTATACCCAATCTTTTTTTGTTTTTTTCAGAACTGAACATAAAAGAGTTCCCAGCTGCCACTTAGTACTATTGCCTTTAGCTCAAGCACTTTGAAAAGATATTGGCTTTCAAAAATGGTCCAGAATATCTAAAACCCACTGCAGCTGAATCTTGCCAGTTTAATTTTAATCAACAAAGGCATGGGTGACAGTTCTGCAGTTTTCACATGAGGACTCGGTGTATGAACCCTTTGCCTCCTGGGTTTGTACTGTTCTTTTGAGGGGCCTCCATCTGTTCTTGCCTCCTTAAAGCAGGAGACTTAAGGAGACTCTCTGAATTGCTTCTACTGAGTTCTCTAGGGGTGAGGAGGCACCTCAAGGAAACTGCCCATGAGATAATCTATGTGCACTTCTGTAAGGTCCTTCCTCTAGGACCAGCCTGGGACCAGTCCTCTAGGGCTTTGGTCTGAACTGATACAGCAGATTCACAAACCAGGTGACTGAAAGGGGAAAACATTCTCTCATGATTTCTTTTCCATGAGAATTCCAAGCTCTACAGGAAAGGGAGTGTTTTCTGTCCACCTCTTAGAACCCAGAAAAACCACTGTATTGCGTGTGTATGAATATCCCCCTCCGATGAGCCCTTCGTGGAGGCCTGCTCTCTGCCCATTCCCACTCCTGGCTTGCAGTAGTGGATCGATGAGGTCATTTTCTTATAATAACAATCATGCTGATATGCTCCAGCCATGGTGCACTCAGCCATGCCTGAGCACTTCATGCACAAAATTGTCTTCAATCCTCACAACTCTCTCATGAGCTCATTTTCCAGGTTCAGAGGGCAATTAGCCATAACCACACACTGAGAGGTAGGGCTGGGTTGCAAACCCAGCTGTGCTTCACTGTAAAGTCTCTGTTCTTACACTCTGAGCTAACCAATCCTGAGCTCTGATAGGTGCTGCTGATGCAGAAATAATTACACTGTATTGTGCTTTCAACAGTAGAGTGGCCTGTACCCTCGGATAAAGTCTAAAGGGATTAGGGACCAAGGAGTCATTTCTGTGACCTGGACACTGGCCAACAGCAGGGATGGGAGACCCTGAGGCCCTAAGCATTTTTGGTGGGAACTGCTGACTGGAGAGATGCATGTCAGGGCTTGGCAGGAAGCTAGGACAAATTATTAAACAGATGGCTTCTAAGTTCCAAAGACAGGAAACAGTGGTCATCCCTGTGAGCAAAGGTTCACAGTGAGTGAACTGTGCCAAACCTCATTTTTTCTGCAAGTCTTACTAGATTCATAGAGGAGGGTGGACAGATGTAGTTTGTCTACAAATCAGCAAATCATCTCATACAATGTCTCAAAGCACATTTAGGGGAAAGAAGGAACGATGTGGACTAGATATTTCTTTCATTTCAAGTTAGAAGGCTCAGAGAAGGTTGAATGAACAGCACCCTAACTGTTGGTTAATGTAGCAATGACCATAGTCATTTGTTCTGAGTGACAAGCACAGAGTCAAGGATATAGCAAACACTGAGGAAATATTGCTTGGTGGTATTCAACTCATGAGGAAGTCTTTCATGGCCCCATGAAAGGGTTCTTCCTTTGATTTATCAAATGTTTACAGAATAGATGAAGAGTTGGGGAAGTAGAGAGGATTGTCTGCTCCTTGATTGAGGGAGGAAGAAATAGTGTCTAATGTCCATCTGTTCTGACTTCTGTAGCCCAGTCTCTTAGACACGAAGATGGTTGGGGATGGCCACAGGTCTTTCACAAGACACACTGTCATATGAGCACTTACGGATTCTGAGGAGGACGTTTAGAGATGACTGAGGGAAAATTGTGTCATGTGAGTACATGTGTACATGTGTGTATGTATATTTGTGTATTTGTGTTAGTGTGTGTGTGTGGGTGCCCCCTGCCCACCTAGAACCAGATCATCTCCACTCCTCTGGTTTTCATACTGAACTTCTGGTAAGATTTCATTTAAATAAGGATTTCTCTTTTTTGGCTAAAACCTGTTTGAAAACCACAGAATTTGATACTATTTAAGATTCCCTCCAGCTATAAAAATTCACTGATTCTTAAAAACTGTGTGGGAGGATGGAGTGCTAAAGGCGAACTTTAAAAATTATTTGGCCTTATCTCTCATTTCCTGGTTACCTCCTGGCACATGCCCTCTCCATGGCCAATCCTCAGAGTGCCCCGCTTGTGGCCCACCATCTGCCTGCCTGTCAGGGCTCCCTCCTAGCTCTCTTTAGGCCCCTGACGCTGGTCTTCCAGCACCTTTCTTGTATCTAATTGCCTTATGTGCAAATGGCTTCCACTGACCCATTGGAGATGCATGTCAACAACAACCACAAAGACAAACTGGCAGAGAGAACTGAGATTGGCAGAGTTGTAAGCAGCGTGGCCAGGGGAAGAATTTGAGGAGGGACGGGAGAAATGCTTTGGGTCAGTGGAGCCTCAAGTCCCGTCTAGAAAAAATGTTGTCTTTTGCTCAGGTTAATTAATTTATTAAGAACTATTTTTTAAGTACCTACTATGGGTCAGTATTCTACCAGACCCTGGGGAGAAAATGAGTAAAAATCATCTCAGTTCCTATTCCTAAGGCTTACAGATTGGGGACGAAGGGGCTACTTTATTTAGTAGTGAATTCATTAACTTGATATTTATTCAGGAAGTGCCTATTATATGTTAGGATATAGTAATAAATATGCCAGAGGAAGTCTGGGCTCCCATGAGGCTTATATTTAAATGTGTAGGTAATTAAAATCTGAGATCAAGCCGGGTGTGGTGGCGCAAGCCTGTAGTCCCAGCACTTAGGGAGGCTAAGACAGGAGAATCGCGAGTTCAAAGCCAGCCTCAGCAATGGCGAGGTGCTAAGCAACTCAGTGAGACCCTGTCTCACAAAATAGAACACAAAATAGGGCTGGGGGTGTGGCTCAGTGGTTGAGTGCCCCTGAGTTCAATCTCCAGTACCAAAAAAAAAACCCCAACAACAACAACAAAAAAACAAAATCTGAGATCAGTGTTCAATGAATGTTAAAATGGAAATTTTGACTAGACTCCAGGATGTAAGAGATTCTAATAAGTTGCCTAACCAACCAAAGAAGACTTCCAAGGAAACATCTATATAGTGGCTCCATGATGCTTAAACTTCTCAGTCAGATGAAGGTTGTATAAGGGTTCAGGACAGGAGAAGGATCTATAAAGGATCCTGGGAGAAAGGATGCTGTGCTCTGTCTCCAGTGGTCCTCCCACTAGGGGAAAGAGGGAGGGTTCCATGGGCTTCACCTCAATAAGGAGACCTGTCCCATGGGGTTACTTGGAGAACTTGGAAATGAACCCTTAAAGATGGTGAACATAGAGCTCTCATGACTGAGAGGGTGAGCTGCCTGTGAGGCCAGGATAAAGCTGGCTGCATTGAGGCTGGCTGTTTCTGGGTTATAAGAATGATTTCTGAGGGCCCCGTGTGATCCATGCAGAAAGGAATTGGGGGGGGGGGGTGATGGCACCTTGGATTTGCCCAAGAAGTCTTTCAGTAGGACAGGGAGTCTTCAGCAGTAAGAGTCTGGGGGTGATTGTTAGATCCTGAGGCTGTGGAAGTGGTCACAAGCAAACACTGGGAATAAAGAGATGGATGCGCATGTCAAGGAAACCACAGGAAAGAGGAACCTAAGGAAGCTTCAAAGAGCAGCCTGTGGGGAAAATGAGGCAACATTAAACAGAGCTGGGCCTGCAGAGTACAGTGGCCTGACAAGGGCCCTGTTCAAGGAAGATCCTCTGGCCACCTGGCCCTGCCTGGGAGGGGCAAGAACTTGGTTCACAGGCAGCGCTGGGGACTGGGAGAAGAGCAAAGCAGAGAAACAGGGAGACAGCTTCACCCTCCCTTTTCACAGTGTGGAGGGTCCAGCTTGGCTAGAGGAAGAGTGAAGATTTAATGCTGGATCAAGTTTGAGGTTTTGATTTATCTCCTGGCTTGGATTTGCTAACAACTGAATTCAGAGTGTTTTTGATGAAGGACCTGCCAGCAATCTACAGGAAGGCCGAATGGTTCTAGGGCTTGCTATGTGTGTAACTAGGGGTAGGAGAAAAATTCCTCTCAATGAATAAACTTTACAAGGAACCACAGGAAGCACAAACTTCAGCCACATTTTGACCAAGCCTTCTTGTTCCATAACTGGGGACAAGTGATGTGAAAGCTGGGAACAAAGGAACTCTGGGCAGAGAGGGCTTGGTCTCCCTAAATTTGGGGATTCCAGGATCACTTTCCCTTCTTCCCCATACAGGCCCCAGGGATACTCTCCTGCAGGGGCTCTTACCCACTCTTACTCAGTGCTCTGTCCCCAGTAGGGCTGGCTGTGACTCAGTGTGGAGTTGCTGCTCTTGCTCTGGCGAAGCCTGCCTTGCTGTGGGCTGCTGTGTGGACCAGAGGGGCTGGGCCGGCCTTTTCCCACACCTCATGCTGGCCTGTTATGTTGGTCATTCAGTGCTGGCACCTGGGACATGGTCATCCGCTCACAGCTTATAAAAGTCAGAGGGAATGTTGACTGGAACCCAGGACTCCTGGTGTCCAGGCTCGGGCTCTTTCCATGAACCACATTTGGGAGACTGACTTAGGTGTTGCCCTGACACTCTGAAATGGAATTTATGCACAAGCATGAAAGAAATACATCTGGGCATTTAACAGACTGTCAGAGACGGGAGTCTGAGGAACCCGCCCAGTTGTGCTTCCATAGGATGAGCTTTTCCAGGGTGGAACTCTGGCGAGGCTGCTGGCCTTTGCAGAAGGTAACTAAGTCAACAGAAATGGATTGACATCCCACATCTTACAGAGAAAGGGCTCACTTGAGAAATGTCTGCTTAATATTATTGACAACATGTGCCATTTTGTTTTGTATATTTTTAAGTGTACAGAAAAAAAAAAAAGAAAGTCTAGTTCCTTTAAGAAAACAAGTTTGTTAAAAGGGGTGGCCATTTTTGTGTGAGTTAGAATAATGAAGTCAATGTGGAAATGTTTCTTGTGTCTTCATTTCTGGCAACTGGCCATTTGCCTGAGAATGAGATTGCTGACTGCCCAGCATAAGAAGACAAGCTTCAAACAGTCCACGTAGTGAGTGCACTGGACTGAAGGTGCTCTGAGAGCTTTGGGCCTCTCTTCTGTGAAAGCAAAGCACTGGCTTTGGCATTAGACCACTTATTGCAGTTGTTTTAGGCTTATTATTATTATTATTTTTTGGTACTAGGGATTGAACTCAGGGGCACTCAACCACTGAGGCACATCCCCAGCCCTATTTTGTATTTTATTTAGAGACAGGCTCTCACTGAGTTGCTTAGTGCCTCATTGTTGCTGAGGCTGGCTTTAAACTTGTGATCCTCCTGCTTCAGCCTCCCAAGCTGCTGGGACTACTGGCATGCGCCACTGTGCCCGGCCTTAATTTATACTCTATAGATATTAATTTTAACATTTAGTACCACTGTACAGTGTATTGTATTGCTTTCAAAAACCAACAAAGAAATGTATGCTATTCTCTTAATAATAGAAATGTACATTTGTTTTGAGGCGCAGGTTGGAGGAAGGGTCACAGTCCATACCTGCATACCTGCTCTTAGCATATCTACCACTTAGAGTTGATGCCCTACAAATGGGCACCACCCTTCAACCAAGTGCCACATGGGCCCAGGTCCACATACTGAGAGTTGCCTTGGCAGGTCTCATAAGGGGAACCATATGGACCTCCTTTCCAACAGAGTAGTCAAGGCTGCCTCCCACCTATACTCAGCAGAAAGTATCATGTCTAAGATCCTGTGAAATTCTCTCTGCTTGTCACCTCCCTGGTTTCTTCTCCTCTTCCTCCATCTCTCCTACCTTTCTTGGTGCTCCTCCTCCTTCCTGCTTATCCTCTTCTTTGATAGGGAATTTACTGAACACTTACCATGTGCCCCATATTAGAGATAGAGAGCAAGAGAAATCAGACATCAAATGTATGTGACATACAGCAATGTCACAATGGTTCGGAGGTAGGAGGCATCCCAAACTTTCTAGAGAAGACAGAACTTGGGCAGAGTTATAGTGGAGGAGAGGAAGAGACACAGTAATGGGGCTGAGGGATGATGTGAGTGGAGGTGCAGAGGCAGGAATAGGTAAGGTGTGTGGGCTGGAACAAAGTCTTTGAGGACTCCAGAGAGGCAGGCAGGGTCTTACTGCCTGGAAGGGCACCAGGGCAAATGCTGCACAGCCCAGCATTTCCCAGAATGCTTCCCAAAGGACCTTAGTCCTGCGTGACGCTCTATGAAAACAGATGAATAATTTATAAATTTGGAAAAACTTGCATAAGATTTTCCCCTTTGAGGTATTCCAAGGCACACTAGCTTATTAAAGCATCTTTGAAGTCCTGCAAAGAGAAAACCCACCTTACATTGTGAGTGCAGCATTTCTCAAACTTATTTGATACTCAGGAACAAATGTAAAATAAGTGTTCTGCAAAACACACCCCGTGTGGGCAGGCAGTGGAAGCCAGTGAAGGATTTAGAGGGAGTGTAGCTTATTGATGTGAAGGAGTAAAAAACTCCCTCATGTCAGAAAGAGATGGGTGTGGAGTGTATGCAGATGTGCCTAACACCTGCTGCCATGGCTGATCTCTCTGTGTTCCTGGGAAGAAACTGGCTGTGTCAGTAAATGAAAGAGGGTGGGTTCTCATTCTTTAGCACTGACAGCATTTATTGCCCTTGGGGTATTAATGAAGCTCAGTGCTCATGCCAAGAAAAAGTTTTTGCTGGCTGGAAAAGGAGCTGCATATACATCTGCATGCACATGTACACTTTTGCTGACTGGTAACCCGTTTTGATCTCATACCCTTCCTGTTTTCATTGTTTAGCCAAGGTCCGAAAGCATCCTCTAAGGGAAAGCTCAAATCACACCTCTTCTCTATCGTCTTTCAGATCAACCCTGGCCTCCAGCTTGCTCTTCCATCCACGATCTCTCTCTTCATCTTACTGTCAGCAGCAGTAAATGAATAACCACTTAATGACATACCATTTGGTTCTCTTTCTCTTTTTTTAATGAGACAGGGTCTTGCTAGGTTGGCCTCAAACTTAAGATCTTTCTGCCCCAGCCTCCCAAGTAGCAGGACATATTGGTGTATATCATTGCATCCAGCTCCTCATCTGGTTCTTAAATACAGTCCCCTCCTTATTCCCTACTTAGGAGAGCCTGCTCCGTGCTGTGCCTAAGGATGCTTGGTCTGTGTGCAGATGATTGGCATATATGACATTGCATTCCTCTGCCTTTTCAGCTTTCCAGTGGTAACAGGGCAAGTCGATGTAGCAACAGCTCATCTTCCTGCCAGCCAGAATGAGTATGGAGGTACAGAATCCCTTTGCTCTGATTTCTATTGAAGAGATCTTGGAATACACCAAGGCCTCATTATCTACGATGGATGTGTTTCTAAAGGTCAAGAGGAATAAGAGGCTGACAGCTAGGCAGGGCAGTGAGTTAACCAAGAAAAGAAAAGGCTGACAAATAACGACAATCTGCTCAAGTTGCATTCTGCTTTCTGAGCATTATTATGGAATGAACTAGATTCTCCAGGGCAGAGTGTTTGGGGAAATACACTGCAGGAGGTGAGGGAAGTGTAAAGAGGGATACAGTGTCTGTCAGCCAGCCTCTCTGGCTTTCTCTCCACAATGTTTTCAGAATCCATCTGTTCTTGCCACACTGGCCCACTGCCGTGGCCTCTACCCACGACTGGTGCACCAACCTCCCCGCTGATCCCCCAGCTTCCACTCTGTCCCTGCTACAAAGTTCCTCCCACTGCCTCAGTGTCAAGCGCAGTCTTTGTAGAAAGTGAATTTGATCATGTCTCTCCTCTACTGGCCGCTCCACTCTAGAAGCTTTCGTTTACACTCAGAGTAAAGCTGAATGCCTTTCCCCAGTTTAAAAGCTCTGTCTTCCTCTCTGTGTCCACTGCCCACCTATCTCCATTCCCCTGGCCTGTGCTGGCCTCTGCATCTCCAGCATACCAAGCTATTCCCAGATTTTCAGGCTTTCCTTTGTCCCTTGATCTTAACGTGGCCAGCTTCCTCTTGTCATCCAGATCTCATGTTCAAAGTCATCTCTTTAGAGACTGCTTTTCTGATCACATAGGCTAGACATCCACCCTCTTTCTACCCACCACCCTAATTTAACTCTTAGTGTAGCACTTAACACTTGGATATGTGGATCCTAGGGTGCAAACTCCATGCAAAGACATGTCCTCCTTGTTCATCAGTACTGAGCACAGCAAGTAAATATGTGTGGAATCAAAAAATGCTTGTTTCTCCACTGATGAGCTATGAGGCTCTAGAGCCCTCTATAAAGAATCCCCTCATGTGTAAAATGGAAATGAGAACACTTACATCACAGGGTTATCAGAAGAAATGCATTAGAAAATAACTACATGGTGCATGGTGGTGCACACCTTTAGTTCCAGCAGCCTGGGAGGCTGAAACAAGAGGATCATGAGTTGAAAGCCAGCCTCAGCAACTTAAGTGAGGTCCTATGTAATTTGGTGAAACCCTGTCTCAAATTAAAAAATAAAAATAGCTGGAGATGTGGCTCAGTGGTTAAGTGCCTCTGAGTTCAATCCCTCGTACCAAAAAAAAAAAAAAACAACCCCGAAAATAAATGCAAATCATGTGGCTGGCTCTTGGCAAACACTAGCTATCATTATTGCTCAATTCATTTTCCTTTTTGGTGAAATGGAGATAATCACATTTTTATCACTACCATTGATTAATAACTTTGACTTTTTAAAAAAAGCTGTTTGAAAATAAAAAGGTTAAAAAAACAACTCTCTGGAACCTTCCTAGTCTCATGTTAAGCAAATACCCTAAGAATTTGTAATTAGCGTTTTTCCATTTTTTCTTTTTGAGAGGAAAGTTACATTCAGAACCCACAGCTGCTCAGAACATTTGCTTGCTTTCCAGGAATTTTTCAAAGATAAGGTAGAGCACATAATCCAATAAATATACAAATATTTAGAACAAAGTTTTAAATGCTACAAGCCCTTTTTTCTCTATAGTGGTGTAGGAAAGAAGCAATAGAAAGACTTCATTAAGTACTGTTTGCTCAAAACAAACCTACCATGCTAGTTTGGAGTATGTAAGACTTCTGGCTAACAATGGAAGTTTGGGGTGGGAATTGCCCAGAAAGCCAAAGTCACAGAAATCCAGGAAGGGCAGAGACCATAAGCTCTGAGATTCTTATTGCATCCACAAAATAGAGATGGTTGGAGGATCCAAAATCATGTCACCCTCCTCTTCATAGGGTCTTCTAGGCAAGTCCTCTGGACTATGCTGTCCAACAGAAACATAATGTGAACCACATGGGTGGTTTCAAGTTTCCTAGTGGTCATATTTGCAAATGTGAAAAGAAACAGGTGAAATTCATTGTAATAAGAGATCTTGTTTAACCTAATATATCCACCCAATGCGTCCATCTTGGAAAACCCAGAGTGTGTTTTGCATTTACAGCGCATGTCCTTCTGGACTTGCCATATTCAAGGGCCCAACAGCCACAGTGGCTCCATCTTTGGACAGTCAGCTCTAGATTTTACTTTTGAGGTGTTCTGTATCTAAAAAGTTCTTTTGCTACTTTTGGGAGAAAAAGGGAAGATCTTGAATAATTTTTTAAAACATGGGTTCATTTGTAACCCCCTCAGGTTGTCTAGTATTATACTATATAAAAAAGGAAAAGTCCTGGTAATATTTCCATTGACCAGTGGAGAGCCTAGAAGAAAGTTCTTTTTAAGACTTAAATTCCTTTCATGGAAATACTTTTATCCTCTGGTCTCCACAGACTCATTAAGACATGTAAAACTATTTCAAACTGCACCTCATTTCTTATCTATCTATCTATCTATCTATCTATCTATCATTATCATCATCATCTATCTTCTAGAGGTGATAGTTAGGAAGATTGCTCATTTCAAATCAAATCCTGTTTACTGCCTTTAATCCTACTATTTCTGGGGAAGATTTATGAAAAGCTCTGTTTCTTCATGGAGTAGCAGTTTTTGCCACAGTTTACAAAGCTAAAGAGTTTCAATAATGAAATTGTTGCCATTAAAAATACAAAATAAAACTTGGAAATGGATTAGAACTAAACATATTATCAAATGGAATAGGCTTGAGAATGCAAGAGAATTATCATGGAGTAAAGCTGTCCAAAAATTATGTCCTCTCCTTTGACCCATAAATCCATTATCAGCCTTTTGGACTTTGTTTTTGGATATGGATTGAGTGAGTTTTATATAGGACAGGCACCAAAGCCTGGCTATGGATGATACTCTGAGGATCAGAACATTCAGTTCAGTACTGGAATCTCCAGTTATCTGAAAGTAATATTGCTTGGTGAAACCAGAATTTTCACATGAGGAGGTTACCTCTTTTACAAGCCTCCATGTTGCTTATGAGTGTCCTGGTGTGGGATGTTGGCTTGATGCTAATTACCTATAAGAGCCAGTTTTTGCCAGGAGATTCTGTTTTGATTTAGTATGAAGCTCATTTGCAATTTCTGTGCTCCCCAACAGAGGATCCAGTGAAGAACCAATAGGGTAGCTATGAGGCATAGTGGGTACCATGAATTATGGGGAGTTCTTATGTTTTTTTCCTGGTTTATTTTGGGGGATGGTGTGCTTACTGTTTATAAGCATAGAAAGTAGTCCCAGTTCTGCAGCTGCCTTGACCATCTCAGGACAGCATGGCATCTCCTGGGTCTACAGACCAGATGAGGCACTAGGCAATGGCCTCATAAACTCTGGTACGCTTGCTTTTAATCCTCACATTCCTTTCCATTTCTCTCGACCATCATACCTAAGAACACTAACCTGGTCAGAACTACTTCCCTTGCTAGAAAAAGAAAGAAGGGAAACACTTTCTCTCTTGTACAGCAATAAGGATGACTCCACTCTGGACTTTCCATTGGGACCACTTTTATTAGTTATACCACAAAGGGGAATGGTTGTCTGTTATGTTCAATTTTCCAGGTTCTGACATTTAGAGTTTCCCTTTATAATTCACCTTGGGTAAGCAGGAGAGTATATGGAAAAACTAATACAAGTTTTACTCCCATTTAAAGCTTGTATTCAGATTGAAGCTCATAGTCCTCAAAGAAGGAGGGATGCTAGTCCATCCAATGCTTGGTGTCAGCTTGTAGGGCCACAACATTCAGTGGGACAACCTAATCCAGATATGGAGTGAAACCCAGAAATGGACAGGGGTGCCGAAGCCTAGATGGATGGAATGAGCACCCCAAGGCTAACTCTGTCATCACTGTGGGCTCTGAACATGACTTTGCTCTCAGTGGTATTAGCCAAAAAGAAAAATGGAAAAACACTTAATATTACAAATTCATTCTTATGATATTTACTTGAAGTGAGACTAGTAAAGTCTCAAAGGGTTGTTTTATTAATTAACTTTCTTTTTTCAAACACGTGTTTAAAAAGTCCAAGTTATTAATAAATGGCAATGAGAAAAATATGAATAGCTTTGAAATGAAAGTTTAGTATTCTAATAAGCTTCCATTAGCCCCATTTTACCTAGAGGTGTCCCTAGAAGACTTTGTGATCTTCTCTCCTTATTAAAAGACAGAGGATTTATAATATGTCTTTTTGCCCACTACTATAATACAGCTGTCTATGAAGGGATCACTATAAAGGTTTACCAACTGCTTGACTTGGGGGTTGCAGAAAAAGCCATAATTCCCCAAACAAGGAAACAAACTGAGCTATGTTCTCAGCATTGTGAGGGAAAGTAAAAAATACATGAGCTACAGTCCTTTCCGTCAGATCTCTTTCAGTGTTTTCAGGGAGTGAAAAGTCAGTATTGTCTAAAATAAATTTGGTGCTAACCTTTGTAGCACTAGCTATAAGCACAGGAGGAAGGAGGAATCAGACAATGAGCAGCAATTAGACTAGGTCTTGGAGGAAGTGGGACTTCAGCTGAGTACTGAGGGCCTGAAAGATGTGATTAGACTATCAGATGGAAAAGGCAAAGGCAGGAGTGAAGTGTGGCTGCTCTCGCCTTCCTCTCTGGGGTGTTGGCCTGTGCCTCCTCTCTGTTCCTCTCCCATTTGGACCCTCACACATCCAGCAAGAAGTCCTTTCCCTCACCAAGAAAGCTCATCCTTCAGGTATCAGCCAAAGTCTCTTCTCTTTGGATGTCTTCCCTGATACCCTGACCTGGTTTAAAACTCCTTGCTCTATGTTCATAGCCCAAAATTCTCCTTCATACCACTTATCATATGGAATTATAATTTATATTTTTATTTTTTGTGGCACTGGGATTGAACACAGTGCCTCACACATGCTAGGAGAATACATTATCATCTAGGTACATCCCCAACCCTTTTTACTTTGTCATGAGACTGGGTCTTGCTAAATTGCCCAGGCTGGCCTCAAACATTTAATTTGAAATTGTAATTTAGTGATCTTTCCTGACTACTCTAATGTACACAACACAAGGCTTTGCTTGCTCATGTCAACTCTTGTCTGCCTAGCCTGGTGCCTGATGAAGAGGAATGAATGAATTCCTCTTCACTGAATGAAAGAGGATACTCTGTTGTAGACACAGTGTGGATGGTTAAAGGGGAAGTCAGGGAGAGGTGAAATCCAGGGAAAGCAAAAAGAGCATTAGGTAATCTGAGATCACAACACATTGTGCAGAAAAGCAGTTCAATGCAGGAGGCTTTAAGCAGATATGGCATGTTGAGCAGGGTATAAAAATGGGAAGGTATTGGAAAATGGGAAAAGAGAGGAGGATAGGAAGGGAGCTGATTAGGTGGCAAGGATAGCTCTGCCTTCTCAAATTGGATCTGGTCCTCTCTTCTCAAAACACCAAACCCAAACTCAACATCCCCTTCCTCTCCTGACCTGGGGGAAGGACTCAACAAGAGACAGGCAGTGTAGGGTTGGTGGGTTCTAGTCTTGCCACTTTCATTAACACCCTCTGTGATCTTGAACAGTACAGAAACTTACATAAACCTCATCTTTCTTATAAGCAAGAGAAGGATAAAGTAAGGTGTTGATGGAGAACAAATGAGGTAATGTACCTGAGAAGGTTAGGGGGTCTCCAGACCTTGACTTCCTCACCCCTAAAACTAAGGGACTGGGATTATGAGAAATTGCCAGTCAGTCCACCCATGGGGCTGCCGGTCAGGTTGAGGTGAGGTGGTCATGGAAATGTCAAGAGAGGATAAATACATGTGGAAGAGTGCAGCAGAATGGCTCTTTCCTATATGGCTAATTTCCAAAGTTTATCCCCTGGATCAGATCGTGATATCTATAATTTAATCCATCATCTTCAGGCTAGAACAGAACTTCCTGCAGGCCTTGGCTATGGCAATTCTCAATTGAGGCCTGTCACTGAGTTACAGAATGTCCCTAGAGATAATCTTTTTCAATGCAATCCACTGAAGGAAAAGGCCCACAGAGGCCAAGTAGCTAGACAATAAACATCATGTTTGGATAAAGTAGCAAACTTCTTAAGATATTATGCACTTGGGTGAATTTTTGACCCTAGAGCCAAGCCCTACTTCCCTCAATCTTGATTCTGTTTGGAAGGAAAAAAATCAGGCCAAAGTATTTGAACAGGATAGTTTATTACCCAGCCCTTTTTTGTTCAGCCTCTAGCATTTACTTCTCCCCTGTTTGCTATTTGCAATTTGATACCAGGACTTGACCTTTTCTTGTTGCAGTTGCTTAGGATATGAGGCAAGTTGAAGTCAAAAGTCCTAAGAGAAGCTACAAGATGATGATGATGATGATGAGGAGGACTGTGTGTGAACGCATATGCTTGTAGAAAAAGGGAGTTTGAGTATGGGGCTTGGAAGAGAGGGAGAGAGAAGATGGGGAGGGAGAGAGGAAGAGGAGAGAACATTCAACACCACCAATTACCACACACCCAGACACACTTCCTAGTATAAAAGGAAATTGGTATAAGAAAAAAAAATTGCAAGATGTTGTATTTTGCAGTATCGATTGTGGGCTTGACTTCTCTGAAATAAGTTAAGGTTTGCAGGTTTTGGGTACAGTTTGTTTTTTGCTGTGGACAGAGGGTGTTTGGAACTTGTTCTTTTCAAATTTAGGGAACTAAGCCAAGAATTCTAAGTACTCATCTTCCCTTTCCAATAAGACAATGAAAGAAAGATTTCCAGGGGTGAGAACTGAATGAATACTACTGAGAATTCAAACGTCCAGAGAAGATGCTGTGCCAAAGTAAATCACACCCTCTAGGAATATTTCCTATAATTTGCTTTCTTCTTTCCTTTTTCTTAAATGATCCACTTTTTACACAAGTTTATAAAAGGTCAAGAATCAGTGGCCAGCAAACTGGACTTTCTCTCCAGATCTGCTGGGGCCTTGCTGCTTGGTGTCAGATTCCGACAGAAATTCTAAAGATCTCTGTTTATTCAAAGCCAAATATAAATGTATTGTTTTTCGTGCAAGAAAAACTGGACCTTAATGTAACAATTTCAGTTTGTAGATAACTTGATTATTTTCATTATTGCTGATTTGAACATAGGAAAATAACTCTGGGGGAAAAGTTTTTCATGTGTTGAAATGTTTGTTATTAAGTCTCTGAGATCAATTGCCATTTTCAGGGGGAAGGAAGGAATGAACTCCTAGATTGAACTCAGGGGCACTTAACCACTGAGCCACACCCTCAGCCCTATTTAGTGTTTTATTTAGAGACAGGGTCTCACTGAGTTGCTTAATGCCTTGCTTTTGCTGAGGCTGGCTTTGAACTCACGATCCTCGTGTCTCAGCCTCCTGAGCTGCTGGGATTATAGGTGTGTGCCACTGTGACCAGCTTAAATGTCCTTTTATTGAATCCAGACAATACCATGTTTCCTTCATGAAGTGGAGATGTCTGCTCTGACAGGAGCAATAGTTTCCCAGATGTGACTGTTTCCCCCCTACTCTCCCTCCTCAGGCACTCTGCTCCAGCTGCTGTGTTCCTCCAGCCTCAGCATGGAGATGGATGTGTCCAAGGGTCCCCTTTCCTTCCTGTGCCTTCTTCCATACCTGAGCTCTGCCACTGAGGTCACCAGAAATGGTGGCACTTCCTGGCTGCAGGATCTTTACTCTTTCCTCCCAAGGGCTCTTGCATGGTATCCAGGAGCTTTTCTCCTCAATCCCTTTCTCTGCTGGGGTCTGTCACCAGCACTTAATCACACTCAAGTCTCTCCATCCTAATTAGATGAAGCACCCTTTCCAATCCCAGACCCCCTCCAGTTCCTGCTTCACTTTCCCTCCATTCTCTGCTGAACTTACTGGGACAGCGAGATCATCGTGCCCTCCTCACCACTCATCTCCTTAGAGGACTGCTTTCAGCTTGCTTCTTAATTTTTCATCACTTGACACTGTTGACCCCGCCCTCCTCCATGACGTATCACCTTCCTAAAGCTTCTACGACCCCAGACTTACCTACTGCAACTTTTCCCTCTATCTGGTCCTTCTTAAGTCTCCTTATTGACATTCTTTTCCTTTCTCCACTCCACTTCTAGGATGTGACCCTTGGAGTTTGAAGTTTAACCTCTTCCTCCTTTCTCTGTCTGCTCTGCCTGGTTTCCCATCTATTCACATGGGTCTCCACTGCCATGCTGACGACTCCCAGATCTGTACCTCCAGCTCAGAATTCTCATGGAGGCAAAACAGGGCAGGGCCAGAGTGAGGCGTGTGGGTGTCCAGGTAACAACATTTAAGGAAGTTATTTAATCCTAGGTCCCTGCTGGTGCTGATCCTGAATGTGTATGTCCCTGTGAGAGAGCACCTCCTTAGAATTCCTGCTGTAGATGCCTCCTATTCCTCACTCGAGTCCTGCCTTGCTCCTGGCCATATTTGTTGGATGTCCCACAGACATTGTCAACTAGAAAGTTAAAAAGCAAAGTCCGCGGCTGGGCACAGTGGCGCATGCCTGTAATTCCAGCAGCTCAGGAGGCCGAAGCAGGAGGATCTTAAGTTGAAAGCCAGCCTCAGCAAAAGTGAGGTGCTAAGCAACTCAGTGAGATCCTGTCTCTAAAGAAAACACAAAATAGGCCTGTGGATGTGGCTCAGTAGTTGAATGCCCCTGAGTTCAATCTCCAGTACCAAAAAAAAAAAAAGAAAAGTTCACTCTGCCCTTCCCATGCTTTCCTTCTCCAGTGAATCTCAGCATGGCTAGCAGCTCTGACCTCCTCCACCCCACATCTGACGTCTCCCTGAAGGAGCTGAAGTCTCATCAGCAGATCTTTGCTCAAGCTACCCTCTCCCTACAGTACTCCCCTCCCTCCACTCCCTTCTGGTCCCAACTCAGCTGTCACTTTGAGAAGCCACTTTTTACTCCAAGTCTGGTAAGAGGCCTTCCTAGAGTATCTCCTACACCTCAAGTGCTCTGTTCTATCATAGAACCTCTCAAACTGAGCGGTGCTTAGGGACTTGCCCATCTCTGCTCCTTATTCATTGCTGAACACCCAGCACTAACATGGCGCCTGCCGAATAAGTGAAAGAGTTCAGGAATCCCCTCTGTGGACATTTGAGTCTGGAAGTCCTGAATTCATGCCTCAGATCCACCTCTTCCCAGCTGATGTCCTTGGAAAAGTTAAGAGCCTTTCCTGAGCTTTAGTTTGTGCTCTGTGAAATGGAGATCATAGTTGGGGGTAACGATGATCCATAAAGTTATCATAAAGGGGTTTGTGCTTCTGGAACCGCTTGCAGTTAACAGAATGAGTGACTCTCTTCTCATCCACACCACACACTAAACTCCAGATTTAAGTTCTGTGCTAATGGGTATCCTTAGTGCCCAGCTCAGAAATGGATTCTTAGTGGGAGTGCAAAAGATGTTTGATTGTTTGAAGGAAGGTAGCCATGGCAAGTCTTAGAAATTGGCAGTGAAGCGGGGAAGAAAAGTTAAAAGGAGGGAAAAACCAGAGGGAATGCAGGGCAAATGAAGTGAGGAGAATAGAAATAGAGTGCACCCGCTTTCCCTAAGGCTTGTTCAAGCTCCAGGAGTCTCATCTGCTTTGGAAGGACCAGGCTAAGGATGCTCCCCTGGGAAATAACCTGCTCAGGCCTATTCTAGTCTCTGCGACAGCCAGGCGACACTATGCCCATGTGACTGGCCTCGTTCCCTTATTAGAAACAGCTGTGCAGAAGGCGGCCTTGAGGCTGGAGCTCCAGGAGAGATTTCACAACCTCTGGGGCTGTGCTTCAGTTGAGTTTCAAATGTTGTTTATATGCATTTGTGTGTGTGTTTTCTCGGGTCTATTCTGATTGCGAGGAGACTAAGC
The DNA here is from genome assembly GCA_028644305.1 of Xerus rutilus. Lineage (NCBI taxonomy): Eukaryota > Metazoa > Chordata > Mammalia > Rodentia > Sciuridae > Xerus > Xerus rutilus. The sequence goes on from CM053411.1 coordinate 28,328,469, forward strand.
CTTGCAAAACAAGCTCAAATTGTGCCTTCTTGTTGTGTGTGCAGATAACAATGGAATGTACCAGCCTCCTGATGCCGATTATGAGAGCAGCTAAGGAGCTGAAAACAAAACAAAAACAAAAAACAAAGAAAGAAGAAAAGAAAAGAAATCCAGCCCCAGTGGGTCATCTAGGAGCATGCAAAGCGGGTGGAGTTTATGTTGGAGCAAAAACACTGGGGAGAGCTTAGGCTGGTCCATAGATTGAATTCCATCCAGAAAGACATAAAGGAGCGTTCTGTTTGCTCATTGCCATCCTCTTTACCCAAGTAGTAGCAATAATAGCTTCCAGAGTCCAGGTCTTACTGTCCCTGAGAATCACCTGGGGAAATTTTAAAACTCTAAAACTGATTGTGGCTTAATATTTAGAATTAAGCTAGCCTACTCATTTACCAGACATGTCAATAAATGTTCTATGGAGAAATATAGGAGAACAGTAACTTGGTGGTCAAATAAGTAGAGAACTGTTGACTCAGAAGTCCACGCTCTCAGGCTTAAAGGGGCCTTGAAGTTCATCTAGTTTCATCTATCTCACTGGTTCTCCAAGTGTGGTCCCCAGACCAGCAGCATCCACATCACCTGGGAGCTTATTAGAAACTCTCATGCACAGGCTCCACCCCAGAACTATGAGTCAGCAATCTGAGTTTTAACAAACTTCCCATGTGATGTTGATGGCTAACTTCAGGAGTCATTGATTCTGCTATAGGAATTGCCTACTATACCCTGGCCTTCTGGTTTAACTTGTGCTAAGGTTAGTTACTAGGGCGTCGGTCTCTGGTGCAGCCCGTTCTGTTAAAACTCACATTGCTAAAACTCACATTCTTCAGTTCCTTAAGATGAACTCTGCTTTGCTGGAGCTGGTTCTGTCCATTTCAATGACCCAGAGTAAATGTAAATCACCTGCAATACGGCTAAGATAGAAGATACTGTTCTGGTTTGGCATAACATTATTCTGTTATGGTTTCTAGTTTAATATAACTAGGCCCTCTAGTTTAACATGACACAAAGCAGATAGCTCTCAAATTTCCTCTAAAACACTCAGGCAGATACAGAAGAAGTAACAACTTAACATTATTGCCCCAAACAAATACTAATACACTTTCGTAAGTGTAGACGAAAAATTTTGTGAAAATTTGTGTTCTTTTGGAGTGTGAAAGACTATTTTAAGCTTGACACCAAAGGAAGAACTTACAAAGATTTACACATTTGATAAAATTACTAGATATCTTAAGAATGTGAATTTAATCAAATTATTAGATAAATTAATAATTTCATTATCTGTAACTTTAAGGTATTGTTAAAAAGTTAAAAGATAAATGACAGAATAGAAAAAATTTGGCACTTTATATAATGCTAGACTTTGTTTCAGGAGTAAGCACTATATACGTAATGCATAGCACAGGATCTGACACGGTAGGCCTTCAGAATACTTGATTAATACATGAATGAAGATGAATTAGGAAAATAACAATATGAAAATCAACCCTGAAATATCTAATTGGAAATGGGCCAACAGCACGTATAGACAGTTGATAAAAGAGAAAAAAATACACATTTGAAAAATTGTTCTACTTTACTAGCAACAGAAAATGAAAAATATATGAGCATCTATCATATAGCTATGTTTAATAATGCTGGTGAACATCTGGGGAAATGAATTTCTTGCAGATGCTGGCATGAGGTTAATTTGTACAATCTTTCAGGAGGGCAACTTGGCAACAAGTATAGAAGCTTTAAAATTTTCCACATTCTTTGATCCAGTAGAAAGCTGGACTCTTACCTAAGAATACATTCGTGAATGCATACGATGATTTGACAATACAGATGCTGATTGTGTCTTCACTTAAATAGGTTTGAGTTGAGAGGCCTAACATGACCACTAACAAACGACCAATTAAACAAGTTCTCATGGTTGCTTTAAATCTGCTTTCTCAGATGGAACATTCTAAATCCCTTCAATCACTTGTCCTTGGAAGGTGAACACATTTTCTTTTTTTTCTTTTTTTTTTATTTAAGGTGAACACATTTTCTAAACTCAAACAGTGGCCCAGGTGTGTAGGAAGCCTTGGGGACCATTCTGGAAAGACACCTTCTCGCTCAGTCTCTGTCCAGTGTGTTCTGCTTTGGCAATGTCCTGTTTAAAGCACAAGTCTAGCCAGCAACTTATAATGTTTACAGAGACACCATGGAGATGGTGAACAATATCACCAAGTTAATAGAAGCTTATTAAGTAGAGAAGACTGGAAAGGAATTCCAAGCAGAAAAACTAGAATATGAAAAGGTACAGAACATGAAAGGTCTGGAATGTTTAGAGCTGGTGAGCAATTAATCCCTCTTAACGAGGGTAACTGGGGGAGCAGCAGACTAAGTAGAATGGTAGGCCTTTCTAAATCAGATTAAGGATTTGGGACTTTTCGCAAGTTTTTGCAAGTCTGAAGCCAAGAAGGGCATATTGAGATCCATGTTTTAGAAAGAGCATACAGTGGCTGTTTACTGGAAGCAAGGGAATGGTTTAAGCAAAGGACACCATATGCTCAGTAAACTTGCAAAATTTTAGGAAGAGATATGTTACTGGTTTGCTACTTATAAGTTTCTCTTTTATGTTGGCAGGAAGATTTTCTGGTGGAATCTAAGAAACATTGGGGAAATGAGTCCACCTGTGCTGAAAAGAGGAGAACAGGTGACATAGATGGGAAACTGTCATGTCTTCTGCTGTCATCTCATTCATTCTTTCCCTGACATGGGGGCTTGGCCAATCTGAGGAGGTGGGTGCCAGTCCCAGGGAAGGTGGCTCTGGGTTCAGGCCTCTCAGGCTCGGGGGTGGTTGCTGGATTCACTCAGGCCTCTGGGCTGTCTCAGAGGCTCTGTTGGTGGGCTGTGCCTACATCCATAGTTCGGGACATGTTAGCTAGGAGGAAGTGGGAGCAGACAGGAACTGAGGAGGAAGAGTTGCCAGGTTTCTACGAGGCCAACATGTGTTTGAAGCAATTCAGAACGTCACTGAGAATGTAATTAGGTGATTCTTGTTTTTGTTTTGTTTTGAAGGAAAAATTCAGAACCTGTGACTCTTGTTCACAAGCACGTGGCTAGATGTAGTCATTTGGAGTTTATGGAAAATGCGGTCAGCCCCATAAATCAGAGCTGAGGAATTCTTCGAGTCATCACCATGTAAGACATGCAGATCTGTAATAAGTCTCTTAAACTTATGTAAAACAAAGCAGAGGGAGCGTGTGGACCAAGCTATACCATGGTCCTCCTTGCCCCTGAATTCTTTCCTGTATAGCCATAGGTAGATCTGAATTCCTGCTCTTACTTCTTCTGTAACTGTCCTTGAGTAATTCCATGTGCCCACAGAGAAGTCTACGGCCATCCCATGAACACATGGACACAATTCTCTGCATCTGTTTCCCCTATGTACCTTGCAATTTTGGCAGGATTGCTATAAAGAAAGCCCATTTTAAAGTAAACTGGACAGTAAAAAAACTGTGAGAGTGCTAACAATATGTTGAAACCTGTCCTGGTTCTTAGACTTCCTGTTCTTCAAATCTATTATTTTGTGTGACTGGGAATGAGAGGTCAAGGTGGCATTGTGTTTCTCAAAAGCATTTGGAATGCATTCAAATGTTAACACAGATTTTCATTCAGAATTAGTAAAGAGGAAGAGATTTAATTTAGGTGTGACTCATTAGAGGAAATTCTGTTTTCATTCCATTGTTCTTGGGTTTACACAATCAGTCTTGTGCCCTAAACATGGTTGGTTCTTATATCCTATCAATGATATTTCTTCTTACCCTTCCTCTTTCTAATACTCCTTCCACTTCTTAGGATGACCCAGTTTGTGGATTTGTTTCTGCCAAACTGATCAGTGTGGAATGGAATGTTAACATATTTTAGAGGAGATGTTTTTCAGTTGCTTAAAAAGAAAAAAAAAAGGATTGTGCATTAAATCAGCATGTTTTGTCACAAAACAGTACTGCCAAACCCTACTTCAGGTATCTTACTATTGATTTTCTTAATCTGTGAGATGAGTCTCATGAATGCTAAAAATATTTCATTTTCCACAGAAACCAGATGTATCATTTATAGGCCCAAACAATAATGAGAACTGTTATAACCTATGCTCATTTCTATCACTTGTAGAGCTTTCACTTTACAATTTGCTATAGAAATTGGTTCTCGTTGACTTGCACAGAAAAAATACAAATTCCATATGCCAAGTTAATCCAACACTTACATAAACTGGTTTCATAACACCTTCCTGTTGTCCCAGTTACAACTTGAAGCATGAACAGTTAGGTGGTAAGTAGTTTGAACAAACTATGAGACTTCAGATCAAATTCCCTCTGCCTCAAACTGCCCAATGTCACCAGGTGTAAGAGATCTGTCTACCAGGCTCCATTCCACTTTGTCAGTGATGTCATATTGAATGGGACAAGGCAATGACGTGGCATATCTAATACACACCGATTGCAATATGACTTGAATTTGTGCATCAAGCATCCACAGGCAGCAGAAAAGCATATCATAAATAATCATAATAATATCTGTCACCTATGGAGAGTTATTGGATGCTCAGCAGTGGCCCAAATGCATGAAACATTTGCCACACTATGAAGCAGTTATTGTCATCTACTTCATAAAGATGAAATACAGAGAGGTTAGGTGATTTCCAGCCAGGAAAGAAGTGATATTCAAACCCAAGTTTGACTGATTTGAAGAGTTTAAAGTTAGACAGCTTTTTTTTGCTTTCGGGTAAGTGGGCCTGATTCCCAAGGATGAGGACGGAAGATGCAGGTTCCTGGCAGTTGAGGCAGAATGTGGTCCCAAGCCTTGTTCTGTAACAATTGTGGAGAAAGGCTAGCTCTTACGAGAAGAAATAGCAATGGTATGATCTCAATGGAACTGAGGTTGTTTCCAGCATTGTTATTTATTTTCTGAACCAGTACAAGTTATGTAACTTTTCTTGTCTGTTTCCTCATTTACAATGAAGGCATGGGCTGGATGGTTTCTAAGGTCTCTCTCTGTCTCCTTTAAAAACTCTTCCTAGTTGGAGACACTCCAAGCTTAGCCCTATCAGTTTTGGATAAATCCTCACTCAGGGAATTAGATCCCTCTATGGACCCAACACCTGCTGGAAAGTGGCAGGAGTTCTCTGTGGCCCTTATTCTCTCACCTGTCTGTGTGACACCGTCACTCTGTTCCTCCCCTCTGGCCAGTGTGGCTTAGGACCAGCAGGCTTCCCTCTTGGGACTGCCCTAAATGTAAGCCAGCGCTGCTCTATCACTCACTACCTCAAAATTGAGAAGCTCAAGTTCTAGGAAGTTAAACCTGACATATTTCTATCAAAATCCTTTTCAGAAAAGCAAAGCAAAACTCAAGGTCTTATGAAAATCAGTATTTTGAAAGTTAGTATCCAATTTGAAGTAATAACTGGACTTATATACATGGAGTTCTAGCTCTACCAAGACAGAGGGAGAGGAAAAAACTGCATGTGTGTGTGGGTGTGTATGTGTGCACATGCGTGTTAGGACTAAGGACTCCTACCGTGTCTCCTGGCTGTGGCCGCATCACAGACACACGATCATATCCTTTTCTTAGTAGGACCCACAAGGCATCAAGCTTTCCCTGAAATAAAACAAATGCATCGAGATTAGATATGAAACCAGATGAGTGGCTGGCCACTGCAGACATGTAGGCCTTCCCATGTTTCTTGTCATGTGCCCAGCACAGCTCCAGTAGCATGGTTGTGACAAGACTAGTGAGTCCCCAGTCCCTAAACACAAGACTCAGGCTCCATGAATGTAGGAGAAGAGACACACAGAGAACCCTGATGCTCATGAAGGTACACTCTGAGACCTGGGTGTCGCCCCACAGTTGCAAACACAAAGCTCCTTCAGGCTCTTGGCTTTTGTCCTCACCACATTTCTAGGCATATCTTCACATCACAAGTGAATCTTTTCAACTTGCATTAAAATTTCTTCTTTCCGTTTGGTGTCTGGAGTTCATAGATTATGACAAATTCAGGAAAATTCCTGAACATAAGCATGAACAGGGCAAAGGCCCAGTGGAAGGATGCAGATCCCCTGCTGCCTGCTAGACTCACTCATCAAGGATAGTTAGTTCAGGAGTCCCAGGCTCCAAAAACATACCCCTAAAAGTGACCTCTGCTGTCCAGAACCTGTAAATATGATACCTTACATGGCAAAAGGGACTTTGCAGATGTGATTAAGTTAAGGATCTGCAGGAGGGATTACTCAGATGGGCCCAGTGTTGCTACATGGGTCCTTCAGAGAGGGAGGCAGGAGGATCAGGGATGTGCTAAGAGAAGCAGGCAGAGTAATTCAGTGTGAGAAGGACTCAACCCAGTGCTACCGGCTTTGGGGATGGAAGAGACCACAAGCCAATGAGCATGGCAGCCTCCAGGACCTGGAATAGACAAGGAAATGGATTCTCTCTAGAGCCTCCAGCAGGAACACAGCCCTGCCAACACCTTGATTTTAGCCCAGTGAGACCTGTTTTAAGCTTCTGATCTCTAGCACGGTGAGATGATAATTTGTGTTGTGGTGAGCCTCTGTTTGTGGTAATTTGTTACAGCAATGACAGGAGACCAATGCAGCCCTTATTGCTAAAGCTAATATGATTTGGGGGGTACTGGGATTGAACCCAGGAGTGCTCTACCACTGAGCTACACCCCAGCCCATTTATTTTTTATTTTGAGACAGGGTCTCAATAAGTTTCCCAGGCTGGCCTCAAACTTGCGAGTCACTGGGATTACAGGTGTGCATCACCATGCCTGGCACTTGTATACTTTCTATAACACCAATTGCTGATTCTGCCTCATGCAGATCTTCTGGCTGGAATGCTTTAATGTATTACGAGAAGAAATAGCAGGGTTTAGAACAGGGTTTCTAAAATGTGGGTTGCCACCCTTTAAACTCTCATTAGATCAATTTTGTGTGTTAAGACTAGAATTTTTTTTTTTTTTTTTGGTACTGGAGATTGAACTCAGGGGCACTTGACCACTGAGCCACATCCCCAGCCCTATTTTGTGTTTCATGTAGAGACAGGGTCTCACCGAGGTGCTTAGCGCCTTGTCGTTGCTGAGGCTGGCTTTGAACTTGGGATTCTCCTGTCTCAGCCTCCCAAAGTGCTGGGATTACAGGCTTGTGCCAAGGACTAGAATTTTTAAGAAATAACATAAAAAAGAATATTAGGGTTAATTGCAGAGTGAGAATAAATATTCTCAGAAGATTTTGCTTCCTCTCAGTTGTATGCGTGTGTGTGTGAGAGAGAGAGAGAGTGAGAGAGTGAGAGTGAGAGAGAGAGAGAGAGAGAGAGGGAGAATGTGTATATGATGGTACATGTGTGGGCATATTCTGGATCAAAATGTAAAATCTCTTTCCTACAAAGGTGTTAGGAATGTTTGACAACAATGATCTGGAAGAGGTCTCTGGATGGCAGGGCTGGAAGCCTGCGAAAGTCTTGAGAGTTCAAGTTCTACAACGCAAAGCAATTATAGTGGCAGCATGAACTTCTGAATCTTCTCAAAGACTTTATGTTCTGAAATTATTCTCTGGCAGGTTCTACACACATCTGAAAACTATACTCTTGAAAACTTATCAACTGTTCTTCAAGCTCCTGCGGGTTAAACTTTATCTTGCCAAATGCAGTGTTTCTCATCTCCTTTGGCAAGGAATTTATAAAAGCCTTTGAAAATATTTTGAAATGACTTTAGAGTGCTGGCTAGCACTGCTGCTGTGTCCAGCATGGTTTTCTGCATTAAATGATTTCAATCATCAGCTAAATGTTTTCCTCTAAGCTTCTCTGGGATAGGCATTTATAGTTCAGCATACACGCAGGTGGGCTTTCTGGATGAATGCTCTCCTCTTTTTGGTAGGGGCAGGGAAGGACTCCCAGTATTCAACTTTGTAAACCAGCCCACCCACAGTGCTGTGTGCACTAATCATTCAACTCCCTGACAATGAGATGGAGCTGAAGGAAGGCAATCTGGCTATTGAAGAAGTGTACTAATTAACTCAGCAGAAATTTAAGCCTAGATGCATAGTGAAGGAGCAGAAACCACTTAGATGTGTAGTACAAGGAGAAAAGGGAGTGAATTATGCTCAGTGGTTAAGAGCTCCTGGGTTCAATTCCTGGAACCAACAAAACAACAAACAAAAAACCTTAATGCCACAAATTGAATGAACACTTTTCTTCCCTAACCTGCTCTTGCTTTTGCACACTCTGCCATGGTTCATGGACGGGAAGGCTGGACATCAAAGGACCACTCTGACCTCTTGGACACCTCCTCGTGTCCAAAACACACTTTGTCTTGGGAATGGTCTCTCTGTAGCAGCTCTCCAGTCACCTCTTCTTGTCCAGTCCCACCCCACTCTGCCTTGACCTAGGCCCTCATCACCTGTCACTCATTCTGTGACGTATCCTGATTGGTCTTTTACCTCCAGGCTCCTTGTTCTTTCTTGTCTATTGATTAATGTCAGATTTTATTACTAGCTAAATGGATGCATTGTGGTTAGTAAAATAAACCATGAGCTATTACAAACAGCGTGAGTTTGGGCAAATCTTTAACCTTTCCATGCTTTGGTTTTTCCATTTGCAAAACCAGAGGAGGAATGGTTTCTGTTTTTGAGGCTTATTGTGAAAAATAAACAACTTGTAAGCACTTGGAACTGTACCTCAGGTAGTATGTACGTCAGGTAAGCCACTGTCACTGGCAATTCTGGCCAAAGGAAGACTAGCTAGTTCCATTGTATCTTTGGTGTTCTGACTGTCCCACAGATAAACCCTATGTCCCCAGTCTGTGCTACAGAAAACAATGTGAGTAATCTCTATCAGGAAGGAAGGTAAGCTTCAGAGAAAGAGGGGTACAAAAAGAGGATAAAAGTAACTGACTAAAGTCAAGGAGGGGTGCACCACAAAGGCTCTTAGGGCCTTGGTTTTCTGAATAAAGGCAAAAATCTGTCATTAAAGCTAGTACCATTTAAAATAGCAAGTGGGAATTTGGGCGCGGTGGAGCAAGCCTTTAATCTCAGCACTTAGGGAGGCTGAGACAGGAGAATCGTGAGTTCAAAGCCAGCCTCAGCAATGGCGAGGCACTAAGCAACTCAGTGAGACTCTGTCTCTACATAAAACACAAAATAGGGCTGGGGATGTGGCTCAGTGGTCGAGTGCCCCTGAGTTCAATCTCCAGTACCAAAAAAATAAATAAAATAAAATAAAACAGCAAGTGGGCTTATTCATAATATCCCTTTGAGGCCAGAAGTGTCTCGGGGTATTTTTCTCACTGGTCCCCAGCTTCCCCTGTAGCCTGGGAGGAGCCTTCTGGGTTGATGCCACCTCATTTCTATCAGGTCTGGGTACAAACCCTGCAGGAGCTTCTCCACAGGATGCATTTCAGACACTGGTCCTCATTTGCCGGCAAAATGCCCAACTGCTTCTGTGACACTACGACAGAGATTTCTTCATAAACCTTGGAACCCTCTCCCAGATTGTATTAAGATGACATTTAAAAATAGCTTTCTTTCCCGTAAGGTTGATATAGTTTGACTACAAAATGAAAAATTTACCAATCCCAAACTTCCACACTATATCTCACTCAGCTTCAAACAATAATTTCACAAAGACAAACTGGAAGTTGTATGTAAACTCTGTTTTTTGCTTCTTTCTCCACAATAAGTTTAAGCTGGAGATGTTTATATGGCCATCATTCAAAGCACCCTGCTGCATGGGTTTGTGGTTGGGTTTCTTTCTTTCTTTCATTCTTTTTTTTTTTTTTTTTGTAGCCCAGCAACATCTGTGTCTTCTCTTCTGGTGCATCTGCCTTAGCTAGTTGGAAGTTAGTCAGAGATCGAGAATTTTGAGGGTGGTACAATTTACAGGGTCACTATTGCCTGATATCTGAATTTTTATACCTTGAAATAAACACCTGGTAGATAGTGTGACCCAGGATCATTGAAATTCATGGATACATTTAATGGATTTAAATTAATGGATAAAGTTGAAAGCTTTCCCTGCACATGTATACACAGGGTAATTTTGTACTAGTTTTTTCCTTTGGGTCTTTCTTTCAGAAAAATTTGAAATCATTCTAAAAAGTAGCCCGAGAGGGATGAAGTCTGTTCAACATCAACAGTACGTCTGACATTTAGTGCTTTAATATGTTTTGCTTGGTTACATACATCTTGATCTAGTGCAGTGTCATGACAGAATGCTGCTTGACTACAAGGTCAAGGTGTTTCAGGCCAAGAACTAGGGACCCGATGGGAAATAAATGGAAGACCACTCCCCTCCCAGGCCCTGCAAATGGGACAGGCTAACTCTGCCCCTCGTAGTCTGCCTATCATGTAGGGAACAGCCTGTCTGCCTGGCAGGCCAGGTTCTGGCTTTTGTCCTTCAGCTGTCATTTCTGTCACTTCCAGTCATGTGGAGGAGCTACTGGAGAAGGAGAAAAATGGCTTTTCTGAAGACTGCAAGCATTCCAACAAACTTACAGTTGGTTCTGGTTTTAATCTAGCTGCTGACCATATATACAGGCATGACTTAACTTGTCTAAAATGGTCAGTCCCAATTTAATAAGAAGCATGGGGTGTTGTAAATCCAGTGGGTAAAAACTGAGCAAAGGAAAATGTAGGCTAAATGTCAGGGAAAATTTCCTGATCATGAGCCTGGAATGAGGATGGGGGAAGTGTGGTTGGTGTGGTCAGTGCCTTAAATTAGACTGGGGGACAGTGGGTGGAGAAGAGCCCACTGTGGCCCTCTTCCCTTGATGAGGTCTCACTGGACTTAGCCAGCAACCGTGCTCACCTGATATTTCATAGAATACTGATTGCTGATTCTTGCCTATGGCCAAAGCTCCAGATAGGTGCTTTCTTCTCTAAGGCTGTGGCTCTCACTGGGCTCCAGCATCACCATTTCCTCTTTGCCCTGCAGGCCTGGGGGTACAACAGCTCTCTGTATTGCTAGTCCCTGGCGCCTCACTACCCTCTGTGGGGTCTTTAACCCTGCCTACCCATTGTTAGCTCAACCCTTTGGAGTGTGCCTTATTTCAACATGGCACTGTGATGAACTCTGTGAGAAAGTTCAAGAAGGGAGAGCAGAATTTATGGTGCCACATGAGGCTAAATGTTTTGTCCCAAGGCCTAGCAAGTGACATAGGCACTGTAGCCAGAACAGAGCTCAGCATGGAGCATGCGTCTTGTTAAAATTGTGTGAGGCTGAAGTTCTGATGGCACGTCTGCCTTTTTTTAAAAATATTTTTTTTAGTTGTAGATGGACACAATATCTTTATTTTATTTATTTTTTTAATGTGGTGCTGAGGATCGAACCCAGTGCCTCACACATACAAGGCAAGCGCTCTACTGCTGAGCCACAATCCCAGCCCCAATGTCTGCCTTTCTTCCAGATGAAGATTCTGCATTATTACTTTTGCATTCTTTTCTGCACTTCTATTCTTCTTGTTCCTGCCTTTCCTCATGTACCCAGCCCAGATAAACATTAAATGACCTCTTTTTCTCTTCCTCACAGATGGCAAGAGGGATGTCACCATCCTGGACAGAGAGTATTAATGTGAGCTGTGCGGTTGGACTGGCATGATGCTCTGGGAGTGGTTTCATGATTACATCCCATGCTTTCAGCTCTTTAACATGGGGTGGTGGAGGCCCTCTCTCTGCCAGGCACAATGCTGTTTATTGAGGCTTCAAACCGTAATTAATTGGTGCCTGCAAGGGGTGAAATCTGGTGGACAGAAGACTCATACACCTGAGTAATTACAGCAATGGCCCTCACACACCTCCCACCCAGCAGAGGGAGTGAGTAGGCGTTGGCAATACCTGCTCCACAGGCAAAAGGCGCTCTCATGCTTTTCTTGTGTCTTAATGAAGGAGGCCTGCCGAGGTGCTCAGCAAGTCCACCAGCAACACAGGCTTTTTCCTTTAGGTGATTCCATGACACTCAGATTCCCAATCACTTAACATTAACCCAGCAGTTGTGTTGGTGATAACAATAGCCCCACTGTGAAATCTCACGTGGATATCCTTGCTGAGATTCCTGACAAACCACTGAGGTCTGGCCATGGCCTCTTTACCTGTTTTAATAGTCCAGGCACCACAGTTCCTATCCTGAGAACTCTCCATAGAATGCTGGCTGGAACCTTTGGTGACAACTTCTCCACTGGCTTATTAAAACCCAGGTGACTGGGCTCTACTACTTGAGTTTCTGATTCAGTGGATCTTGGGTGGGGCCCCAAATATGCATTTCTAACAAGTTCTTGGGTGACGCTAATGTCGCTGGTCTGGGGATCACACTTTAAGAACCAGCGATTTGACAGAATGATGAAGGAGGAAGCTCAAGAGCCAGGACTCTGGAGGAAGTGGACAATGAGGTGACCGAAAACTACCACTTAAGGAGAATGGATGTAAAATCAGAACATGGAGGCATTGGGGTGTAAAAGGAGTTTTAATTGATGAGAAAACATGGGCAAATCATGAAGGCCAATGTGCTTTTGGAGGTCTTTTTGTGAGACTGAGCAATGAGGCCGGGGTATCTGTATTTTCAAAAGACTTCCAGGTGATTCTGATACTTAGGTTTGAGAACCTCTGTATGTATATATGTATGTGTGTGTGTGTGTGTGTGTGTAATACATATCTGGTGCATAGTAGGTACATGACAAAACTCATTGAACTGTTATCAATTCGAAGAAGGTTATGGGAATGTTATGGGATTTTTTTTTTTTTCAGTGTAGGGGGTGGAACCTAGAAGCACTTAACCACTGAGCCACCTCCCTAGCCCTTCTTTGTATTTTATTTAGAAACAGGGTCTCACTGAGTTGCTTAGGGCCTTGCTAAGTTTCTGAGGCTAGCTTTGAACTCATGAGTCTCCTGCCTCAGCCTCCCAAGCCACATGTTTTTGGATTTTTAAATGTACTTGTCCATATCCTTATTTATTTCATGAAGCTCAGTCCTAAACCACCAGTTAATAGAGGAATAACATGCACTTAGGCAGAAATTGGATTCCTCAAACAGAACTCATGTTTTCTCAACATGCAAGATTACAGAAACAGAAATTTAGCTACAACCAAAGACACTGTGTTAGTCACAAAGTACAGATTCCTGAAAACGACATAATAGAAAATCCCCTTTCTTCTTCATCTCTGAGAGTCTTCTCGGCTCCTTCCTGTCTGAACATGTCTGCACGCCACTGCATGTTCCCCATTAGAAAAGAATCAGGAGCAAACAGCTGTTCCTCAAGCAAGCTGCACCTCGCCCACATCTTCCCAGAGTTCAGCCCATTGCCTCAGGGGGCCTTTATCTTAAAGAATCTCACTGCTTTAAACATGGCAAACCAAAGTGGAAATGCATTGCAATTCGTGGTGAACCTGAGCGAACTTGGCTGAGAAAAGACAACTACCAATAAAGTTTCACTCCACTGTTCGAAATGGTATTTCTTTTGATTTTGTAAGAGAAGTGCTGATCCAAAATTAGCAAATATCTTAGTGAATGATAAAAATTACTTTTGTTGTCATTGGACAGGAGTAAGGCTGTGTGTGTGTGTGTGTGTGTGTGCATGTGTATGAGGTAGCCTGGGAGGCTGGCTCTCATACTCTTCCACTTAAGGTTTTGGAGTGGGCCCAGTTTGTTTGTGACCGGGAACTAGAGGCTGCAGCCCTGTGCTTGGGCCTTGAGTTCTAGCTCTCAGCACAGCATGGACTTTGCCTATCTCAATTTTTTCCTCTCTGAAATGAGGGCATTGTTTCTTTTCAATATTTTCTAGAGATTTCTGAGAATTGGCACAAATACTTAAGGACAAGGCTGAAGAGTAGAGTTGATCCAATATTATGTGAATTCAAAGTCATTTGCAGCCCAGAGGAAAAGAGGCCTTCAGGAAGCATTAACTGCTTCCTGTAGCTTAAACTTCCCAAGAAGCCAGAGAGGATCTTAAGATCTGGAGCTGTGGAGGGAAGGAAAATGGTGGAAAACTTTCAAAGGAGATTTGCTCTCAGCCAGGAAGAATGAGTCCTAGAGGGCATTTGGAGTAAAGAGACACATACCTTGATGGGAGAGTACCACTTCCGGGGTGAGGAGGGCCGGCGCATATTGTTGTTGAGATTTCGAGGCTCAGGGAACTCATATTCCTGCTCCGGCATCTTGACTCTTGCATTTTTTGCCTTTTCCAACTTAGCACCTTCTTCTGTAGATCCCTTTTCTCCCCAACGAACCTAATACAAATGAATTATAATAAGACAAAGTGAAAAAATAAACTAGTCTGCCCCTGGGAAATAAGGCTGACAAATAACCATGTGATACGCCCCACATGTGCTACTCATGCCTCATTGCCTGTGGGTTTTGAGGGTCAAGGAAGAGAAGGGCTGTGGAAAAGGGAAAGAAGGAGAGCAGAAGGAACAGAAAGCCCAAGGCACGTGTGTGGATATTTACGGGAGACAGATGTTTAGGAGATTCATGAGTTGATTTTAGTCCCCCATTGAATAAAGCAGCTTTCTCCTTGCAGTTTCTTACATTCTTCGTGCACTATGTTCCATTCTAGGAGATAGAGTTTCTCTCATCTCTTTCAGTAAACTGTCCTGAATCAGGGATGCAAGTGTAGAAGGTCACGCAAGGCCAGGGAGAAAAGAAACCAGGGGGGAATTCAGCATATGTGTGACCTGCTCTGACTCACGGGGGTAAGGTGAGGAGGTGCACCTCTCATCTCTCCATCCTCCTGCCTCACAATCCACATCCTCACCAGGCTGTAAGCAGGAGTTGTAGTCATTTGCTTTGGGTCCCCATCAGGCAGCAGACAGAACAGGGATAAGTGTGCGCCAAGCTGTCCTCTTACCTCCATCCTTTTAATGCCTCCAACGCCTCGTCCACCATAGTAAGAGGCATCTACTGTGGGCCATTTTTTCTTAGGTAGACCATCATCGTCTTCTTCCTGCAGAGAGATTGTGATCCATGAAGGACAAAGCACTGTGGCCATGTGCATGCGTCCACTATGGCAAGGTGGGGGTGGGTAGGAGCAGAGGTTGTGGAGTACCAGGTTAAAGCCCAGTTCTTACTGGGACCTTGGGCAAGTGACATAACCTACCCACATGCATTTTTAAAAAAAATTTATATAGGGGGAATAAAAGCAGTCTTGCCAAGGAAGGCTGGGATGCACTCCTGGGACCTGTTCTCCTCTGCAGTTCCATTCCTTTGAAGAGTGCTATAGTTTGAATGTGTCCTCCAAAGTTCATGTGTTGGAGGCACAATCCTCCAAGCGAGAGTGTTAGAAAGTGAGACCTAACAAGAGGTGATTAGGTCACTAGGGCTGTGCCCTCAGGAACAATCTGGGCAACAGGTTAGTCATCTCAAGAGTGGCCTTGTTAGAGAGGCGAGTTGGGCCCCTCTTGCTCTATTGCTATACTTTGCAAGAGCCCTTCTACCTTTTTTTATGGGATGACATAGCAAGAGGGTCTTACCAGATGTAGGTGCCTTGACTTTGGACTTCCCAGACCTATAAATCTCCAGCACTATACAAATTGAATTTCTTTATAAATCATCCAGTCTCTGGCATTCTGTTACAACTGCAGCAACCAGACTAAGACAAAGGGCTTCTCATCTTATCCTGTCTACATGCTGATGACTTAGGTATTTATGTCCTCAACTCTGACTTCTCTGAACTCTAACTTGTGACTTCACATTCATGTCTTCTCTTGAGAGCTAAAAAACATCTCAAGGACATTATGACAAAGAGAAGTACTGACTCCCCTCCCCCCCAAAGCCACTCCTCCTATAGACTTCCCCACTGCCTGAGAATCACTCTTGAATTCTCCCTTTCTCTCTGCTACCCCTTTTACACCCCATCCCAATGATCAGCTAGTTCTGTTGATGGTGCTTGTAAGTGATCCCTCCACCTTCATCTCCACCTCCACCACCCTGGGCACAAGCCTGCATGAGCTTTCGCATGGATACCGTGGAGTCTTCCAAACCAACCACACTGCTGCCTCCCTACTTGTCTATAACCCGTTCTCTGCTCAGCAGCATAGCAAGTCCAAACTCTGCCTGCTCTGCCGATGCTCACCCCTCCAGCCTCTCCCTCACCAACATCCTCTGCCTGCATTCCAACCTGCTGGCCCTTTTCTGCTTTTCAAATACTCTGAGCACACTCCTGTCTCAGGGCCTGAGTGCAAGCTGTCCTCTTGTTAGGGAATGCTTTCCCTGTCTTTTTTCTGGTCACTGCTTGGAGAGGCCTGGGCATTCTTCTAAAGTAGCCCCAGCCTACCAGTTTTATTTTATTTATTTATTTATTTATTGGTACTAGGGATTGAACTCAGGGGCACTTGACCACTGAGCCACATCCCCAGCCCTGTTTTGTATTTTATTCAGAGACAGGGTCTCACAGAGTTGCTAGTGCCTTGCTTTTGCTGAGGCTGACTTTGAACTTGTGATTCTCCTGCCTCTACTTCCCAAGCCACTGGGATTACAGGTGTGCGCCACCATACCTGGCTACTGGTTTTATTTTTAACTATGGATTTTATCATGGTTTGAGGTTTTTTTTATTAATCTTTCCAGACTAGAAGGTGAGTTCCAAAGAAATTTTGTTGGTTGTGTTCACTATCATAGATGCTCCTGGGCTTATGATGGGGTTACATTCAGATACACCCATAGTGAGATGAAAATCTCAAGTTGAAAATGCATCTAACACACCTAATCTACTGCCCACCACAGCTTGGCGGCATAGTGCACTGTAGAGTAGTGGAATTTCCCCTGGTGATCATGTGGTCAACCTGGAGCTGTGGCTCGCTGCCGCTGCCCATGTTTAAGAAACTATCATACTGCATGTGGCTACCCAGGGAAAAGATCCAAATTCAAAATTTGAAATAAAATTTGAACTACAGTTTCTACTGAATGAGTATCATTTTTGCATCACTGTGAAGCTGAAAAATTGTAAGGTGAACCACTGTAAGTTGGGGACCATCTATTTGCTCTGGGAATAGCACTAATTAGTAGGATGTAGGTGCCCAAAAATTATCTGTTGAATTTGTAAAGAAATAAGGTGCCTCAATTAAAGCAGCCAAATCAGTGTCTGTGACTTAGCTCAGTGGCAGGAAGTTGGTCCTTATATATTTTAAGATGAAGGACGAAAACAAGAGGATCTTGTAGTTTTATAGATATCAAGGGAAGGATAACTAGCAAAACTGTTCTTCATCTTGGCAATGTAATTATTCCTGATGAAGGAGAAAGGTGTCACCATTCATATCACAGATGGATTATGAGGAAGTGCGTGATTTCTCTCCTGGGCAGAGAAAAGAAGGTGGAAAAGGGGTCTGTAAAGCACAGGAATGAGCCAAAGATTTGCTCAAAATGCCTAAGCCTGCTTCTCACAGCCTTGTTTGAGTGGCATTTGGGGAGTCACACTCAGCGAGGAGTCCTACATAAGGCTACCACTGTGTGCTGGATTTGAACTCTGGCAGCCTTACTGCAGGTTCTGGGTTTTGTCCCTTTGTGTTTTGCTTTTCCAGTCATTTGATGGTATCAAGTAAATGCTAATTTTCTACTTCTCACTCCTCGGACCTGCCTATTGTGATAATTTATGACTACAAAATATGACCAAATAAAACTAAAAGCCCCCCAAAATATCTTATGCTCTAATTTCAGAGGGTTTCTGTCAAAGCAGGAACCTTATGTATCTTACAACATATGGCTACACATTACCAGTAGAGATGGACGTACAGCTCTCTACAAAGATACATAAATAAATAATAGGGTGAATCCACAGAGCCTGGCATCCCTGACCTAGGATAGTTTACTGACAGAGGTAAGAGAAATTCTATCTCCTAACAATGGAACACAGCAGCAGAAGAAGGTAGGAAACTGCAAGGAGAAAGCCGCTTTTTTCAATAGGGGACTGAAATGAACTTATGAATCTCCTAATTATTTAGATTACAGATATGCAAACATCAGAGACCATCTAATTGGGCCTTTTCATTGCACAGAAGGGGACCATAAGACATAGAGCAATATAAGTGACCAATAGAGATGAAGGTCTGGTCTGGTCTCTTTATGCCTTTTCCAGAGATAGCACCCAAACCCTGCCCTCGCTCCGCATACTTTATTATGAACTCCAAGAACGATTTAGAATTGGTTTTCCTCTAATTCGCAAACCACCTGAATGCTTAGGTATAATAACAAGCATAAAGGTGACTTCCTAGCACACAACAGCCCCACTCCCCTTCCCTCCCCTTTCCACTCTCCAGCGGGGCGGGGCCCTGGGGAAGGAGGGCGTGTCATCCCTGTGAGCATGCGCAGGGCCCCTGTTCACAACAGGAAATGCCTAGATGTAAAAAGTCTGCTCCACATGCTCCTGATCATCAAGCCCATCCTTTAGTCCTCTGGCCAGAGTTTGCCTGCCAAATTCAGCAACAACAGCACAAATCAACACAAAGGCCTAGAGTTTGACCAAAGGGAGAGTCAGAGTTTCCCTTGTAGCAAGCATGGGTCTGTTTACACATTTTGGAGACTGGAGGGTTTTGCAATCCCCAGGAAGGGGAGGAAATCTTTGATGTTTCTTTTCATTTGACCAAAAATTGATGGACTAAAATGTCAGACCCCAACAAGTCCACTATAACAATCAGTAATATCTGAGGGTGAACTTCTACAACTAAGTAAATTATAAAGCCTCTTGGGGCATTTCCCCTACCCTGCCCTTTAAGGATGTATTTAGAAATTCTCAGTTCTCTCCTCCCCTTTTCTTTTAAGTAAAAAACAAAACAAAACAAAAAAGCCTTTTGTCCTCAGTGGGTACTGGGGACAGAATTGGCTAAGACAAATTGCTTTATATGAGCAAGTAGCAGGAATCTGGGGTTTGGGCAGGAGATGAACAGAAACAGTGGAACCTAACTACCAGCTAACTGCCAGGGGACATTGGAAAAGGTAACCTAGAGACCCTCCCAGTAATGGGAATGACAGGGACAGGAAAGAAGAGGCTGTCAGAGTTATGTGTTGGCTGCACCGTGTGGTCACCCAGCCCCATACTTTGGTGAAAGCCCCTGTGAAGGATTTGGGTTTGCCAGATGGTATCTAACAAATCAGGAAGATGAACTAAGGCAGAATCAGCAAGGAGTGGCAGTCAGTGGTGCCTGGGAGAAACCGCAGAGACTGGGGAGGGATGCTGGTTTCCCATTAGGGGAAGTTGAGTTTAAATCTTAAAGGATGTGGTGGCCCCAGACGACCAGTTGGCTAATGTTTGGGTAACACAAGTGGCAGCACATTCCTCAGATGGTAGAGACTAATTCTGACCTGCCTGTCCTTAGGCAGACCTGGGTGTACCCTCAGGCCTGGTCCTGCTCAGGAAGAATCAGCTGTAGAGTATGAAGTCTGGTGTATACATTTGGTTAGCCCATAATTGGATTAGTCGTGTGTTGTCCTCAGACACTGACATTTCCATCTTCCTGATTGTGCTAGGCTTTAGTACAGCTCCATGCTTCAACATTTGGGATTCCACATGCCTGGAAAATCCTTCCCCAATTCTTCTACCATCCTTTAAGACATCATTCAAACGTAAACTATTACTTGAAGAACTCCTTCGTTCCCCAGAGAATTCGGTTTCCCTTCTTGTGTTCTCATAGCTCCTTGTATTGACCTCTCCTCACCCAAACCATTTAACTGTTAGCTAAACCAGTAGGTAGAAAGGATGAGGTTTCAGATCCTAGGGTTCTCTTACTCGTCTACACATACTGTGCACTGGGCAACTTTACCAATTTAATGTGAATACTGATCTCCCCCTACACCTCAATTTGGTGTAGTGAACCTGGTGGCCCTCACTTCAAGTTCTTTACCATTCTTGCTTCTCTTGTATCCATTTGCTAGAAGAGCCAGATGGCCAGTTTGACCCAAGAGGATTCTCAGCCCAAACTCATTGTGGGTACCAACAGAAGAAAATAACTAAAACAGAATCTAGCCACAGGGAAATCATTTTAAATCAACTTTTAAATTAATTTTAAGTTTTATACAACTGTAACACACCTTAAACCCATACGATAAGCTCTCTGGCTACAAACAAGGGCCTTTTATTAAGACATCATTCAAACGTAAACTATTTGTCCATTCCATCACTCACTCCAGCAACCATAGTTGAGTCTCCAGTTCTTGTCAGAACAGTGACACCCCTGGTGCTTGTATGAAGACTCTAATGGTGTGACTTTATCTGGTTTGCAACCAGAGTAATGGAAAAACTGAGCTCTAGTAATGTACTATGACTTGAAACGCATTTAAATAAAATAACTAAATAAAAAAAAAATAGAGAATGCAACTGTCAATACAGGGTTTGCATTTCTAGAGGAAGAAGTTTTGTGAGGTTAATGACATGAAGTGAAGAACTAAGGCCACAGAAACTTCCAGGCCTGGGAGGCTTTGGAG
This sequence comes from Xerus rutilus, assembly GCA_028644305.1. Classification (NCBI taxonomy): domain Eukaryota; kingdom Metazoa; phylum Chordata; class Mammalia; order Rodentia; family Sciuridae; genus Xerus; species Xerus rutilus. The sequence goes on from CM053411.1 coordinate 28,348,916, forward strand.
GGCAGAACTAAACTAGAACTGGCTGGACTGTCTCATCTGATCTTTGGGGATAAGCCAGAGAGACCTCCTTCATGTCTGTTTTGGGGGTGAATTCCAAGGAATGAATTGGCAGGTCAGGAAAATTCAGCACCACTTCTGTTTGTACATGCAAACAATTCTAAAGGATTCAAGATTTCCTAGTTCTGAGTGGCATTTAGCATGTCAGGGCACCATGATAGCTGTTCACACACAGTAATGAAGGCCAACACAATAATTGCCCTGTATTCTTCTTTTTTTTTCTTTATTGTTTTGGTATTGGGGATTGAAGCCAAAGGTGCTTTATCACTGAGCCACATCCTCAACCCTTTCCATTTTTAACTGAGACAGGTTCTCACTAAGCTGCCAGAGCCTTCCTAAGTTGCTTAGGTTGGTCCCAGACTTGTGATCCTCCTTGCCAGTCTCCAGAGTGGATTACAGGCATGTGCCACCACTCCCAGCCTATCCTGTATTCTTCAATAATAAATAGTGCTAATTTCTTGGGAGGAATGTTCTTTTTTAAAAAAAGGTATTCTTTTTTTAAAAAATACTGTATTCAGGGCCTATTTCCGTTGGTGTGTATATGTATGTGAGGGTGTGTTTGAGTGTGTGAGAGAATGAGTATTTGATGTCTACTAGCGAGAAGATGCTTGGTAGGAGGTTGGCCTTTGTTAATCCCTCCAGGAGGAGGGCTACTCAAGTGTCTGTGCAGACATAGCTGGAGAGGTGCTAGGCCTGCTGATACTGGGGAGTCCAACTTATCTGGTCCTAGACAAGTTGTCTAATTTTCCATAGCTCAGTTTTCCTATGTCAAAATTTCTTGCCACAGAGAAATTGTTAGGATCGGTGAGCACCATAATAGATCTGGAAATGAGCTTAGCATTTAAAGCCAGGTGCTCATTGTTCACTGGATGCCTACCCAGTGTCAGTGTGTTCAGTACACTCCTTCTGTTGGATGCAAAACGCCAGCCTATACAAGTTCATGCTTGCTGTCTCTCTCCCTCTCCTTCCCTCCCCTGCCACACTAACCCAGAGAGTTGCATTCTAAAGCCTAGTGCTGAAACATGGTGATGCGGGAGTGTGAAGAAGACCAGCCAGGAAATAAACCAAAGGCGCAAAAGAACAGAGAAAGCAGAAGAGAACAGTTACACACTAGGGCACAGAAGAGAAGTGGCCATCTTTATCCCAGTCTTTTAATTAATAAACTAATTAATTAATTAGAGATAGGATCTTGCTAAGTAGCCCAGGCTGGCCTCAAACTCATGATCCTCCTGTCTCAGGCTCCCAAGTGCCTGGAACTATATAGATGTGTCCCACTGCACCTGGCTTCATATCAGTCTTAAAAGGGGCTATGGGCTCTGTCTGAATGCCACCTGGATCTAGGTGGGGTTACACGGCCCCTCAGGTAAGGAGCTCCTGAGGCTCCTGTTGGACTGGAGGTTTTGCTGCTGATTGCAGGAACTATATATCCTTAGGCTCAGGTAAGAAAGGGCTGTACTTGCTTCCTTTCCAAGTTCAAGTTCAAAGCCCAGTCCTATCACTTAATTGCTGTGTAATCTTGGATGAAATATTGGTTTAATTTGGTTGTGGAATATCCCCCCAAAGACCCATTTGTTAATGGCTTGGTCCCTAGCCTATGATGCTGTTGAGAGGTGGTGGAACACTAAGAAGGTAGGGTCTAGTGGGAGTCAGTTACATCACTGAAGATGTGACCGTGGAGGGGATATTGGGGCTCTGACCCCTTCCTGTTACTCTCTTGCTTTTCAGCCACTATGCATTGCCACCAAAGGACCAAAGCATGGTGGCCAAGCAACTATGGACTAAAATCTCTGAAACCAGGAGCTAAAATAACCCTTTTCTCTTTAAAGTTGAATATCTCAGGTATTTTGTCCCAGTGATGAAAAGTTGACTAATACAACTATTTTAACCTCATACCTCATCTTTTCATCTATTAAATGGAGTTCATGATAGTGTCTTTGTTCTAGGGTTACTGAATGATTAAATGAAATATTCTAGAAAAAAATTTTTGTGCAGTTTCTTGGATAGTTATAAATGCTCAGTAAATGTTATCTCTAGTAATGACTATTAGTTATTTTGATAGTCTCAAATCTGTACACTGAGATCTCTGACTTTCTTCCCAACTAGGTCCAATTAGGTCCACTTTATAAGCCTGCTGTTATAGCCTCTCTTGAGACACCTCCTGCATGGAATCTCAGACTTGTTCTCACAGCACACAGCAGCACTCATTCTGGGTTTCTGGAAGAATAAGAATTTTAAGTATCTATAAAACATGATGGCTACCCACAGGCCTTTTACCTCTATCCTATTTAATTTTCCCAGTGTCAGAGCCTTAGTTTATCTGATGCTAAAAAGCACAATGTTTAAACTGTCATTGCTGAGGCCTTTAATTTGGTGGGTTTCTTGGTTTATTTATGACATTACATTTAATTGTTAAGCCAGAGAGCATCAAAATGTCTAGGTTCTAGGAAGGGACTGTTTTGCTGTCATTATCAAATCAAATGTACTATTAATCTGTCCAGCCTGGGTCTGGCCAAGTCGGCATGATTGAAGTTAGTAAACTGTAGGTGTTCATGTGAGCTATATATTTCACTAAGAAAGAGATGGGAGTGAGGAAGAGTTCTCTCTTGGCCGGTATGTTTACTTCATATGTAGGTCTGTGTGTGTCTGAGACACGCAGCTTCATAGGGTTGAGCCAGAACCAATTTTCCATTTAGTCATGAGACTTCCTGTTATGTCTTCCCTGTCAAATGTGTGTGAGATTGTAAATAGTAGGATCTTTGAGAACCCATATGAATGGCAGGTGGAATAAGAATATGGCATAAATTCCTAGTTGTAGTTAGCTGTAGTGTGTGTGTGTGTGTGTGTCTGTGTGTGTGTGTGTTGCTGGGCTCTGTGCATGCTAGGCAAGTCCCCTACCACTGAGCTACATCCCCAGCCCCCTAGCTAAGTTTGTATTTAATGAGACTGAAGTTTAGTTTATTAAACCATACTACACCAGAGAGTTCATGGTGTCTACACTAGATCCACATATCCTTCCAACCATAGGAATTTATTCTCTCTTTGCTCTGGGGGGCTGTGGCCTGTTAGAAAGCACATGGCTCTTCTCTTCAGCCATAGCTAACTGGATCAGGAGTGGGCACTAGACCCCAGTACAGCCAGTCCACTGGTTGATTGTGACAGTGGTTTATGATCTATTGTCTAGAATGAAAAGATGAGTTGGACCAAAGATATTCCCATGTTGGGAACTGGGAGATAGAAACTGAGAGATTGAGGCCATATTTTCAGGGTACAGAAGTTAACATAAGGGCCTGAGAAATGCCAGCAGGGAGAGTCAGAATAGAAGAGGCCGTTACAAACCAGAATTTTGAAAGCATGGAGGAAGCCAGTTAGAGAGAGCAGAAGGAACTAAACTCCAGGACAGGGGCAGAGATTCTGGGAGTGAGGGAGAACGGGGCCCAGGAGGAAGTTGGTGCCTGGAACAGCCTCAAAGCCAGGTGTTTTGCCAGCCACAGTCTACCTGGGTCCATTCCTCTTGGACTGACCTTGAACTGGTCCCAATTAACAGCTCATGTGGTCTCAGAACAATTAATAGGTCTACGAAGTCAAATCTTCTCTGTGCCATATAAATGAACAAGTTAAGTATCAATTACCAAAACTTTCATCAGTTCTGTAACCATCACGTCCTAAGGGAGGTATGTCTACTGTTTAAATAACAAAATTTAGAGAACGAAGACAACTTTATGAATCTTTATAATGAGCTCTCAGTGTTCCTCTTCAATAGGGAATATCAAAACGCATCATGTAAAAAAGCTATTCATTTGAGTATTTTGCAGCCTCATGAGCCTGATAAAAACTAAAACATAGAGAATCCATTTAGAATGAAACCATCAAATCAAGTAGTTCATTATTGCATTCTCCTATAAACTGCCAATTACTTGGAGTAGAGACTTGGTGAAGAATTCTCACTGGCACCAACTGGAGAAGAGCCTTAACTCAGGAAGTTCCCCTTTTAGTTATTAACATTGAACTTCCTTGCTTTTTTTAATTTCAGGTAACCTTTTTTTCATATTCTCTTTATACAGAGGTTACATGCAATCTCAGAAAGTCATGCCTTTTTATATTATGCATATTTATATTCCCTATTAAAGAGGATTCCACATTAAAAGTTGTCATTATAAAGAGTCATACAGTTGTTTTCATTCTCTAAGCTATTTATATATAGTAGACATATCTTCCTTAGGATGCCATGGTTATAGAACTGAGGGAAATTTGGGTGATTAATACTTGTTCATATAGAGGGTCTGAATTCATATGGCTTGAGCATTAGATACCATGTTAAGTTCTCTGAAGATAAGTTGAAGAATAATTAAATATAAATCTTGACCTTCAAGTAGCTGATGGGCTTAAAACTTTGATGCAGAAGGTAGCCTTTATGAAATACCCTGGAACTATGGAGAAGGAGAAAGGAGGAATTAGCTGGAAGGAAGGAATTCCAGTGTGTTTTGTGGCAATAGCTGCACATGAGCCGTGCTTGCAGCAGGGCTGAGATCTGAACCCAGGGAACTGGAGCGATGGTGGTTTATATTCAGACTGCCATTTTCAGAGTATTGTATAAAGAACTGTGCATAGGCTAAGTTATGTTGTTTGATTCTGTGGGATTTCTCCCTTTTTTTTTTCCTGCCAAAATGTATTAGGAAAGAGATTTGGGCCAACATACATGCTGAGGTGATCAGCACAGCCTGTACCTGTTTTGGGCCAGCCCAGAGCTCCTGGAAGCCTCATGCAAACCTTCAGGTCTCAAGTGTTCCAAGGCTGTCATTTTGTTTCAGACAGTAGGTTTACTTTTTTTGGTTAAAAGTACAACCTCTATAAAAATATTCAATTCAACTGGAAAAAACCCAACTACTTCTCTTTTCTTGCTGTTAGCTATTTTTTTCTTTGTGTAGTTGGGTATAGTGCTGCATTCTACAAATCTCTGTTGAGTTTGCACTGTATGTGGAACTCCGTGCTAGATGCTGGATCCTGGGGTAAACTAGACTCGCACAGTTTCATACCTGAATGCTCTGGTGTGCTGGGGCCATAGTGGCTACCACGTCACCTTCTAAAGGCAAACACAGAGCCACCATCAGAAGAAAGAGCAACTTTTAATTGAATGTAAGGAAGGGAGGGACCATTGTTCCTCAGGGCCAACACAGCAGCCCCATCAAGGGAGCTTCTAGCTCTGTTTTTCTTTGGGAGTCTAAGAGACAGCTGCACATAACAGAAGCAAAGCCAAACTGGAATCATGGAACTAGCCATGGTGCCTTTTCTGGAAAGCTTTTGTGGATGTAAAGAGAGTTTTTTCTCCTTTCTCTTTGCACAGCAATATAATTTCCTCCCTTGATTTCTGGGCAGAAAGTCAGCATTCCAACAAGATGTGCTTTAATTGATTGCAGCTATTAAATCCCTTGGCTTACATGCATATGGTCCAGGGCATAAGAGACACATGGAATTTTAAATTTAATCATCTTCCTTTCTGTATGTAGGAAACTTGACAAAGGCATTGGAGAAGGGAAGGGTGAGGGGGTGGTGCTTGATTTCCACATGATAGCCTTTAGGGATTGAGGTAAGAACTTGAAATCTTATTAATATAGCTTTTGGTCCCACTAAATTTTTGGATCTGTGTTCTGGCTTCTAAATTGGCAGGTGTGGCTTCCAGGGAGTCTAGGCCTCCCAGATTAGGAAAGCTACTTGCTATGCACTCCTGCCTAGCAAGATCTTTCTTACCATATGCCTTAAATGCCTCCATTGTATTTCACCCCAGGCCACCCTTGCATCAGAACTGCTTATTGGATGAGTTAGTGGTAGAATCTGAACTTTTTTTTTTCTTTAGATAGTGAGGATTGAAGAGCAAGGCCAGAATATTAGCATATCCTCCTCCATCATATTTTCATTACTGCCTGGCACATCTTTAGGTCATACTGTTTTAAATTAAAGAAAGATGGAATGCTTCATCTTTGGGCTGTTCCTAGAACCAATGATTGATTGAAGAACGTGGCAAGTTTGCACTGATCTACACACATACAGTGTAAGTTGGCAGTGAGAATAGAATCCTAAAATATTTAAGAGGAAAAATCAGAATCTCAGAGCTCTAAATAATTGTACTGATAAAAATATTTATGTATGCCTCATAAATTTGGCATCCCTGGTTAGGAAAGGGCCAAAGACTTCGCTTCCTGCTGCTTCACACACTGTAGGGCCCAGCTCTACTTGGTAGGGGACTAGGTGTTTGGCCAGCCCAGTCAGCTCTCTGTCCCACTCTACCACCCTTCCCACCTGGCTGTACCCTGCTCTGGTCACTTACCTCACTCTCCTCAACGGGGGGTGGAGGAACCTCCTTGATAATCTGAAAAACAAAGAATAGGTCAGTGAAAATTTCCATCCACCTGCTTTCTAAAAGGTCTGCTCTTAGGAGGTTTCCTTGGAAGTATGACCATATCACCATGGGAATAGCTCCAAGCATGGCAGATTTAATCCGTGCTATGACCTATCTGGACAGAATAGCTCAGTTAGTTAGAGCATAACCCCGTTAGAGCATGAACTCATTCTTAACATTGTAGTTTTGTACGGAGAAATACATTCTATAGGTAAGAATTTCACTTCTTCCCCAGGTAGCCATCTTGCAAATGTATTCACTCATTTATTTATCCAGTTTTTCATGTATTGAAGCCTTCTTCCCTTTATCCAACTGTGTAACAGTGGTTACAGGGTAGAAGTTAAGATGGTGCTGCAGAGATGAGCCAGGTATGTCCCTGGCCTCAGTGGATACCCATGATGAGAGGATGTGCTGGTCAGTCAGAGCAGTTCCTGACAAAAGGCAGTAAAGGCGGAATGTCTCCTTTTTCCTGACATTTGGGGTCACAAACATTTGAATAACAATTTTATAATACAGTACTTTGCAACTGCCCATTATCAGGGCTGAAGAGAGAAACATGGACATTTTGGGGGAGGCAAGTAATTGGGAATTCCTTTTAATCCATGAGTGGATGGATTACCCGGGGGAGAAGGACAGGGGAGGATGGCTGGATGGCATGCTTGTCCCCAACTTTTTCACTCCACTCATAAGAGGAAAGTCCTTGCAGTTCACTGAATTTAGGATTTCCTAAGTGGCAGTTTGGCTTTTATCTACTATGATCCCTCAGGGGCTGTCTATCCTCACTTAAAGTTTATCATCAGGATTTTGAGTCTCCTACATGCAGTGTTTTTCTTTAGAGGCTTCTGGTAAGTACAAAGCTCATCATATCTCTCTCTTGATGTCTCAGCATCTGGGATATCCACTTTGTAAATGGGTGTTCAGGCACTATCCATGGACTTATTCTTTAGTCTCTCTTAGGAAGAGAACTTGTCCCTGATTGCAGGCCAGGCTGCCTAGCTGGCATCAATCTCCTCATCTCTCCCTAACAAGCATATATCTCCTCTGATTCCATAATTCTGAGACCTCATTAGGACTCTGATCTCCACTGCTGTCACTCACCCTACCCTAATCTGCAATGTCATCTCTGTAGGATGAGACCTACCAACTTCATCCTGTGGACTGAGACACCAGTCATCTGAAAGTATGGTATTCAATTAATTGAAGAGGCAGAGAGAAAGGCCTCCAGGGGTTTTGAGCTATCATTCATCTGCCTCCACTTCCTGGCTGCTGTGGGAAGCCATGATTTTGCTCACCCACTCAACCTTGGCTCAGAATTCCTCAAGGAGGTCTCTGAGGAGGACTTGTGACTGCCCAGTGCTAATTTCCCATCATCCCAGAAGTAACTAATTATTTTAAAACAGGAATGCCTGGAAACTAGAGGGGTAAGGAGCTGGGGATAGTGATTTGAGATGAAGAGAGGGAAGTGAGGGACCGCAGGATGTTTGGGGACAAAGACAGATGCTAGCAAGGGTGCTGTGCACAGTGTGCATGGCAGGTTCCCTGGCTATGAAGAGGCTGGGGCAGAGCAGAGAGGCTGTTGTCTTCACAGTGCACTAGCTGCTCCCTCCCTGGATAGAAATACAGTGTAACTGTCAAACATGAACCCTAGGCTGCCTTCTCCTGACTGTCAGGATTTGAGAAATCCCTCAACCTCCCTGAGCTCCACTGTTCTCATTTGCTAAGTAAGGCAAGAACATTAACCTTGCAGGAGTTGAGTCATGATGAGCAGTTATGTGTGCTAAACTCTTGGTACAGATAATGCTCCACAGATGGGGCAAATTATTAGTACTCTCCCTTTCTTGTCTGTTTCTTACCTTGATTACATCATTAGTAATCCCTTGCATTTACCAGATGGCTGGGTATAGTGGGTTCCAGATGCAGGCCCCAAGAGAACAGAGCTTCATAAAATGAGTGCCATGGGAAGCTGGTGTCCAGAGAGTGGCCAGGGATTCAAGGGGAGCCAGCAGTCATGTATGTATTAGCACATGACAGTGTCCAGGAAGTGCAGCGCCAAGTGACCCACCACTCAGATCAAGCCATCTGTGGGATTGCTGCTTGAATTAATTTATTAAGTGCTTGTTGAATATCTACTCTATATCCTACAACGTGCCAGACTCTTAGGGGAGCCCAAAAGACAAAGCCATAATATATGACTAATTACATATTAATTAAAGGCACTGGTTTGTAATTCAGATTCCACATTGTAAGTTGGATATGTCAACTTCTGAAAAAATGCCACCATGTTCAGTAGAACAGGAATTAGGCACCTCCAATCTGGTCTCATCGGTTGGATGTCTTGTTATGTTCAGCAAGAATGAAGAGAGGTCTTCCCATTGCTTCAAGCTCATGCACCACCAGCCTGCCCCTGGGGACAGGGAGCAGCTTACCCACAGGATGGCAAGAGAACTTTTAGTGTGATCCAGACAGGCTGAACTTGAAGTCATGAAATGATTTATTTCCAAGCAGTGAAGGTTGGATCAGCTCTCCGTGAGTGGGCCAAACTCACATGGGTGACCCAAAGGAGTGTTCTGAGCACAGGGACATGTTAGCCCTCTTGGTGCGTCCCATGGACAGCCAGAGTCTGTGTCACCTGAGAGCTACATGGGCAACAGCCTGCATCGCTTTCAAGCTGGCAGCACCACTGTAGCCTGGCTGCCCACAGAGTAGCCTTAAAAACACATCTCAAATTCGGGGCTCAGCCTTCACCACTTAAAACCTGACAACGACTTCCTGTGGGGAAAAGGACAAAAATGTCAACTGGACCCAACACTTCTCCACAATTCCTGCTCCTTCCATGTGCTGTGCAGCTTCTTAGCTGCAGTGCCTTTTGACTAAATGTTCGCCTCTCCCTCCAGGTTCAGTCAAACCCCTGCATGCTGTGTTCCTAGTTCACCGAGCAATGGCCAATAAGTACATCTCCCCTAGAATCTCTCAGAATGGGCAAAGTCCCCTTTTCGGTCTCTCACAATGTGTGTGTGTGTGTGTGTGTGTGTGCGCACATGCGTGTGCGTATGCGTGTATATGTGGGTAGCATTTTAAATCATAATTGAAAGGTAAATTGTGTAATTCTTTACTTCCAACCAGCATGATCAGAAGTCTTGATTTCTATCTAGAATGCAAGCTAGCATCTAATACACAACTTGGGCTGGGTTTGACCCATTTCCCCTCTGTGTAGGTTTTGGGAGGTTTTTGCTTATATTGGGTTCTTTAGCTCCTTCCTCATTAGGAGATATAAGGAGAAGATGGATAAGATTGAAGAGATCCTGAATAAAATATTTAAAAAGAGAACTCCCCAACAAGCATATTTATAGGCCTAATGTGGGAGAACTGAATGGCAGTGCTGGGGGTGGCCAGCATCCCTTGCCCACTTAGTACCATCCTTAGACTAGGGTGGTCACGAATGGACCATTTGCCTCTGTGGCACAGCTGCCCTAGTGCCCTTTTTGCACAAATATTTGGGCTGGTGAAGTAAAAGGGATAAGAAAAAATGAGATGGATGAAACTTCTGGATTCTGTTAGTGTTTCTTTACTATCTGAGAATTTCTTGAAATTTCTCTAAGTTAGGAGAGGCATCTCTTTGCCTCTCTTATCAGTGACTTGAATTCTGAGCTAATCTATCTGTGTTCAGGAGGACATGAGGTGGGGCCAGATCTAACAAAGACTGTTGTACAGATTTTTAAAAAGTCAGAAAGGCCAGGTAGAATCTTATAAAATTGAAATATTACTTTTAATTGATTGAAAACATATTCAAGTTTTGGTGTGCACCCCTGATTGTGGTTGTTGGAAGAGGTAAAGATGGAAGATGTGGAGATTTAGTTAGAATGGTATGAATAGAGCAGAAAGACCCCATAAGCCAGGGCCTATCTGATACCTGCAAAGTTTAACCACTGTGGTTTATGAATCATGTTTAGCCTCTGGGCCTCTGTAAAGAATCTGGTGAGTTTATTTTGCTTGTTATGCTTTTTCCTCTGAAAGTACTGAAGTTTTGCTCCCAATTTGAAGTTTCGTTCCTTGCCTCTCTTAGCCCTTGCTAATGCTACTGCTGTGGTCTTGTGCAATGGAATGCAAATGTGGTCCACCCACATTTTAACATGGGTGCTCCCTCCTCCAGCTGATGGCCACAGTGGCTCATTGGACAATTCATTTAATGTGGAGGGTCAGGCTACATGAGGAGCAGGAAGACAAACAGGGCCCCCTGTTTTGTTTCTGTCACTTTGTTAACCCCCCACCATAACTTTACGATTCTCCTCTTCCTCTTATCATCTGTCTCTTCCCTCTGTGACAGAAGTAGGCTATAGGATAATAGGAACAAGCTCCTGGGAGAAGATGTTCATCTTGTGGCATTAGATGTGGGCTAACAGGAATTCTTTATTGGCTCTTTTCCTCTTAAACTGAATTTAACATCTCAGTGTTCCTTTTACATGAGCTGGGACATCTCCTTTTGGGACATTTGGGACATCTCCTGCACATCTCCTACACCAAAGGCCTGGTCTCTTGGTTGCTGCAGAGGAAAACTTCCTTGATACACAGGCAACTCTGCTGTTTAGACCAAGTCCAAGAGAACTGCTTGAGATAACTACTCTATGAACAAAATTAGACACCTGTCCTCTAATTTTAGTTAGTGATTTAATATTTTTTGAGAATCAGAATCACCTGGCTGGTTTCTTACAGCATAAATGCTCTGGGCTGCACTGCCATGTGTCTCATTAGTAGGATTGGGGATACTTGCATTTCTAAGATATTCCCAGATGAGGCCGATCCTACTGGTCTGTGGATCACATTTGAGAAATGTGAATTGCCTTATTTCTAACAACTCTACATGTGAATTATATATGTGGGGATGTATGGTTTGCCTCAGACCAGACACTCCTATAGGTAGTCTGCTGAGAGTTGCTTATGGCCAAGTAGAAACACCAGCCTTGGAAATGTCTCGTTCCAACAACAATGGTGTCCTTGGTCTGTTGTCAGGAACTCTGGGCTCTCCAAAGCCTCCATTGTCCCGCTGTGGAGAAGACACAAAACTGCAATGGAGGAGACTATCAGCTCTTCTTGCAGGTACCCCTTTGCTTCCTCTAGTGAGCATTTGTATTTGCCTGTGTGCAGAAATGGTATGGCCTTGAATCCTGGACCCAGCACTGAGAAAATTCCAGCCAAATGGTTCCCTGGGAATTAGGGGCTCAGATCTTTCACTAGCAGCACCATTGGCAATGAACTCCCTGAGCTGTGTTTGCATCTCTTTCTGGATTCTGAGCCTCTAAAAGACATAGGTACACTTGAGTTTTTATGTTTGACACATAGCTCAGCTCTTGTTACTGTCGCTGTTTCTGGAATGAAGGAATGAATGAATGAGAGGGCATTCTTGTTAAGAGAATGGGAAAGGAAACATTTCTGATGGCTCTGCGCTTGCTTGCCTTTCAAGTAAGCACTTAATACATGATGCAAGACTCACTTCTGGTCTTTCAATCCTCCATCTAAATGATTCTTTAGTAATTAAGCTGTTAATAGCCCCAACTGCCAAGAGCAGGTTGTAACACTTGAATGCATCATAGGGATTTCATTAGTGTTATGGTTTGTACTTAATGATTAATCACAATTATTTACTGGACACCATCTATGTCCCATTCTATTCCCTCAACCCCAGCTGCCAAGTAAATTCACTGCTTTGAGGGTCAAGATTCCACTTCCCAGCTTTGTGTGCCAAGCTAATTTCCAAGAAAGCTTCCTAAAATTTGAAAAGTATGTGAGGTCTCTATTACGACACAGTTATGCAATATGTGAATTTGATCACACATGGTAGGTAACCTGGGAAATACACTTACTAAACTGTGAAATTCTGTTAGCTTGAAATAGGGCTTTTTCCTTTCTCTCCCAGAGGTAAAGGAGATGTCAATACATATTTTGGGATTTTTGTTTGTTTTTTAGGGGTGGTGGTAGTAAAATTCACACAACATAATGTTAACCATTATACATTGAAACTCACGAGGTTATTATGTTTGGTGCCACTGAGTAATATCGGGTTAATGTAAAAATGCTGTCCAGTTTCCACTAATGATCTGGGGAAGTCTATGCGAAATTCACGCACATCTTGTCAGCTTCCCCCTTTTCTTTCCCCTGTGCAGTGCAAACATAGATTGTGCAAGTGAGAAAGTGCAAGGAGGCTGTGAGAGTGACAGGTGTAACGAAGCTTCATGGGAGACCCTGCCGAAAGCTAAAGGAAAGACGGAAAGATGGTGGAATTCTGGAGGCTCCATTTGCTTTACAGGGGAGTAGAAGCTTGTGAAGGACAGGCTGGAATGCTGAGCAGAGGAATGGTGCTTTCATAGCACTGGATCCTATTCAGAACCACAGAAATAGTTTTATTTTATTTTTTTTAATGAAAAAGGAACCTGGCAAAAGAACAAAAGCCAATTTTCTATTTTAAGCCAGTGCATTAGGAATAACAAGACAATGAGTCACAGCCATTCACCTCTAGTTTTGTGACACTGGATCCTAAGAATCTCCTTCCTTCCGACTCATTTCTAATTCCAAGCAACAGTGTAGCACTATACTCATATCCACAAGAACATTTTGTGTGTTTATTTTTTTAAAAAATCAAGGCAAAGGGCTATCTTTACTGTAGCATTTTTATTAATTTAAAATATTTAAAATAGTGGGATGTTTTATTGAGTTTATTATTCTTTTTAGCATATTGTTTTTATAAGACTGTATGATTTCGAATGTTCTGCTCTGCACCACTAATTTTGTTATTTTCATGGGCCAAAATTCCATAATGCAGTGACATTTTTAGGAATATACTTCACGTTATAGGAGAAATAGTGACATTTACAGAACTCTCAGTGCATCTGCTATTTAACAACTATTGTTAACTTTGGTGAGAGCAAAGGAAATACTGCTGACAGGGCCTGACTTCTGTATCTGATTTCTGGTCTTTGGTGCTTTCCATATGTATAGTACAACCCCAAAGAGTCTGAGTAATCATATACTTTGGGTTTTGGGTAATTTGAGATTGTGAGCTCATGTATTGTTTGCATTTATTCAGAGAATCTGATGAGATTTAGGTTGAGGGACCAACCCACCAGAGGATTTAAGATTTCTCCTGCAGATTCCTAAGTTCTTCTTCTCTGCTTGTGATTTATAGAACCTCAAGTTGAATACATTTGAACTGTATGAGAGGTTATGGTTATGAATTCTCAGGGAAAGACTTCAAACTCTTCATTTAAAGACCCAACATTAGGCAGAAGACTCAATTCCAACTCCCAAGCTATTATAAACCCAGTAAAGGCTATTAAACCAAATTTATAAGTCATTGTGATCAGAAACTATCTCTCTGGACAGCCACTGCTTGGGGTCAGCTGATCCTCTGATTTCCAGATCCTTCACTTTGGGCCTGGAAATGTCTCCTATTTTCTTGTGAGTCAGGCTCTGCATTTAAAACAACTCTTACTTGATTTATGCAGGTTATATTTTTTGTTCTTGTTTTGCAGTGTAGTCAAGAGTAATTGATTTTTCACAAATGCTTACTTCCTGCATTCTCTGTGAGGTCAGTTCAAATAAATGATACATTTTGATGGCAAAAAAACCCAAAACAAAACCTGAAGTCTTAAATAAACCATTGCTTATCCTTGGACTTCTGGGTTGATCTCTTACAGCCAACTGAGCCATTGCTTTCCTTGCCAGGTAGGTTCTGTGTGAGCAGAAGCCACCCAAACAGAGTTGTTTGTAGAAGAAATGCCAATTCAGACAGAAAAGCCATCTGCCAAGGGCTTCAATATCTCAGATGGAAGGGATGCTTGCTTATTATATTTTAGCCTTCCATTTGCATTCCCAAGCTTTATAAGTAAAAATTCTCCTAATAAAAGTCAAGAAACCAAGGGAAAATGAGCAATGTGATATGGAAAACACTCAGGGTGAGAGGCTAGCTAATGGGGGATGAAGGGATCTTCCCACTATACAGACTGATGAAGTTTAATGGAAACCTCACGAGTGATTGGGGCTGGCATTGAGATCAGTGCTGTCTCAGTTCTGCCTGAATCTTGTACTTACACACTGTAAAAGTTTAGCAAAGGCTGGTGCCAAGGGTGTTGATCTGAAATGAAGTACAAGAAGTTTTCAAAGGAATGAGCTCAACCTTTAATTTTTCCCCCCATTTGGAATTCAAATTTCAAATAATTTTTGGTCTCTTATTTCCATGAAGCTGGCATTGTTTAAAAGGCTACATTCATCAATATTTAAGTGAGAGTCATGGCAGAAATTTTAACATGAGTTGAAAAGTCCTAAGTGACTTACATGGTAATTTAGAAGAATAGCTATTCATATTCTCCATTAGATGACATTCAGTGTCACTGCAAAACTTAGTAAGTGAAATGGTAGAATAAATCTATGAATTAAGAATCCCTGAGGCTTGGCAAAGGAGCCTCTGTACTCTGCCTGGATTATGGGCAAGACTATTCCAGCAACTAGCAGTGCCAATGGGATCTAAGCAGAGAACATGAAGAAGGAGGATATATTGATGAGGTTCCTGGTATTTTCAAGCTTGCTAGCACTGGTGCAGCCTCTGAGGAGAGCAGGAAAGAGGCTGAAAGTTCCTCAGGGTCCAGGAACTTCAGCTGCTTCAACATTCTCTAGGATTGTGTTTCCCAAATATGTTTGGTAGAACACCAATGTCCTTCCAGATGTCAGTGTTTGGGAGGATTGGATAAGGATAGGCCAAGGAAGAATTCCAGGTCAGAATAAGTTTGGAGATTCACAATGCACCTTATCTTATTTAAGGTTCTGAGAAGTCCTGCAACGAAGGTAATTATTTAACTTAGTCTAATGGTGTCTTTCAAACTTACTGTTTCACCACCTCTTGCTATGAAGTATGCCTGTTCACATTTTGTAAGGTATTACAATCCTGGGGACATAGTTTGGAAAAGCTGCCCCTGTTTACTTGTGTCATATTACCCTCAGGTATTTCAATATATGACCAGATTTGAGAACCACAGACCAGAGAGTCTCGGAAGAGGGGAAAAAATTCCCTTACAGAAGGTAAGAAAGAGAGTAAGAAAGCAACCATAGAGATGATATGGTTCCAATTTTCTAATTTTTCACATGGGGAAACCACTGCTACTGGATTTGCTCATTCCTTTAACAGAAGAAGATGTGGTATTGGAAACCAACATCTTTGATGGCAGTTTGCCTCTTTCTAGTGCACCTGCAGGCCTGAGGACAGGCAAGTGGTGAGGCTGCTCAGCAGGAGTGAGGGGAGCCGTCAGGGAGAGAGAAGACTGGGTGTGGGGGGTGTGAGGCGCAGAGCTCCAGATGGGAGGGCAGGGCAGATTATGGTGGAGCTATGTGTAGTGAAAACTAATCTTGTAAGCTGTAGAGTGAAAAGTGCCCAGATGGGAATGGGTGGAGGTTGGAAGGGGATCAAGAAAGCACCATTAGGCTAGGCGCAGGATGCCTGGTGAAGAGCTGCTTGGATGAATCATGTTTTAATTAAACAAACTGAGAGCAAATCCCTCTGATGATATTAGGCTTGGTTGTCTTCTGGCCCTATGATTAAATGTTATATTTCAAGATGTGGAGAGCATTATTTGAGGACTTCAGTTTTACTTCAGTTTAAGGCATATCAAGTGCTCAATTATTTTTTTTCCCCTTGCAATCTGTCATTGGAGACTTCCAATAGGCTTATTTGTTGAACTATTCTTGAAATTCAATAAAATGAATTAAACATGATCCTTTACATAATTCTTTAAAAATTATTCATGAGATACCAACAAGGCCATGGAAAATGAAAGGAAACAGAATTTTGTTTATATAGGGAGAAATTCTGAATGCATGATCATCTCCTAACAGACTGAATAAAAATATTTGCTGTTATTAGAACAGAAATACGTTGCCTTGATTATCTAAACAGCGTGGAGGTTTAATTAGCTGCAGATGAATGGCAAGCCCATAGCAGGGTTGCTTTTTTCTTTTTAGCTGTGGAAAATACCACAAAACATAAATTTTACCATCTTACCATTTTAAGTGTACAATGCAGTAGCATTATGGATATTCAAATTGTTGTGCAACTGATTTCTACATTTTTCATCTCACAAAATACAGTAGGATCTTTCCACTCAGATTCTTGACATACCATTATTCTCCTAATTAATTTGGCATATTTCTAGAACTTAAAGAAATGGATGTGTCTTTTGTACAAAATATTCATGCATATAAATATTGCCTCTAACATATAAGTAACACTCAAGAAACCACCATCTAACACAGTTCCAGCAAATTATGTGTGGGTTTCTTTTGTATCTAAGCTTTTCTCCAAGATGACAGCTTTTTAGTATAGTTTGGAAAACAAATGATGTACTAAGTAAGCACTTTTAGAATTATTTCCTGTGATTAATTTTTCCTTTTCCCTAAAGAAGTTCACAGTAGAGTGATAGAAATACACATAAAACATAAACCCTGTGATAGGATGAACAAATGCTCTAAGACAGGTATGAATAAAAGTGCTTAGGAAACCAACTGAGGCAGCACCTAATTTTCCCAGGGGTGGAGGAGGTGTGGAGAAAGCTCTGGGATGAAGTGAGTAATCACTGAGATGACTTTGAAGAAAGAGGAATTGTTGAGTAGAGAAATATGAAAATATTTTAGCAGAAGGTAACACGATAATTCAAGAGATCATGGGAAAGAAGCACATGGTATGTTCAAATATCCTCAAAGAGGAGGGTGTGCCTGGAAATGACCCTCCATTCATTGAACTTCTCAATGAATTCTAAAACTTACCGAGAGTTTTGAGCCAGGCACTGCATTATGCTGTGAAGACCTACAGCTTTAGCTTCCAACAGCTTCACCTTGACAGGTGAAGACAGACAAGCAGACAATTATAACAGCATCATCAGGGCCATAAAGACAGGCACTGTGCTAAGGTAGTCCATGCACAGGAGGGGAAAGGGATAGGCCAGGCTGGAGAAGAAGGACCAGGTTAGGAAGAGCCTACACATGTCACATCAAGGAGTTGGAATTTTTTGGGGGGAGCCAGTGAATAGTCGAGAGGATTTGGGCAAGGGAGTGAGTAGAACAAATGATGCAATTTTCCTTCTAAAGAAAAATCTCTATAGTGAAGATGAAAAAGACTGAAAGAGCAGTTAGAAAGAAATAGCCCAGGTGGGAGAACCCTAGACTGAGGCAATGGAGTTCATTCATTCATTCCTCAACTATTTTATAAACAACTTGTCAATGTTAATACTGTGCATGTGCTGGAGTAGAGGGTGTGGAGGGAGGTGAGGGGCAAGGTGAAGTGTGAGAGAAGAGGATGCACTGAATTTGGATCAGACGAGGCACGACAGAAGGTACCCGAGATCACTTTGCACTGGGAAGCTTAGTGTCACTTCCATTGTTGAAGAGCAGGATTAGGGGATACTGTGATGAGTTTAGTTGGGGACATGTTGAGGAGAGATGCTTGCATGTGAGAGGTTCACGGGACCCCTATAATGTGGCCTGGTCCTCTGGAGCCAAGGCCAGTGATGGGTGAACACATTAAGTCATTGAAGTCAAGGGAGTTGGTGATTCTACCCAGGACAAAGCACAGAGAGGAGGTCGAGAGACAAGCAGAGGCGGGAGAGCCCTGGAAGGGCACAGGGTAAAACTGAACAGCGATGGAGAAGACTCAGCAGAAGCCAGCAGAGGGGAGAGTTCCAAGGGGAGAGAGGTCAATAGTGTCTACTGCTGAAAGAGATGAAGTAGAATGAGAAATGAGCAGAGGCCACTGGCAAGGGAATTTATGCCTACAACAGAGGGTTTAAAGAAATTATGGTAATGGCTGGGCACGGTGGTGCACGCCTGTAATCCCAGCACTTAGGGAGGCTGAGACAGGAGAATCGCGAGTTCAAAGCCAGCCTCAGCAACGGCGAGGCGCCAAGCGACTCAGTGAGACCCTGTCTCTAAATAAATCCCAAAATAGGGCTGGGGATGCGGCTCAGTGGTCAAGTACCCCTGAGTTCAATGGCCAGTACCAAATATATATATATATTGGTAATGGACGTCAAGGTGTAGTGAGTGAAGGCCAAATGGAGGAATGGTGGACTGTGGATGCTCCACAAACAAATGGAAGGAGAGAGAAGAAATGAGCTTGAAGGAGAAATAAGGCATGAGACATTTTTTTCCAAGGGTGAAGGAGGTTGCCATATGTTTGTAGGCAGAGTGAGAGAGCCAAGAGAGGTAAGGATAAAGATGCCAGGGGAAGGGCTACAGTGAGGGCACATGGAGAGGGAGGGCGGGCAAGGCTGGGGAGGGAAGAGATGTTGAAGGTGGAGACACAAAGGAGGGTGCTGGGTTTGCCATGGGGCAGCCTCTACTTTTTCACTGAGATACCAGAGCAAGGTGTCTGCTCAGCGTGAAAGGCCAGAGGAGGACAGTGGTCTCCAGGAGAATGGTCACAGTTGGGAGGGATTCTTATCTGGGATGATGAGCTTGGGGTTTGCTGAAGGCCTCCTAAAGGTGTGCTAGCCCATCAGCACCCCAGGGCAATTCTTGCCCAGGGTGATCTGCGTCTTGGGAGTGGAGAGAACACACACAATTGTGTGAGTCTGGATGTAAGGATGGGCAGGCCAAGTGGGGGTGGAGGTAGGGAATTGAGACTGTCTCAGGAGTGTCACCAGAGACTCAGTAGATGAGGAGACCAGGAGGCATTGGTTCCATCCTCCAGATTTTTGATGGAGAGGAGGCAGTCCACAGGGCTAAGCAGAGCTGACCCCTGTCTTGCTACCTGCTAAAACCGGGGCAGGATGTGATGGCTTTTGCCTGTGTGCATCAAGCTTTCACCCTGGCTGGGCTGCAGGTTCACCTTGGCCGCTGGGGTGAAGGTGAGCTCTCAGGGCAGCTTGAACTTTCTAGAACAGCACAGTGCCCAGTATCACTGAATCATTGCCGACTTTTTTCTCTGTAAATATTCAAGTTATTTATAACATTCACTCTTCTAATTCATTTCAACTTTCTCCCACAATCCTCTCCTTATTCAGATTTCCTTTTCTTTCTCTTTGAAAAGTTCAATTTAGGGATTTCAGTAATATTGATCCTAACTTGTGAGCGGATGGAGTGGGCCAGGCGTGACCTGAGGAGTGCTGGCGATGGCTCCTGTGGAACTGTGGTGAGGCTTGATTTCTGGTAGAACAATGACATTTGAATTTTCATTTTGGAAACTCTGTTAAGCCAGAGAGTGCCTTGCCCATTGCCAGTCTCCCTTTCAGTCTCACTTTCAGCGTGATTTTGTGTGTGTGTGTGTGTGTGTGTACCAGTGTTAAATGTAGGACTCTTAGAAGACAAAGGTACACCTGGGGGTACTGATAGCCAATTTGAGGAGCACTAAAGGTTTCGATCCAGGTCATTTCCCTTTCTTTCCTTCAGTTATTTCTGACAGATTACACTCTGCCATGCTGATAATAAGTTAACTCAAGTCCTGTTCAGTTGGAAGTTGAGAGCCCAGGTGAGAGTGGGGTCCTTTAAGAGAAGCAAGGTGTGATGGGGGTTGGGGGTCACTACCAGCCACTCTCCTCATCAGACATTGTCCAGGCAAGACCACCGGGAAGCAAAAAGCATGCCAAGGCAGAGGGCAGGCCTGACAGTATCCACCACACCTAGACTGGACATACTGGTCGTTGCATGTAAAAGTTCCCTTTATGGTTAGTTAAAAGGTACCTGAGTGCCTGCTTTGACACCCAGCTACCCTCCAGGACTTTGTGTCCCTTCCCCATATCCAGCCACCGAGGGGTTAAACTTTGGCTCCATTAAGGTGGGCCTTGCAGACTGTTAAATATTTTGAGTGACTCCTGAAAAGAACACTGTGGTAGGGGAGAGACTGGCCTCATGCAACCTGTAGCCCGCAGCCCGCAGCCTGCAAGTTGCAGGGCCTTCCTGCTTTCTGGCTTTGCTTGCAGCACCAAGATGCAGTTTTGGTGCCATAACATGGGGCATTTCTCATACTTGGTGGAGGGGCAGGGAGGGTGATGAAGGTTTGAAGACCCCTGTTTACAAAGACAACGGTCCTCTGTTAGAGGACTGGTGAAGAGTGCTGTCACTCAGGGTAGAGAAACGTTCCAGAATCTTCTGAACCAGGGCTGTGGGGGAGGTTCATGCTTTGCTCTCCTGCATACTCCCATTCAGACAACACATGACTGCCCCTCTCAGAATATCATCACTCATCAAGGAGGCAAGTGATCAACAAGTAGTTTTGGGGGCACATCAAGCATTGGAGCTCAGGCCAGCTGTCAGAAATAAGGGATGGGGGCAGTTTTTATAGACATTATAAACAGGGAAATTAATCTGCAGGATCTTCCCTCATAAAGAAATCCTTAGGGACTTACAAAATCATACCGCATTAAGACATTTGGGCTACTTTCCAAAGCAACAAGGACTTAACCAGATAAATTCATTGAAAAATATTTTGAATATTGCAAAACAATCTGGCCTTGGGTAATGCTACTTCCAATAATGGAAGGTTTACTTTGAGAAATATTTCCCACCAATATAAGTTGAATGCCATACAGTATAAATAGATTCCTATTATAGTCAAGTATTGTTTCTTTTTCTTTTTCTTTCTTTTTGGTACCGGGGATTAAACTCAGGGGCACTTGACCACTGAGCCACATCTCCAGCCCTATTTTGTATTTTATTTAAAGACAGGGTCTCACTGAGTTGCTTAGCACCTTGCTTTTGCTGAGGCTGGCTTTGAACTCACGATCCTCCTGCCTCAGCCTCCCAAACTACTGGGATTACAGGCGTGCGCCACCGTGGCCAGCTACAGTCAAGTATTTCTTAATAATAATAATACACAGCCTTTGCTCTGTACTAGGTGCTTTCTAAGCACGATACATATAAACTCCTTTAATCTTTGCCATCTATCTGTGAGGCTAGGCTTTTACTGTTCTTATTGTACCTAAGAGGAAACTGAGACACAGAGAGATTAAGTAACTTGCCCAAGAAAATAGCCAGAAGCTGGTGGAGCATTGCTTGGCTATGCTATTGTTTCCAGCTGTCCCCACCTCCTAGGTAAAAATCAAAGGGCCTCAGTGAACAGTTCGACAGCAGATGCCCTGTGTTCCCTGATTGCTGGCACCATCCCTGTCCACCTGCTTCTCTAAGAGCCTGCTGCAAGATTTTTTTTTTTTCTTCAGAATGACGGACTTGAAAATGTGCTTGTTTTTGAATCATAGAAAGGGTTCTGGCTGACTCATGGGGATTTTTTATCCTCAAAATAAAATGGTTGTACAACTTTAACTATTTTAAAATTCCTTTAACTCTTGGAGCTGTGTGGTAAATCTGTTTAACATCTTGGGAAGAGCAGTCCAGTCAGGATGGTACTAATTGACTGGAGACTTGTGTCTGTCCTGGGTCTGTCCCTGCACACAAGGGTTCTGTCTGCCCCGTCATCCCTTTCCAGAAGTTCCTGCCATATGGTCCCCATCCTGGCTGGCTGGGTTGCTCATCTCATTTATTTATTTGCCACCTCTTTAAAATGTCATTCAAAGGCATCTTCCCTTCCTTTTCAAGTCCAGCATGCTCTGCGTCTGTGGTGTGAGTTCACTTCAGTTCTGCACCCTGACCTGAGTCCTTTGCCTGTGCGCTGCATGTTGGATTATCAGAGTTAGGACAAGACAAGCCCCTGTCCTGGAGACAGTCCCTGTCTATTTTCCCCTGCTGGCCCCTGCTTGGAAGGACTAAGACACGGAGACAGAAGATGCCTAGCAGCCAAGCAAGTGCTGGTTGCTTCCAACTCACTGTACAGGGCACAGCCTGACTCACGCAGGCAGGCACAGGTGGATCTAGATGTCTCGGGGCTCATGCTTTACTCTTTTGTTGGATATTACTTTATTGGGGCTTTTTTGAGTCTAGGGACCAGGGAATAGAAATTAATGACCAGAGCCAGGCTTGGTGGTGCACACCTGTAATCCCAGCTGCTAAGGAGGCGGAGGCAGGAGGATTGAGAGTTGAAAGCCAGACTCAGCAATGATGAGGCGCTAAGCAACTCAGTGAGACCCTGTCTCTACATAAAACACAAAATGGGGCTGGGGATTTGGCTCAGTGATTGAACGCCTCTGAGTTCAATCTCTGGTACTGTCCCCTCCCCCCAAAAAACCCCATAGAATCTGATGACTAGACATATATCCTTTAGGCACTGAAGTTCATCTACAGGGCAGGTTATTGCAGGTCCTAAGCTATTTAGGGAGACACTGGAGCTATGTGGGGACTCCAGATGACAGTGATGGGAGGAGGCTGGTTCTTATTGATCTTATAGCCAAAGTACTTAGACCAGTGGTACTGAGCCAGGAGGGGTGTCCTATAAATGTTAGCTAAAATTAATGAAATAAAGGTGGATACTTCTCTTCAATTTTTTTTTTTAAATTTGGTATAGGGACTGAACCCAGGAGTGCTTAACCACTGAGTCACATTCCCAGCCCTTTGTTAGTATTTGATTTTGAGACAGGGTCTCACTGCATTGCTAAGTGCCTTGCGAAGTTGCTGAGGCTGGCTTTGAACTCACAATCCTCCTGCCTCAGCCTCCCACGCCGCTGGGATTACAGGCGAGTGCTACTGTGCCTGGATGGGTGACTCTCTTTATTGTAAAAAATGAAGAGACACTGAGACACTCTCTCAGATAAACAGAATAGATGCTAAGATCATCGTGGCCTTGGAAGAGTATCAGTTGAGGCAACTCAACAAGTGTGTGTGTGTGCGTGTGTGCGTGTGTGCGTGCGTGCAGGCGCACCACACACACTCATGCATATACTGAATGTTTATTACATGTCCAATAACACTCATCACTTGGGCTATCTTGTGCATACTGTGGATCTTTCCTAAGCCCCAGACTGACAGCGGCCCCTCCAGTAGCCCTACTGAAGGGCGAGCCTAAGGGCAGCTCACACCCTGACTCACATCGACTACTCATGACTTGTGGATCAATGACAGTTTACGTTGACTTTGTACTAATTGCATAAAATATGTAATATCTGTCCCCTACTGCTGCAGTCCTGGGTCCTTTTCTCCCTACTTGTGACCCTGGGGACTTCATGTCACTGCCGCCTTGCATGACCTGAGGGTGGGGCACTTACCACAGTGCAGCAAAGGGGCCAGAACCACCAAAGTAATGCCAGAGCCAGGAGCAGGAACAGAATCAGCAAGGCGATCGCCAGGATGGAGCCGTCCGACTGTGGGGTCAAGAGAAAAGTGGTCAGCAGAGGATGGACCATGGGTGGTCTTCTGTCCCCAAACTCCCACCACCAAAGGCAGAGCTGAGGCCCAGAGAAGAGCTCCATTTGCCAAGTTCAAGGTTGAAACTGTACCCATCATGTTGGGTGAAGAGCATCATAACACACTCTGTCTAGCCAAGCGAAATGGATTTGCCTTTTCAGGAAGGCCATGCTCTTCTCTTTAAGAAACTGGAGGATCAACCCTACCGGGCACTGAGATGGCCTACCACTGCCCTCTGCCCCTGGAGCATTATTCCCTGTCCAGTGACAGCCCTCAGCTCACTGGGACTGATGTTCTAGCCACTATCTGGGCTGATTCAGGACAGTCCTACTCAGGATTCTACCTTCTTCCCCAATCCTAGTCACATAGATCATATAGCAGACTCCCAAAGCCATGGATGGAAACCCTAGAGCCCCATGTTGAGATGCCAGGAGGGGAGGAGGGCATCTGCAGCTGAACCTGAGAGGTGAGGGTGGGGTGGTTGAGTCACATCAAGTGGCTGTCAGGGCGAGGACGCGAGAATAATTTCACCCATTTCCAAGCGTGCCTAGGCCAGTCCTGAAAATAGACAGGGTTGCTGGGGCCTCAGATGGTGGTTAACTTTTTGCAAACATAAGTTCCTTTACATAGCAGCATTGTAGGTTGCTGATTCAAGGAAGCCGCTTGAGATCACAGGTCTAAGTCTCCTCCACCTTCCCTCCCTATCAGCTACTGAAAGCACAAATGGGCACAGCTTTCTGGGGAGGGGGCCTAGGGACACATCGTCATGGATATCAAGAGTCCTGAGTAAAACCAGCAGTTGGACTTTTAGCCTGAGAAAATAGGGATGTTTGCACAAATAATAATACTAATAAAACAGGAAAAGAACACAAATGTTTGACAATTTGGGAAGGCTAATAATGCATTATAGAATTACCATGAAATCAGTTACTATGTCACCACTATTTTGTCAAATAATATTTAAATGACATGAGAAAACATTCTTGAAATAAGGAGGAGATTTCTGTATGTATGGGTCAAGAGTGAGAGGACAGAAAAACTGTCTCTCTGTTTCCTGAAGCCTTTTACTGATAGTTGACTGATAATTTACTCAAATATTAGTAGTAGTTTCATTGATAGTAACTTTATGATAATTTAATTCTTTTTTGAAAATCTCTATTTTCTTTCTTCCTCTTCTATCATTTCATAATGAGAAGATAAAACCACTGAGGTTACTCTTTAAAAATCTGGTGCCCATTCTGGTGTCAGTGCTCACTTGGTCCAGGGATTGTTACCCAGGTCAGTGGATCTAGGTCGACAGATGGGCTCTAGAGGCTGGAAGCTTGTGACCTTCCTGAAATGACACCCATGATCTTCAGTGCCTCCAAGGGAGCCTTGTCACAGCTTTATCAGATTCTCAAAGCTGTTGCCTTGCCCCATGTGCAGAGGAGGAAGGTTGGGTGGCCTTTCTAGGGTAACAGAGCAGGTTAAATGGCAGAGCTGGGTGTGAGTCACTCCCCCTTGAATGCTCACCAGAGTACTGGAAGAGGTTTAAAGGCAGCTCTTATTCCCTGAACTCTCTGGAATATCTTTGAAACACCCTCAGTCCCAAGCAAGAAGCCAAGGCTGGGGAAGGCTAGATTGTCCCTGAGGGAGCCACAGTCTTGGAAGCCCAGGTGCTGGGCTGGGCTAAAGCAGAGAGTGGGGAGAGTGCACAGGGGCCAGATGGGTGGCCACGGCCATGGCAGAGGGGATTCTCTGGGCCTGTAACATCATAACATGAGCTCTTGGTGGTGACAGGAAGAAATCACATGTGTTTTCCAAACTTACTGTTAGTTGAGGACAACACTCCTCATCTCTGTCTCTACTTTCCATTAAATAGAGGTAATAAACCTCATCTGCCTCACTGTACCAGCGAGGACAAAATGAGCAGCAAGATGGAAACAGAAACCTCTGGGCAATCCTGTGGAAGCCATCCTATCAAATACGGGGCTGTAAGTTTCTCTCCCTCTGCTTCTCTGGACAATGGATACTATGAGCATCTCAGATCATAAATCTGTTTCCACTTGGCATATAAATGTGGACATAAACATGTCAACATATCCCGAGGGGTATGCAGAAGGACTTGAGGAAGCCACATGTCGTCACTGAGTCTCCATTTTCTTACCTGCAAAACAGAATGCTTCTGGCCACTGAGAAGCTTATAAAACAGCAGCCTTTTAGTACAGACTTGGCACGGCATTTATTCATATCACGCACAATTTCCCCTTTCTGTTTTTCATTTCAGAGAGAGAAACTGAAGCAGAAGGGCTGCTGGACTGTGTAGACATACGTTTATGTCCTTGTGGAAGGAGAAGGTACCCAGTGAGTGGCAAGGGTGAGGGACATACCCACTGAGGTAGAGGGAAGAGACATCCTAGGGGATTTCTTGGATTTGCACAAAGTGAGGCTGGCTGGCTTTTCTTCAGCCAGGTCTGGTCTGTCCCTCAGGAGCCACAGTTCTGCCTGGCTGTCGTGGAGGAGGAAGCACGGGGCTCAGGAAGGGGCAAGGTGCAGGGAAGGAGACCCCGAAAGGTGAAATAGCCTCCTGCATTTCTGGGATTACAGGTGAGTGCTACTGGACCTGGCCCTTTTTTTGAAGAGCTTACATTCTGGTGAGATAACAATAATGATAATAACTCTCATTAGTATAGCGAATATTTATTGAGCACTTACTATGTGTAGTGACTATTCTTTCCGTGTACTAACATGCTTTCCATATGCCAGTTCATTTAATTTTGAATTCAATAATTTTATTTTTCTTATCTTATAGATAAAAATACTTAGGCAAGGAGAGGTAGAGAAACTTGTCCAAAGCCTCACCGAGAAGCTAGAATTTAAATGTGGGCAACTTGGCTCCCAGTTTAACCAGCAGGCTATAGTATGGCTATTAGAAAGTAGCCAAGTGCTGAAGAACAGCGCCTGGGAACGAGCACTTTGCAGAGGAGGTGATATTTCAAGGAGCCACTGCCCTGCAAGCACAAGGAGAGGCTGGCATTCCTGGACAGGGCAGGCACAAAGCTCTGAGGTCATGCAGGTATGGGGGCGAGGGAACAGCAGAGAAGGTCCATGGAGTCTGCTGGTGGTAGAAAGGAGGTGGGACCCCTGCTGTGACAGTCCCTGCAAGCCCAGTGTGGCTTCTGTCCTGAGTCAAAGGGAACCCTTATTGGCTTTAAACTGAGGATACTGGGGCACTCCTGTCCATACTGAAAAAGAGTAGAACCCAGAGAGGGAAAGATTAGGGGTCCAAGGACAGACAAGAGGCTGCTGGTAATTCGCCCAAGTCTTTAGGGATGACATTTTACAGTGTCATTCCTGAGCACTTGCCTTTCCTTGAAACCATTCAGTACTCCTTTCACTAACAATAGCTAACGGGTACTGTGCTCCACACCCGGAAAAGAGTTCCTGGTTTTGGGCAAAGTGATGTCTGGCATTTCTCCAGCCATGTTTGGTCTGCCCCTTAGGAGTAATGTTTCCACTTGTGCTCAGTGCTTTCTATGCATCCTCTCGTTAATTAAATTAATGAATTAATTAAATGAGCTTCATTTAAAAAGCCTCGTAGGAGCCAGTGTGGCGGCGCACACCGGTAATCCTAATGACTTGAGAGGCTGAGGCAGGAGGATCACAAGTTCAACGCCAGCCTCAGCAATTTAGCAAAGCCGTAAGTCATTGAGCAAGATCTTGTCTCAAAATAAAATATAAAAAGGGCGGGGGATGTGGCTCAGTGGTTAATTGCCCCTGGGTTCAATCCCTGATACCAAAAAAAAAAAAAAAAAGCCTCATAGGAATTGTTATTCCTTTTTGCAGGAAAATGGAAGGTATGTAATTTACCCAAGTCCCTCCACGTACTACTTAGAGACATATGGAAATTTAAATGCTCACAATTTCAACATTGTAAAACTAGGATTTGAATCCTTATCATCTGATGTTAGATCCTTATTCCTCTCCCACCATTATAATGTCAGATTTATTGCAGTTCAGTAAGAAATATCAGCACTTTAAAGACCAAGCAGCTGTGTCACAGACTGAGGCTGTGTCTGTTAACAGCTCCATCTGTTCTGGTGGAAGGAAACCCCTCACAGGGCCCAGGAAGGTCAGGGAGAACAAGGGTGAAGTGCATCCACTCACAGTGAGGTCCAGGAGGGACGTGGACCTCTGCAGAGCATGCCTTCCCCTTCCATTCTTGGCTTGGGGTTCTAATCAATAACCCCGTGAGAGAGACTGACAACTAACGTATGGGTGCTCTGTTATTTGTGGACTATATATCAACGTGTAGTATGGAAACATATTTTGCACTGTTCAATTTGCTTCATTTCCGAAATTAGTTCAGTTGTTCTAAACCAGTCCTGTTGCATCTTTACCAAGTCCCAAGATTGAAGACCTTCCCACCTCCAGTCCCTTCCCCACATGTTAAGTAGTAGGCTCTGCCAGAGGGCTGGAACGTGCCAGGGCCCGCACAGTGTTGCCTGGCACCCACAGAACTGGGTTCTGTATGCTGTTGTTCTTTGGGGCACACTGCCTTGGCTCTTGGGCTCTGGCCTCTGACTGGCCCTCTTGTGCCCCTGGCTCATTACTGGCACACCTGCACTAGCTGCCACCTGCTCCTGAAAGCTTCTTCCTGGATTAGAGCCTAGGAGGGTCATGGGCTGATGTTGCTCACAGCCTGATTCAGAACCAATGTCTGGGCTTAGCCTCTGCTCTCCCCCTTCACAAAGGCAAAGACAGGAGAGGAGAGACCTCAGGTCCACATAGACACCACCCTGGAGCTGAGTGGGGCCATTTGGGCCAGTGGTTCCTCTTACAGAATTGTATCTACCCAGGCTCTATCTCAGATGGCTGGCAGGGGTCAAGGTGGCTTCCAAAAACTCCTGGACTCCCAAGTTTAGCAGGAGCAGGTCTCACAGCCCCAGAAGCAACTCCACACTCTAGGCTCTGTCTGAGAGTCCCCATGGAGCCTGCAGAGGAGACCTTCATGGACTGATTTCATGACACAAACCCTCAGCGCCTGACACCTGCCCTTGCTAGGCAGCCCCTGCATGTAATTCACCACAAAACTTTGAAAGAGATTCAGAGGGATAAAGAACAACAGATAAACAGCCAAAGATTGTTTCCTATGATTGTTATTTCTCCAGTAGCTAAATATCAATACAAGCCAAATTCTTAGTTTATCTTCAAAATGGAAATAAAGCTTAAAACATCAACTTGGTTCTTTAATTCTAAAATATGTTGACAGGAGGTGATGGAGTGTGTTGGGGGGGGGTAGGGTGGCTCTCAGATTGGTGGCTAGGGCTGAAAGAAACTCAGGGTCAAGCAAGTAGTCTCTGGGTGGCACCTCTAGCAGCTGAAGGGAGACTCTATTTTCTTTGTTGAGGAATTTTAAGCCTTCTTTCACTCCATCCAAAGCTGAAATGTAATGTGCTCGCAAAGAGGCCTGCTATAAAGGATGCAGACAGGTAATATTAAATTCCAGGGTAGGGCCAGTGCAGTGGCGCACATGTGTAATCCCAGCTGCTGGGGAGGCTGAGGCAGGAGGATCGAGAGTTCAAAGTCAGCCTCAGCAAAAGCGAGGTGCAAAGCAACTCAGTGAGACCCTGTCTCTAAAATAAAATACAAAATAGGGCTGAGGATGTGGTTCAGTGGTTGAGTGCCCCTGAGTTCAATCCCTGATACCCCCTAAACCCTCTCCCACCAAAACAAATATTCCAGGGCAGGGCAGGATATGATCAGCCCTGCTCCTTTCTCTGGGCATTTGTTATTTGGGATGTCAGTCCATGAAGGCTGCCTGCCTTCAATAGCCAAATCCCTGCCCCAAAGCTTTTCTTTAATTTCTTCTATTCCCAGCTCCTGAAAGGAGGACATCACTTTGAAGACAAGGAGGGCATTGTTCTCAAAGGTATAGATTTGGAAACTTGAATAAAGAAAACTTCTACTTGGTTGGTGGAATCTAGTGATTCTGGATTTCTGACACATGGCAGGGGATGGGGGTGAGGAATCTCGTCTGGGCTTGTTTGCAACATGATAGGAGAGAGCCAGGCCTCTGGACAGTATAAACTCAGACACTGCTGCTCTGTTCTGTTTTGTTTTGGGGGTTGCCATGGAAAAGGGAGGAGGATAAAATGGAGAGAGAAATTAGCGGGAGACCAGGAGGTGTTCAACCAACGTAAAGAAATGTTTTGAAATCCTTCATCTCAAGGTTGGGCTTGCCCTGGATTCTGCCTAATACCCATGGCATGGGGTGTAGCCAGGTGACTGTCCTGCTGGGCTTGAAGAACTGTCCATCAAGAAGGAACCTCTCCTGATGTTTCTATGTTGAGGCACAAAGTGTGTCTGACTCCAGGCCTCTCTTCCTCTTCACTCATTCAGTAAATAAAGAAAGAGTAAACTGAGTATGTTGGGATGTGCTTTCTCTTTTCTTTCTGGGGAGCCTGAAATCCAAAGGAAGAGTTGTCCTCAGTTACCCCAGGCAAGGTTTTACGAGGCCTGGTGCTTACACAATTTTGGGGGCGGGGGACGGAGAGCCTCTTAAAGAAAAAGAACTTTACAATACAAAAGAAAAATTATAAGCGTTCCTCCCAGGGCCTTAGAAAGGCCTAGAAGGGGCCTGTTCAGATGAGGGTCCCTAAAACTGAAGCTAATCAGCTCCCAGAAAGTTGGCCCGTGGCCGTGCGTCTTCCTGGCCAGGCCCCAGGCTGTGATGAGCTGGTACATCTATTTAATTCTGGGCTCCAGTTTCTAGCCCATGTGCTGCCATACTGTGCCAAGGTCTTCAGCTCAGTCATAAAGACAACACTGAGGCTTTCATATATCATGTTTTGGCCTCTTGTCTCAGTTTATTCAGAATCAAGGCAGGAAAGAGACACATTTTACTGTCCCCACTATGGTGACACCCTCCACCCCTGGGGTGTCCAGAATGAGTTCTGGTAAACATAACGATTACATTCTGACAGCAACAGTATGCTCCACCCATTAACAAAAGGGCTCTCCGAGCCCTTGCTGGCAGAGTGCTGGGGTCATAGTTTTGGGGGGCTAGCTTGGACAGGTTCTCAGTATTCACACTGAATTACGGACGCCAGTTGGAAGGATCCTTACGCATGTACTGTCTTGTGAATATTTAACATGAAAGAATGATCAGTACGATTTATTCTGCCACATTGAAGGGATATTAGCTAGTCTTGGCCAAAAATAGGACAGGAAAATATCTGATGATCCATAAGCGCTCTTGAGAGCTGGCAATGCTGCCACTTTGAATTCTCCCCTCCATGAGGCACCCGAGGACACAGTGGATGATGTGGGGCTTCCTGTGGTCCCCATTCTCTCCTCTTCCTTGCATTCCCTACCCTCTGTCCATTTTTCTGGAACCAAGTGAAGTTGTCTTTGAAGCACTGTTCGGAGCCCTCAAGGGGAACAGACTTGCAGCCGTGGCAGTGCTGGTCTATCCTCCTTGTGACTTCAGCAATCGCTTGTGAGAGGGACAGGGGCAAAGATCAGGAACTAGGAACCCGGAGGTCTTACCTGCTCCAACAGGAGACCTTGGGGGCAAAGGGAGTTGGAGGAGCGTGGCAGCTGGGATAAGGGAGGCCCACGCCTGTGTAACTGCTCCCCCTCCTCCCTCGGGGCCAAGGCTGGTGCTTAGGAGGTGTCACATTCCAGTGCTCTGAATGGAATCTAGACCCATCCGAAGCAGCTGCTCTGAGCTCTGTTTCCTGCCCAGACAAAACTGGCAGAGCACGGGCAAGTTTTATTTTGAAAGGTGAAATTTAAGGCATTTTATTACTGCTGAGAAGTTCTGGATGGGCAAGCTTGGAGACCAAAATTATTCTCTCTCAGAGCTTATATATTCTGACTGTTATTCCTGGAAGCCACCTTAGCGATTATCTAACGGACCCACCCACCCTACCCTGCATTTTATTGAAATCCTATTCCTCTGGCATCTGTGATGGTACCCTCTGACCCCCTCCTATCTGATTATTCCTCTCCACCTTCCTCATAGACTTCTCCTGGTACCAGACCCCTTAAATATCAGTGGCCATCCTGCTTTATTTTTGCACTTTAAAATTCTCTCTCTCTCTCTCTCTCTCTCTCTCTCTCTCTGTGTGTGTGTGTGTGTGTGTGTGTGTGAGAGAGAGAGAGAGAGAGAGAGAAACAAGAGAGATTTAACCATTTTAAGTCTTCATTCAGCAGCACTAAGTCTGCTTACAGTGTTGTGTAACCCAAGCATCCATTCTTGGTCAAGGGCTATTTTTCTTTCTAACACTCTCCATGGTCTGCCTCATCTCCTTTCATCTAGATATTGATAACTTAAATCTTTATTCTCAACCTAGATCTCTCCCTATTCTAGGTCCTAGTGATTATCTCAAACTAACAGTTCACATTGACCTCATGTTTTCCCCTTACACCTTTTTGTTCTCATCCTCTCATTTAATGGTACTACTTATCAATCCTAGTTGGAAATATGGAAATTAATCTGACCTACCCCACCCCCGTTCTTTCTTCTCCAGTGTCGTAACCTCTATCAGTATGTTCTGTTTCTCTCACCTAAATACTTCTTAAATCTGCCTCTGTCTACTTCATCTCTAGTCTCACACGTCAGGTTTAGAATCTGATTATCCCTTTCATGCACAGTTGTAATGATCTCTTTACTGGTTTCTCCACCTCAGTTTTACTACCAGGAACTCCATCATCTACACTGCAGTTCGAGTCAGTAACTTTAAATGTTGTTTTGATAACTTTGCTGACCCACGAACTCATTATCAGCTCTTCATTGCCTACAAAAGCTTTTAACATTTGGGAATTTGGTGACAACGATACATCCCTTTCCTCAAAAAAGTACACATTCACATGTACATACAAGTTCAGAATTTTTTCTATTACAATTTCAGGGGTCCATTCAATCCCGGAATCCATATAAGGACCAACTAGGTATAAGATTTTGAGTCCTACGTACTACAAGGCCTCTCTTATTTCTCTGACTCTCTCACCACCTCCCTCTTTGAACTTTGTGCTCTGACAAAACTAAATGACATATAGTTTCCTGTATACTCTTTGCTTTCTCTGATGTTCTTCTCCAACACTCTTTAACTTTCATTGCTTGCATAACTGACTTTTTATCTTTCAAGTCTTAGCTGAGACACCAACTGATTCATCCACACTTAACATTTATGGCACCTACTCTGTGCTGGGCCCTCTCTAAACACTGGATAGCAATGGCATAGAAGATGGGCATGGTTTCTGCAACCATGGACCTTGTAGCCATGTGGAGAGCACACACGGGCAAACATCACCACTGAACTCTGAGTTTGGGCTCTTCTCTTAATTTATCCTAATTCTATCTCTAATTCTACCTTAGCTTCTACTATAGCTCATAAAAATCATATCATTATGCTCTTGTCTCTTCCACTAACTGTAAGCCCTTAAAGGACAGTATTCTGCTTTACTCATCTTCAAACCTTTCAGACATAGTATAATATTTCAAACAGAATGACTTAATAAGCAAGGATTTAACTATGAGAATTTAGCAGGCTAATGCCTCCTACAGCTAGTGGGTGGAAGAAAAGGGACCAGAGCTAATAGTGCCTGAAGCTGCTCCCCCTCCAGGGCACCACTACTGGAAACAGGTACACCAACCTCACTGCAAAGAGGCTGGGCTCTGGAACCAGAAAAGATGATCTGAATCCTAATACTTGTGAATATGTGGATTTTGATAAGTTATCCAACCTCTCAATCTTCCTTTTCTCTACACATGTGAAATTGAGAAAACCCAGTTCTTCCTGGGATTGATTCTGTAGTTTTATGAGAAAATATGTGCATTTCCATCTTTCAATCCATGGGACTCCCCTCCCGCTTTCCATTCTTCTCCTGCTTCTATGCCTAACCCAGGTTTCTGGTGATGTATCCAGGATTGGATGAAGTAAATGAATTTGATTCCTGGGAGCAACTTCATGCTAATTGTGATTGGAGCTCTGGTGTTAGTGTGGGATTTTTGGTTACATATTTGAGAAATCCACATCCTTAAGATCGTCACTGCAGAGTCAAGGAAAGTCCAAGTGGATTTTCTAATGGTGAATTTTATAGCTTTCATCAAATTTGATTGAACATTAACAAGAGTAACAGTTAAGCATTATGAATCCTTCTTGCTACCCAAGAGGCAAGAGATGGCAACAAGTAGACAGTATAGAAAAACTATTAGGTGATAATAGAAGAAAAAATAGGCCCAAATCTTCATCATGTCGGATTAGGACCATACTTCCTTAACAAGACTCCTATAGCACAAGAAGTAAAATCAAGAATCAACAAATGGGATGGATTCAAACTAAAAAGCTTCTTCTCAACGAAAGAAATAATCAATGAAGTGAACAGAGAGCCGACATTCTGGGAACAAATCTTTTGCCACACACACATCCAATAGAGCACTCATCTCCAGGATATATAAAGAACTCAAAAAGCTTAACACCAAAAAACTAACAACCGAATCAATAAATGGGCCAAAGAGCTGAACACAAACTTCACAGAAGAAGATATACAATCCATCAACACACATATGAAAAAATGTTCAACATCTTTAGCAAACAGAGAAATGCAAATCAAAACTACCCTAAGATTCCATCTCACGCCAGTCAGAA
>CM053411.1:28383365-28543229 GCA_028644305.1 Xerus rutilus
ACCTAGATGCCCTTCGATAGATGACTGGATAAAGAAACTGTGGTATATATACACAATGGAATATTACTCAGCAATAAGAGAGAATAAAATTATGGCATTTGCAGGTAAATGGATGGAGTTGGAGAATATCATGCTAAGTGAAGTAAGCCAATCTCAGAAAACCAAATGCCGAATGTACTCATGGATAAGTGGATGCTGATCCATAACGTGGGGAAGGTCATGGGAACAATGGTGGAACTCTGTTCATAGGGGTGTAAGGGGGGAGGGGGCATGGGGACAGTAAAGGTGGTGGAATATGATGGTCATCATAGCCCTAACTTTATGTATGACTGCATATATGTTGTGATTCTATACGAATTATGACTAGAGAATTGATATGTTATCCTCTATCTATGTACAATGAATCAAATTGCATTCTGTTATCATGTAAGCCTAAACAGAGCAAATAAATAAATTAAATATGAAAAAAAACAAGCAAAAAAAAAAAAAAGAAAAACTATTAGGTGAGAATTATCTCAATTTTTTCTAAAAAGCATAACTATTAATTAATGAGGCTGTTCATGTAGTGAATGTAACAGAACTCCCACATCCAAATGAATTGATTTCCCTCCAAACTAGTGGCTTTGGAGGTTAGAAACTCCCTCCAGGGATGCAGCCATTGCTCAAGGCAATCCGGAACTGCACCCCGCCCCGCTCATCCTACTGTTTCTAAACCAATTTACAGGCTGTAAGAAAGAAAATCTTAGAACTTCTTAGTCACTTTTTTTCACCAAGAAGATTCCCAGTTGGATACTCCACTACTTGCCAGACCTCGCCCCCACAAGTTAAGGGGTTTTTGAAGTAAAATAATAATGATGTTCCCGTAGTCCCCTATTGAGGATACACTATGCTTTCAAATTCCAGCAACTATAAAGCAGGAATTCAGAAAATAGTTGGAATAGGGACAGTGTTGTTGGAGAAGGCATATAGCTTTCCAAGGTAAATACTTGGAAGGAGCAGAAATTATTTGGATGTGTAAATTCTAGTTTGCTGTACATCTTAATACTTGATCTCTTATATGAATAATTCCAGGAAGAACTTAGATAAGCCATCACTGGTGTGCAGCTTGGGTGGGATCAATGCCATATTCCTCCAGACTCAAGCGTTGAGGCCCTTACCATGGAAAAACACTCTTTTTTCTGCTGGGGGTTGAACTCAGGGGTACTCGACCACTGAGCAACATCCCCAGCCCTATTTTGTGTTTTATATAGAGACAGGGTCTCACTGAGTTGCTTAGTGCCTTGCCATTGCTAGAGTTGGCTTTGAACTCGCGATTCTCCTGTCTCAGCCTCCCAAAGTGCTGGGATTACAGGCATGCGCCACTGCGCCCAGCGGAAAAACACTCTTATATCAAGGTTTCCCAGCATCATCTTGATACACTTGTCACTCTAACCCAGTAATGATAGTGCATGTCATTTACAATGACAAAGGTGTTTCAAAGGCAATCTTAGATTCATTTATCACTTTCCTTTCTTTCCATAAAATGCATAGAGTATGTTAATCAAAACCAGTTTTTAGAGAATAATGCAGACAAGATGATGCTTGTTACTACTCAGAAAGCCCTGGTTCTTATGAGTGGGCTATTGAAATGAGATTACAGAAGTTACTTAGCAATGTTCAGACATTATGACAGTGAATGAGGGAGGCCAATT
The DNA here is from genome assembly GCA_028644305.1 of Xerus rutilus. Lineage (NCBI taxonomy): Eukaryota > Metazoa > Chordata > Mammalia > Rodentia > Sciuridae > Xerus > Xerus rutilus. Next base: position 28,385,057 of record CM053411.1, read on the forward strand.
TCTAATTTTCATTTTTTTCCCCCATTCAATGTGGTCATCTGTCTGCTTACCTTAAAGAAGGTAGCTATTTATTTAATAGATATGCTCAATTAGTCTTACTGATTGTCCTTCTGACGTTAGTCAGCGTTACTGTTACCTATTGCTGGTAAGTAAACATCGCCCGCTATACACCGTTGGATGTGGTTTTAGATTATGAATTTGGTAGGGTGGGTTTGAATGATATTCACAAAGATTACCAGGGAGTATCATGGTCACTTCCTTAAAGCAAATGTCTTTAAAATGCATAACACCCAGTGGCTCGGGAGGCTGAGGCAGAAGGATCATGAGTTCAAAGACAGCCTTAGCAAAAGTAAGGCACTAAGCAACTCAGTGAGACCCTGTTTCTAAATAAAATACAAAATAGGGCTGAGGATGTGGCTCAGTGCCTCTGAGTTCAATCCCTGATATAAAAAAAAAAGTGTAACAGAGTATCAGAAAACCAACAAATCATTTTCTACTGAATTTCTGCCACATACTCAATAGTAGGAGATCCAGAAAAATGCACAAAGTCAGCTTTCAACTCTGAAAGTGGTCATTATGGTCCAGCTGGATAGTCAGGACCATAGTACAGGGCTTGCTCAGACAGAAGAGCAGGCCAGACGCAGGTCAGCTCTGGAAGATGCGACAATCCACAGGGCCTGAGTTCGGAGCAAGGGGAGGTTCAGAGGCTTGTCCAGGCCAGTGATGCATCCCGGGGCAGGTCCCGACAGCACTTGGCAGGCCTGTGGCCATGGTGAAATTGGAGAGGGTATTCCAGAAAGAAAATGAACTGTGATCAAAGGCATAGAGGTAGGGAAGGACATACTTTTGTATAGAGTGGGGAAGTATGAATTGCAGACTCCTCTCCACACATTTTTATCTGTTGGGGATCGGTGATGTACACATTTTAAAGACAGTGGGCAGGGGCCTACCTGGGTTGCAAGGTGCATCTATCATAAACAGCATTTTGTAGCTATTTTGGCCAAGTCTGTACCTGTTATAAATAATCTCAAGAACCTTGAGCTTTGCTGGTCCCTTTTTTAAGTTCATGAATTTGGGTGGTAAAATAAAATTGTCTTCACTATACCTTTCATACTTCCTCAGTTTGCAAAGGAAACAGTTTTCCTGATTCTGGGTTGTGTGTAAAAGAACACCAGGAATATTTTAGTTGTCACTTATTCAAGTGCTTTAAAGTTTTTTTTTTTTTTTTTTTTTTTTTAAGGAAACAGAATATTAAGGCCACTGCTTTGGGCACTGAGTTAACTAACATCTGTTCTAGCAACCATGGTGACAGCAAAGGAATGCTAGCTATGTATGGCTTGTGGCACCGACCCTTATTTTGTGGAGAAAGAAATTAAACCACTGACTTCTGAATTTCCTTGGTGCCCTAACACAGAGGTGAGAAGATGGCTGTTTTGCAAAAGGAAAACTGCTAATATACATTCTTGGGACTCAGTCATTCTATAGGGACCAGAAGGAAAAGTTTGCCTGCTTTTTGGAAACACAAAACATACAAATCACTTTTCCCCCAAATAATACTCTAATTAGAAAATATACACAGTGATCTTGGGGCAACTTGAGAGTTAGTGCAATGTGACATTGCCAATTGGACAAGACAGTCTGGTTCAGGATGGGTCTCCTCCCATTCTGTGACAGTCTAGCCCACTGGTTTTGCCAGTTTTGGACTGTTTAAGCAGTTGGCATTTATTTCAGTGTTGGTAGAAAGAAGATGCTCTTAGGCTTTTTATGGGTTTGGTCCCTTTTGCCAAACTGCTAATCTCAACTCTTCCCTTTCCTTTTTCCTCTCTTTCTTCCTATTTTTCTCACCCTGCTCCCAAACTTATTGGATCCTCCTTAAATATATTGTGCATTCCTCCAATCAAGTCTCTTTCTCAGCTGGGGTCTCTAATCTAGAAGGCTCAGCATGAAAGACCCAACCATTTGGAATGACTGCAATTACCCAGGAGCAGGCATGCACAGACACACTGGTCCTTCTGTTTGTCTGGGCACTCAGGGCATGCATATTTTCTCTGAAGTTCTTATTCAGAGGCTAGGAATTCTTACTTTAGATACAATTTACATGAGCTTGGTTGTCTGATATTGGAGCACTCAGAAGCCTAAGCTATCAAATCAGAATGGAGCTATCTAGAATAAAAACCACATATATAATACCAAGTATAGTGAGAAAACAGAAAAAGTAAAACCATAAACTATGCATAAAAAAGCATAGTAATTAGAGACTGCTAGGGACAAAGAGCCTCATCAGTCTAGGGTTTCATACTAATCTGGTAATTTTATTTGGTGATTAAAATGGGGGAAGTGAAATGTCAATGTAAGATCCCTCTGGGTACAATCTTCCCTAGGAAGGAAGACTTAGGAGTAGGGGAGGGATGAACTCAGTGGGCATGTGCCTTCTTGGTTCCCTTGGTTAATGACCTCTAGCACTGTCCTTAACCTGTGGCAACACTGCAGCTGGCTCATCTTCCCATCCAGCATGACCAGCAATGACACAGTTCTTTGGATACACATTGGTTGCTTTTTCATCTTCTTCATGCTCAACAAAGAACTCCTTCCTTATCTCTCTATCTTGTCTTGTATTCTGTCCTTATTTTATTATTTTTGTCTTTCTGTGTTTTAGAGGTGTTTACTCTTGTTTTTCTCTTAGGCTTTTTCTGACCAAATTCTATGTTTAGCTAATTGACTTACAACTTTTCTTCTATTCTAACAAAAACACTTGAAACTACAGGTTTCCCTCTAAGAAACCACTAACTAAATTCTGGTATATGACATCTTGGTAGCTGATCAGTTCTAAGTATTTTCTCATTTACATTATGATTTTACTTGGACATAAATTATTTGGATATATGTTTGAAATTTTGAAACATACAAGATTTTCAAAATTGATTGGTAACTTGATTGGCTATTGCTTTTCAATTTTTGTTTTCATTCCAGAATGTGGTCTATATGGTGCTGTCCTGATATTTGCTGACAGTTGTCTTTGGCCTATAAAAAGTACATGACTATTTTTATGAAAGTATAAAAGCATGCTTGAAAAGGAATTGGTATTTTCTATTGGGTGCAGGTTTGCTATAGACAGTAAGCCATTCCCCAAGAGAGACAACCTAGAGTTCTTACTTTCTATTGTGCATAGGGGTGAGTAGTGAAGAGGAAATGACTAATCAGCTCTGTTTAGCACATGTTTCATTATCCTCACTTTTGGTATAGTACAGATTGATGGAAAATATTTCACTGGATTTCAGATTGATCCATTGTAGGATGCCTCTTTATCTTATGAGCCATTAGAGGAAAACAGCTCATTAAATTGTGATACATTATTGATGAGTTGAAGTATCTCAAGTTCAGAGATATTAAAATGTGGGGGGAAGTGTCTTAGAATTGATGAAATATGATCTTTTTGTCATTAACACAGTCTCTCATTTTATGCAACACCAGACTTTTGGAGTCTTATGCTGGGGCCTGATTGTATGTCTGTATACTAGACTATGTTTAATTATTCAATTCATTTATATTTTATTAATTCTTTTGTCTGGTTGATCTATTAATTACTGAGATGTATGTATATCTCCTTCCATGATGGTGCACTTATCAATTTCTCTTTTCATCTCTCTCAATTTTTGCCTTATATATTCTGAGGTTATGTCATTTAGTGAAAATTAGAATTATGACACCTTCTAAGTTAACTGTACCTATTGACATTACACAGTGGTTCTCTTTTTGTCAAAAAATTCTTTTTTTGTCATAAAGTTTACTTTATCTAATATTAATATAGTCACACTAGCTTTCTTTTCATATTTAACAGGTATAACTTTTCTCATATTTCTATTTTCAATCTTTAGGTTTCCCTAATATTTTATTGAATATATATATTTTTGTAAATAGCATATAGCTGGGTATTTTAAAAACACAGTCTGTCAATCTGTGTTTTTTAACTGCTGGTTTTGTTCCATTACATTTATTTTGCTTACAGATTATTTGGATTTCATTTTTATTTCTACCATATTACTATATTCTTATTTCAGGGTTTTATAGAGTTTAGTTTCAGAAAAACATTTTTTTTCTCATTTACTCTCAAAACAAGGAAATTTCAAACTTAGGGCAAACATTCTTTAAAATACTTAGTGATAAAAATATTTAAAAGCCAATTTCTCTTAAATATCCAAGAAAAACAAATCAGCATAAATCCTCCAAAATATGTTTAAAAGATATTTTTATGCACACAAGGGTTATCAAAATAGAGATGTTGGCAAACTGTTTTTATTTCAGTTCATAAGCAATATTTGAGATCTGAGTTATGCATTCTGATATTTCTGTGGTCTTTTGCCCTTTCCAATGACAGTACATGAAACCACAGGCTATCTTGTTAAAATAACAATAATAAAAAATACCAGAATATTTTTTTTTAAATTTGAATTCTCTCTGGTTCTTCTGAGACTGGTTAATAAATAGAAGAGAATGATTTGTAACTGTTGTACCAACTGTTTGTTAATGAAAGGGTATGTTTTGAGGTTACTTGAAAACAGATTATTCTCAGGAGTAGTTTTAGTCGCTCTGGTCTGAAATGTGATCTTGCTTGTGTTAGGTACAAGTTGGCCAGTCTGAATACCATTACAAGCAACTGCCTCCAATAGCACCACAAAAGTCTCTCTTATTTGTTTTCAAAATGTAAAAGCCAAATTCATTTGTTATACTCTGGAGGACTGATAATATTTACCCTACTCCTTTACTGACATACTCCTAGATATGCTATCACAGACTCTGAGCAACGGAAGGAGTCTGAAAGTTTTTCTAGTGGGATCACCTATCTGATGCATGAATGCCTTTTTCATAGTTCTGCCAAGTTGTGAGAATAGGGAGCTCACTCCCCACCGAAGCAGCCTGATAGGAAGAACTTTTTAAGTTGGGTGTGGTGGTGTATGCCTATAATCCCAGCTACCAAGAGGTGGAGGCAGGAGGATCACAACTTGTGTTCAAGGGCAATCTGGGCAATTTAATGAGAACCAGTCTCAAAATAAAATAAAAGACTTGGGGATGTAGCTCATTGGTAGAGCACTTGCCTTGCATATGTGAAGGCCTGGGTTCAATCCCCTCAGTATAAAAAAGAGAGAAAGAGATAAAGAAAGGAAGGAAGGAAGGAAGGAAGGAAGGAAGGAAGGAAGGAAGGAAGGAAGGAAGGAAGGACTTGAAAAATACTGAGCAAGAAATTATGCCTTTCAGCCTATTCTACTTCTTGGATCTACATAATAAATAATTTATATAGTTGGTGTGATGGCAAAACCAGATCTGATTATAAAATGAAATTATAAAAATATTTTGGTAAGAAACCAATGCCTGGGAAAATGGTCAGTTCCTCTCCCCTTCTATCAGCCTTTCTTCAGGAAACCTAATTAACCATAGGTCCTTACCTTTTGGATTGTAAATAACTGTCTCTAGGAGTCTACTAAACTCTCTTAAAATATAAACACCCCTGTGTTAGGCTTTCAAGGCTAGAGAGTTAACAGGTGCCTATGAAAAGAGTTTCTTCTTATCTGTTTCTGTAAACACGCTTTATGTTGGAGATGCCCCCTGACGCACACAAGGTCTTCACATAGATTAGGAATTAAAAAACAAACAAACAAAAACAATGATAGGATGAGTCTAAGATGACACCAAATAACACATAAATGCTGTGAGAAACTGTGGATCAGGGCTCAGAATTTGGAGTTTGTTCCCCTCTGAGCCCACCAGCATAAAATAAAGTTTGGAGTTCTCCTCCTCTCTGAGTGCTGCTTGCTGCTTCTTGACCTTCTGGTCTGTTTCCCACAACACTGGGACTCCACATGTGCAGATGTACTTGTGTCAGCACAGCCCTTTGAATGTTGTCCCCATGCCAAATATGCCTCCAAGCTAAAGAGCTCCAATTCTATATTCCACCTCAAGTACCATATTAGGTAATATTTCTCATACATTCAGTTTCTCTGAGTTCTCCCTAGAGAATACAACATTCGAATGGAGATTTTTTAAATCTTCACTCAACAAGTTAAAAGTTCCTATCACTTCCTTAGTTTTAGATACCACACTTGCATGAATTATGCCAGAACTCAGAATACCACTGTGCCAGTCTTATAGAGATTACCATATCAGTGCAAGAAAATGAACATTGGGCATCTATGGTGTATCAAGCCTTGTGTCACTATTCAGTTCAAGTCATACATCCAGTGAGCAGCAGAACAAGAATTTTAGCTATACTGATCTAATTGCAAAGCCTGTGCTTGTTCCCATTTTTCCTGTTTTGCTAACCCACATATTTCAAAGGACATATCCCTTTTAATTGCAGCAGGAAAAAGTGTATACCTCTTTTTTCAAGAGCTGAGTATGAGGTTCTAAGGATTAATTTGCAGCCCCAGGCCTGTGAATTGGTCACTCTTGGTGCTAAGTTTCTTCAGCCCAAACAATGAAAAAGTGAACTAGAGCCTATTTCTTTTCCAAATGACTAAATTATAAATCACTAGCATTCAAATTGATACTATTTTGTTATAGTTAATGCACTTGGAGCACACAAATGCTGTGCGTGAGTTTTTCTATAATAATGATTGTGCTTTCTTTTTCTTTTTTTAATTTTTTTAGTTGCCAATGGATCTTTATTTTATTTATTTATATGTGGTGCTGAGAATCGAACCCAGTGCCTCACACATGCAAGGCAAGTGCTCTACCACTGAGCCACACCCCAGCCCATGATTGTGCTTTCTTGAATGGCTTCCTTGAGCCCAAATTCCATATCATATCATTCAAACTCTCCTCCAGCACAGCTTCTCTTTCCCCTCCAGTCCAGACTTCCCTTACTCTTCCAGGTTATGGGAAGCTTAATGAGTAAGGAGAGGGGCAGGTGTGAAAGAGCTGGCCAGGAAGTGGAATGATGTTGTTGGAATGAAGAAACCTACAGGGGAATGACAGTATGGCTCTGTCTCTTCAACTGGTTGTTAGGAAGGGCATTTGCTTCTTCTAGGGTTGATTTTCCATAATGAGAAATAGTTTGGGACAGTCTTATTGGGGAAAAGACGCTCACAGTATAGAGTTTTGGAGCTGAAAAAATCATGAGCTGTCTACATGGTAACCCTGAATTTCTGGAATGAGTTGTCCATTCCCCTTTGTAGAAATGGATGAAAAGCCTTCTTGGTAACTTGGAAGTAACTCACAAGGCCCAGTGAGTGACACTCCTTAGAGTGTGCCACATTTTTGCTAATTTATTTCTCCAAAGACCTGCAGGGAGGCTCATGTATCTTTGGAACAGTTGGGAAACTTCTAAATTCCCAAACTGCAATGTTTTCCTCTTAAGTATATCTTGCCTTGACAACCATGCAGCAAGCTTCTGGAGGGCAAGGGCTGGCTATTGTTTGAGTTCTTAACAGGACTGGTGTAATACACGTTTGGTTCTGATGTTTTATCACCACCCACAACCTCCTCCCTGCACTTCTTTTCTTCACAAGGAGGCCCATACGCTTACAGCTGCTGGTATGTATTATCTATCCAAAAGACGGATACATATTTTGATTAATGGACTGTTTTCCTGAGCTTGGAAAAGAAATAGAAGAAAAAAGTCTGCTCTGAAGAGTGCGCAATAATTTTTTATTATGTTGGAAGGCGAGATTACCACTCAGAACAGGCTACTGGATTTTTTTCCCTACCAGGCTGGTGAAATTCAAGAGATTTTGGCAAGAATGTCCATGCCAGCTGTCTGTTTACCTAGAGAGCCGTCTGACTACAAAACCAGGCTGGATTTGTGTGTTCCTGAGTTCCTGTAAAGCAACTGGTAATGGGGAATTGAACGGACATAGCAAATGGACCTGGGAAGAGGCTTTGGATAAAACTTTGCAGACAGGCCTGGAGTGGTCTCTGCCCTCTCTCTGAAGCTTCTTACCTACAGCCACTGTAGCCTCCATTGGGAGCTCCAGCACATTCCCTTCTTAGCTAGCCATCACTGAGGCTGACTGTGTACCCTCAGTCTTGGTTGGTGGCGTCTGTATTAGTTATACTGCTATAGTCTAAGTTTTGGTATTCCAGGGTGAGCTCAGGCCATGCCAATGTTCCCAGAGTCAGAGCTGTTTCATTGTGGCCTTCATTCTCAGTCTCTACAGCCTTGGGCTACATATCCTCACAGACCTGAGGCCTGCTCTGAATCCTTTTTTTTTGTTTTTTTTGGTACCAGGGATTGAACTCAGGGGCACTTGACCACTGAGCCACATGCCCAATCCTATTTTGTGTTTTATTTAGAGACAGGGTCTCAATGTGTTGCTTAGTGCTTCGCTTTTGCTGAGGCTGGCTTTGAACTAGTGATTCTCCTGTCTCAGCCTCCCAAAGTGCTAAGATTACAGGCGTGCGCCACCATGCCTAGCTCTGCTCTGAATCTTGATCCAGTTGAGCTTGAGTGGGCTATTTCTAGACCCTTTCTCCAGGTCTGCATCCCTGGCAGGGGTTTAAGGGAAGCTGGTGCTCTTCTGGAGAGATTTTTAACTATTGTCCTGCTTGGGGGTGCTGGTTAAATTTCTTACCTGGCAGATGTATCTCTTTTAAATTATGTTAAATCTCCTTGGATATAAAGATTGAACTTTTGACCATCCTTTTTGGAGGCCCAACCTCCAACCAGCTCAGAGCCTCCTATTGTAATCTGACTTCTTGTTGGCTCCCTTCCTTTCCTACCAGCAGGCGCCCTCATGGGCTAAGTCTGAATTTTGATGGAGTCCATTCAGTCTTCTACTTGATCTTCAGTTAATTTCTGAGTAAATATGTGAAGACACTGTACCAGGTGTTGGATTGCAGTAGTGAACAAGACACAGTCTGTTTTTCCTGAAGAAGCATATGGGCCATATTGTACCTGAGACACTTGCTCTTTCCAATGGCTGTGCTCTCTTTAAAGTCTCCAGTTGTTTCCAAAGCTATGACCTAATTGGGCCCCAACTGGGCACCTGGAGGCCCACTTTCTTGAGAGCCACCAGGATCCATGAAGTGTTAGAAACAATACTGATAGTAACTGGGCTCTTTCTTTCTGAAATAAAAAAGCAACAAATATATGGGTTTCTAGGCCTTAGTGGGAGAGGAGGACAACAGGGACATGGGATATAGAAGAGGAGAATTTAGAAAGGAAATTTTCCAATCGTTGATAACACGAAAGTGAGAAGATTTCTAGTCTGATTATACTGGGGTAAACGTATTCTTTCAGGCAAATTCCTATCTTTTTATCAGAACAAGGATTCCAAAAAAAGGAGCATAGAGAGTGGGTTCTGAATCTAAAATCTTGGAATTCTTATGTGAATGGGATTAGAAGAGAATCAAGAGAATAACTCATTTTTCTTAAATGAATTTCAATGTTTTTTTTTTAAACTTGGGAGGACAAATTAGAATTAGGGGATTACAGAGTAATGGTCCTATGTGTTTAAGATTTACTTGGCAAACATTAAAATGCAGAATCCTAGGCTCTCCCCCAAAGAATTCTGATTCTTTGGAATTTTTCAACCATTGCATTATTGACACTTTAGACCAGACAATTCTTTGTCTTTGGGGGAAGAGCATGGGTCTCTCTCTGTGTCTTTCTGTGTCAAAACAAATATTTATAGAAAATATCACCTGTTTGGGGGAAAGATCAGTCTGTATTCATAAAAATCTGAGGGATAAAATGTTTTAAAAAATTCTAGGGAAACAAACTGGCAGCAGGTGTGTCTCCATAGTAACCAAACCATCCTGCAGAAATGGTGAGGCATGGCAGGCTTAGCGCAGCTTCTGCTGAGACTGCAGAGCTCATTTGCATGAAATGGTACCTGCTCAGGTAGAAGGCCTCTAAATATGCTCAGTGCGATGGAATATTTTAGAGATAATAGGAATTTCCTATGTTCTAATAGTGCATCCACTTTACTAAATACTTGTTTTCATTCATACTTCTCATTAGTCTAAATGTTGCTCATATGTTCCCAACAACTAGATTCACTTAAAAAATAGCACACACAGGTTTCAAACCAACCTTGTTTGACTTATTGCTGAATCTGATTTATTGGTACTTTCTTTCTCTTGTCCTGAAGCAACATCTTCATAGCCAACCTGTTCCTAAAATTCAGGCTTATTATACACTCATCAGGGGAAAAGAGTCTGTTTATAAGCCACAGAGCATGCACAGCAAATCTTTAATAGGACAAGGGACATTTAGTTGGCAAGGAAAGAGAATGAGGTCAATAAATGAATAAATTGCTGTCATTCTTAGACTGATTGTTATGGACTTCAATCCCTTTTATGTATTTTGATTAATCTCCATTATAACCAGGCAAGATAAGTTCTGAGACAGGCAAGGTTAATTTGGGCAAGATCATCCTAGAAAGTAGAGGGGCCAGAATGTGAATTTTAAATTTTTGACTGAATATCCTATATTCTTCATTCCTTCATTGTGCCATAATTATAGAGCAGTGCGTGGCTTTTTAAAAAAATTATTGGCTCTTTTTAGTTATACATGACAGCAGAATCCGTTTTGATATAATTATACAATCATGGAATATATCCTATTCTAGTTAGATATAACATGGATGTACACAATGGGGGGATTCACTGTGTTTTCATATATGTACGTGGGAAAATTATGTCAGATTCATTCTACTCTTTCCTTTTCCTATCCCACTCCATTCCCTCCATTCCCCATTGTCAAATCTACTGAACTTCTATTCTTCCCCTCACTCTCTCCTTATTGTGGGTTAGCTTCTACATATCAGAGAAAGTATTTGACCTTTGGCTTTTGGGGACTGGCTTATTTCACTTAGCATGATATTCTCCAGATTCATCCATTTGCTGGCAAATGTCACAGAAGAAGAAATACAAATGGTCAACAAATATATGAAAAAATGTTCAACATCTCTAGCAATTAGATAAATGCATATTAAAACTATGCTGAGATTCCATCTCACTTCAGTCAGAATTGCAATTATCAAGAATGGAAGCAATAGTACATATTGACAAAGACGTGGGGGAAAGGATGTGGGGGAAAATAGATTGTTAGTGGGACTGCAAACTGGTATAACCACTCTGGAAAGTAGTATGGAGATTCCTCAGTAAACTTTGAATGGAACTACCATTCAACCCAGCTATTCCACTCCTTGGTATATATACAAAGGACTTAAAATCAGCATACTACAGTGATGCAGCCACATAACTGTTTATAGCAGCTCAATTCACAATAGCTAAGTTATGGAACCAACCTAGGTACCCTTCAGCAGATGAATGGATAAAGAAAATGTGGTACATATACACAACAGAATATTACTTGGCCTTAAAGAAGAATGATTTTATGACAGTGGCTCTTGTTTTGATGCCTCAAGTTTGTTGAGTTTTTACCTTCATTCAAAAAGAAATTCTCCGAACCGTAATACCACACAGGTATTCTCCAACTTATTAAATCTGTTGCTGTTTTTAGCCAGACTCTTTTTCATATAAATTAGGAGAGGGAGACATAACTTTCCATTTATTTAATGTTAATTTTAAAACACTGGGTCTTTCTTTAGGTTACCTTGCTTTATTTGAAAAATGTGATTTTTCCAACTTGGTAACTAGTATAAATCAAATCTTGATCCTAGTTAGCACCAATAAGCACCTACTGTGTCTCATTGTCACATAGGAAGTGACCAAGATCAAGGACATGGAATGTACATCCTAGGAGAGGAGTAGTTGGCAACTCAAGAAATAGCTCCTGGGCTGGGATTGTGGCTCAGTGGTACAGCGCTTGCCTCGCATGCGGGAGGCACTAGATTTGATCCTCAGCACCACATATAAATAAATGAATAAATAAAGGTCAATCAACAACTAAAAAAAAGAAAAAGAAAAGAAAAGCAAAGAAAGAAATAGCTCCCAGTCAAAAGGCACCAGAAATTGATACAAAATGAGAAGAAAAGAAGAAATGCCGGAGACACATCTAGCCCTTGCTCAGCTTCATTTTCTTTAAGGAACTGTCTCTTCCAACCTCTTTACATATAGTTGTCATTTTTCAAATCACCACTCAGGAATGACCTCCTTTCTGAGGACCTCATGACTTTTCCTGGCTCCACGCCTCCTTCTCCTCTGAAAGCCTGAAGCGTTTATACCTGACTCCTGCCCTTTAGTATAGACCTGTGGGACTCATCTCTCCAACAGCAACTTTCTAAGATGTGAGTGGGACACTGGAGCATCCCAGATAGTTTCAAGAAATAGTTATGAAATAATTTCTTGGATTTTATATTCTTTGGATGGGAAATTACAGAACTAAAATATTTATTTAAAAGAAGAAAATGTTCATGAAAAGTTAAGGTACTAAAATTTGCTTGCTTTGTTAATAAAAGGACAGATTTCCTGACTTTCTTCAAGCAGCATCATATTACTGATTTTTTCAATCTATGGCTGGGGGTTGGGGACAAAGAGGAAGGCCAGTTAAGACAACAGAAATGGAGTGCACCGAATGTGCTGGTGACTGAGGACTCTGGACGTCTGGCCTATAGTCATGAAGCACAAAAAATTTACCATTTACATATGAATCTTTTAGTTCTGGAATGGAAAAAATCTCTTTCCTGTAAAACTTTATGGAATTTCTGCTTCTGGCAAGGACAACAATTATTCACTGTGGATGGTGAAAATTTGTGACGTCCAAACGGGCACCAAAGAAAGCAAGAAAAGTCTCAACTACATATTTTAAAACGATTTTTGGTTCCAGGTGATGGACTGGGCAGGCTGCGACTGGCACAGACAAGACTAACCCTTTACTCAGACCCAGGGGATCATTTCTGATCTAAAAACCACGTCTTCCAAACACACACAGGTCCCAAACCTTACTTCATTGAGGGACCACACCTTCCACCTGCCTCTCTATTTTGCCCAGTGATGGTTTCAGTCTTTAACTTGAGTGTCTGTATAGGGTCTCGCTAGGGACCAGAGTGTTATATGTTTGAATGCAAGTTTCTTTCCCTGGGTAATTTTGGTCTGCTCCCCTTCCTATCACCTGAGCTTGGTTGAGTGACAAACATGTGCTCCCAAGGATGCATCTTGTCTCAAAAGAGCCCTTTTGCTATTACAGAGCTCCGAATCAAGAAGCAACTCTCTGGAAGGAATCTCTAGTTAGTTCAAAATTTTTGATTAAGCCTCCACTATAAAACGGCTGACACTTATTGAGCACTTCATACCTGCCGGAAGGCCTTATGCCAGGCACTTGTCATCTACAATTTCATTTAATGTTCACAATACTGTAGGAGATGTATAACTATTACTATCTTTTTTTTGTACTGGGGATTGAACCCAGGGGTGCTCACCACTGAGCCACATCTCCAGCTTCTTTTTATTTATTTATTTTTATCTTGAGACAGTATCTTGCTAAGTCACTGAGGGCCTCACTAAGTTGCTGAGGCTGCCTTTGAACTTGTGATCCACCTGCCTCAGCATCCAGAGCCACTGGAATTACAGGTGCGTGCCACCATACTCAGCACTATCTTAGTTTTAACCATCAGGAAAAGGAAGCACAAAGGGGCTAAATAACTTAGCCAAGGTCACACAACCAGCAACAGCAAAAACAGATCCCCCAAGTCACGTCCTCATCCCAGATCTTCTCCTTAGTCTTCCTCCTATCTGTCAGCTGTTGACAACCCCATTCTTTCAGTTACTGAGGCCCAACCCTTGGGACCATCCTTGATTCCTCTCCTCTCAAGCCATATCCAATGCTTCCAGAAATCCATTAGCCTTACTTTCAAAATATATCTCACTCTGATTTCTTCTCTCCAACTTTACTGCCCCCTCCTGATTTAAGCCATCTCTGTCTTTAGCCTGGAATGTTGCCAGAACCCTCCTAACTGGTCACGCTGTTTCCATCTTGTCTCCTTGTGTCCCCACAGGCTATTCCAGCAACCAGGGTGACCTTTCAAATGTTACGTCAGAACTTGAGGCTCCTCTGTTTTCAAGTCCACGTCCTTACAAAGCCCTGCCCTCTACCTGTTACCTCCCTGCCTGTGGCTATTCTCACTCACTGTCTTCCAGGGACCAACTGTGGGCCTTCCTCTTCTTTGAACATTGGGGCTCTCTGGCCTCAGGGTCTTAGCAATATGGCTCTTAGTTTGGAATGTTCCATTCTTCCATAGCTTCAGGAATCTACTGAAATGACACCTGCTTAATGTATCCATTAGTTGATTGATACAGAAACACTCTCACCAAACCCTCTGTGGGGAGAAATGTCACCACTGAGGAACGTCCATGTCTTGGCCATCTGGGTAACACCAAACCCTCTAACTCTATTTTTCGTTAGCATGTGTTGTCTTTTAACATAGGTATGTAATTTCTTTGTATTGTTTACTGTTTGCTGTCCCATCTCTCTCTGTACCTGAGATTTCTGTCTGTTGTGTTCTTTGATGTATCCCAAGCACCCAGGAGGGTGCCTAGTCCAATGTGTATCCATTGAATCAATGAATGAATGGATGTGGACCTCAAATCTTAGAGGGGGCTATAATTTTGTTATAAACTAATACAGAAAAGGGAATAATGCAGACTATATAAGATAGTCTTTTTCAAGGGTCAAATGAACAGAAAACTTACTGATATGCAATCGATGAGGACAAAATAAGGTGTACATGGAGGCTGCAATCAATTGGGAAAATATAGTGGGACCTTATTAGGAATTCTTATAATTTTGTAGTACATTAACAAGGGTACCTTTTCTTCTTTATTTAGAGACCCATATTCAAATTCGTAGCCCTGTATTTGTATACCACAACTTAGTCCTAGGATGTTCCCCTTTTCCTCTTCTCCTGCTCTTGTGGTCTCAAGGGCAGTAGCTATTTCTCTGTGGTATGGTCAGACATAATGAGAAATACAGGCACATATTATTGGATCACTACAAAGCTGGGAAGAATCTGGAATGGAGTTATTGGATTTGGGGTATTTTAATCATTTCCTGAAAGTTGCCAGGTTCCAAAAGAGTTGATTTCCAAAAGATTCAGGTAGGGTACGCTTGATGAAATTTCACTGCTTAGGCATACAGTTTTCAAATTTGGTGGAGTACTCTCTAGGCAGTCAGTTTTAAGAGTTGACCAGATGCCTGAGACATGGACATTTCTCAGTGGTGATACTTCTTTGTGACAATCTTAGTTTCTTGCTTTGGTCAAGTTAAACTTTTTCATCATGTGTACCCATTATACTGGCTTTCTGGGCTTTTAGGAAAATAAGTTTGGCACTAATACAGGATGAAAAAGGAGAGTAGAGGGAAATAGGAAGGAGTGTTCCCATTATGAGGCCTGGCTTCCTGTTTATTTATCAGATAACTCATTTTTACATCATATGGAGGTGTTTTACCAAGATGTCTTCCAAAGGCCAACCAGGTGGTGACCAGTGCAACTACCTGAGCTGACCATCAGGCCAAACTTCAGTTGCTTTAAATGATCCAATGGAGAAAGTGAATTTGTTTAAAGAAACTGAATATTCAGACAAATGTTAATGTGGAAATGCTCATTTTAGGGGCTAAATTCTTTACATGAGCTAAGCTCTGGCTGTCCCTGACAAGCTGAGCTCTGTGACAGAGGCCATGGGCAGGAGCAACTACGGAAGCTGAAGGGTTCCCAGGCGAGGCTGCACTCCCACCTCCCCAAGGAGGCCTGAAACCACCAAAGCTAGGGCTCATGCCAGAGATTTTGGCTCAGTCTGGATGAGGTTGACGGTATTACTCTTCTTAAAAAGCTTTCCACATGATTTTACGTGTAGCCAAAAATGAAAACTACCTGAAGGATCCAGAGAAGTGCTATCTGAGACAGTGGTAGAAAGTAGTTCCCACTCCTGCTTCATCATCCCGAATGCAGGGGTCCCTTCCCCCCCTCTCCTGTTCCATCAATTTTCCATTTCCACAATCACATAAACAACTCTCAATTTCTCCTGTCCTAAATAAAAGGTCTTCTATAAACTCCATATTTTCTTCCAGCCAGTGCCCATTTTCCTATTTCCCTTTATAGAAAAGCCCCCTAAGACATGCTTTCTGAATATGTTGTCCAATCTTTTCTGCCCATTTTCTCTTAAGAGGGCTCTATCCAAACAGCTTCTCTCACTACTACCCAGACTTGGTGCATCTTACCACCTGGCCAGGCCAGAACGCTCAGGGCTCTCCCTCTACACCAGACATGGGGAACCCAGAGGACCTGACACAGGCAATCCTGGTACGTTCCAGAGCATAGCACACCCTGATCCAGCCCATGGCTGGCCTAACAGTGCCAGGATCAGAGGTCTGTAAACAGAACAAAGAACCAGAAAACTTCCCAGGAACACACGTGGAGATCGGTGTTAGAGAAATGCTGGCGAAGATAACAACGAGGCCTTTGGTAAAGGGAGAGGCTCTCACTTACACAGTGCGTGGTGGTGATGATGACTGAACTGGAGATGAAAGAGAGACCATCATTCATGCTGACCTGTAGGGCGGCTTTCCTGAAACGGCAAGGGAAATAGACCACGATAAACAATGGATGGAGAGCTAGACACTCAGGTCTCCTGTGGGCTCTACTGCTAACTACCCTTGGGACTGCAGGCTCTTCCATACACTGCCTGAATTTTCTCCTTGTAAAATGTGGAGGATGGTCTCTCTGGCCCGTGTACATGTAACATTCTAGAATGATATCAGGACACGGTTGGCTGGTGTCTTAAGGTGAGGCATTAAAGCCTCCCTTGCATTGTGGTGAGGGGCACTGCATGGGCAAAGCCTTCTTCTGTTGAACATACTTGTCACATTGTAATAGGACAAACTATCATTAAAAAGTGATCCAGTCAGAGGAGATAAACTGGCTGGATATTCTGCTGTCATTATCTGGACTGTAAAAGTCTGATGGGGGTGGCTTTGTTACAATCCTGCAAAGGCACAGAGGTAAAACGGTAGAGGAGCTAATTTGCCTTCGTCCTCCTCCCCTCTGTGCAAACTCAAGCGTGAGCTCACATTTCGCAGCAGGGACGCCGGGCTAGTTTGCAAAATCTGTGGTATCACAGGTTGATGTCAGGCAACCAGAGCCAGAGGTTTTACAATAAGAACAAGTGATTAAAAGCAGAATTTGGAAGAACAACTTCCACTTTTTTTCCTTAAAGGAACTTCTTATCAACAGGCTGTCATAGATATGATTTTGGAAAGGCTGTTTTCTGTCCTCTGCACCATCACCCTCTGTTTCTCCACCTAATTCTTCTCT
This sequence comes from Xerus rutilus, assembly GCA_028644305.1. Classification (NCBI taxonomy): domain Eukaryota; kingdom Metazoa; phylum Chordata; class Mammalia; order Rodentia; family Sciuridae; genus Xerus; species Xerus rutilus. Next base: position 28,402,264 of record CM053411.1, read on the forward strand.
TGCTCAGCGTGCTAATTCTTTCTTATGCAGGGCATTTTGATCACATTCTCATGAGCACTTACTATCATGAGATTTCCCCCATAAATGAGTTCAGGAAGCTGTCTGGTGAGCACTCGATCCTCTATAGAGAAGTGAGGAAGAGACACTGAGGGCGACGCTGAAGTCTTGAGTCCGGGGGTTCAGTTTGTCAGAAACCAGCTGAGGCCCCACTTCACCTTCCTAAGCCTTCTTTTTGAGTTTCCCTATCTCTCAGGAGGAGATAACAACCATCGAGCAGGATGATTAGAATGGCAGGGAGGGGTAATACATGTGCGAACTTTCTAGAAATGTAGCTGTGATTCAGTCAGACAGACCTGGAATTGAGCCCAGGCTCTTCCTCTGACTACTGTGTGAACTTGAGCAAATTATTCAAATTCTCACAGCCACAATCTTCACATCTGTATAATGCGAACATCTGTTCATGGAGAACTGAGGAGGATGAAGAGAGATACTCTGTAAAACAATTATCGTGGTACATGGTTCTCTGTAGCCATTGATGCCATCATTACTAGAGGAAATCTAGAGAAAGGTCCCATCATGATTATAGAGAAATTTGTTTTCTTTTCCCTTTGTCTGGCCCACCTCCCCTCTCCTTCTTGTCTGAGAGATCATTGCTGGCAAAAACTTACATGCCAACTTCTTTTAAGATAGGCGCTGGACACAGCAAGTAAGTATCCTCCACAGTGAAGGGTTTCTCATCTGTAAAAAGGAAATCAATGGATTAAGAGGAGTGAGGCAATCTCATAACTTCAAATCTAGTAACTCCTAGGGATCATTGACCAAATCCAAGGAGACACTAGGAAGACCAAGAACTTTCTGAAATATAACCTCTGCTTGTGCTCTAAAATCCATTAGCAGTGAACTCAAGGGCTTCTGCCTGAATACCAGTCTTCTGACCTCACTGTATGCAGTTGAGTCAATCAGAGCAACTAGAGACTGAACTCTTAAGTTATATTCTGAGGGGAAACAGGGAACATGGGACTGTTCCTAACATGCTTCATGTCTAGGTCTAGTTTGAGAGAGAAGCCATAGTCATGGAAAAAGGCTGTGACAAATACAAGAAGTAGTTAGACCAAAATACCATTGAACTTCAGAAGACAGGGAGCTCTCTTTACATGGGTGACATGGTCAGGTCACAGGAAAATCCAAACCATGAGCTGTGCTAGTGGAGTGATGGATAGAGACATTCCTAATGGGGATAACGTCATGAACTAGGACAGGGCAAATGAGGGTGTGTCCCAGGGCAGGGGGTTAAGGAGGACTTGAAAAGATAGTATAGAAAGAAATTTGGTCCACGTTCTCTGAGTTGGCCTGAGGGATTTGGGCTCAGTTCTATAAATTATGAAAAAAGAACTTGGAGGGTTTCTGAGAAAAACCAAAGTGATGAATTTGGAGGATTTAGCGAACATAGTTGTGGAAGATGAACTACGGTGGAGAGGAGGACTCGGAGGTGGAGAAATTATTGCTCTTATCCTAATAGATGACCAAGAAAACACTCAAGTAGCTTCAATCTCAAGCTCCTCAAAAACTTCATTGTGGTTGTAATGCTACCTGGTGTACAACCAGAGAAATGAAAAGTTGTGCTGCATTTGGGTACAATAAATCAAAATGCATTCTGCTGTCATATATACCTAATTAGAATAAATACATTAATTAATATTAAAAAAGAACTTCACTGTGTCTTGGGGCACAGAGGCAGGGTTGAGAAGCTAGTAGACTTGGTTGTTAATAGTCAGTCCTCATGCCTCAGTGCTCCTTGGGTATACAAGCTTTACAGAAGGCTGTGTTATGACCCATCTACAAAACAAGGATGGATAAAACTTGTCCCTTTAGTCTACCTATAACTAGAAGATACAAAGAGATACATATATTTTTGAAGGACAATTTTCTGCGATTGGTTTTCGCTGTGAAATTGTTGTCTCTAGAATATGTGCAAGTCATGACTGCAGAACACAATTGACATCACATGCTTGCCTGAGTGAAGATTAGTAAGCCTTGGATTTATGGACAGAGTCCCCTGGGATGGGACTTAGAAGACATAAGAAAACACTGTGTCCCTCTTGGAAAGAGGAAGAGGATGTTCTCCAGGGAAATCTTCCTACAGTGAAAAGCAGAGGTTCTTCCAAGTCATTTGTTCACTCCTATGTTCCACAAATATTTGCTGAAGGCCCATAATATGCTAGAAATACAGGCCCCGAGAAAAGGAACAAGGACCCTGCTTTCATAAATTTTATAGGCACTACAGGAGGGATAATTATTCAACATATTTATTTTATTATTTTTTCTTTTATATATTTTATTAAAAATACACACACACACACACACATACATATGTTCTTTATGTGTCTCACAAGTTCCAAGCACTGTGGCACTGTGTTAGGACCTGCGATCAACAAAAGAGATGAAGCACCTTGCCCAAGAACTAACAGGCTGGTCATCATATAAACTCATATTTCATTATAATCATGATAAGCACACACAGGAGCAGGGGAGCCAATCCTCATCTGGTTCAGCAGGAAATGCTTCCCTGAGGAAAGGCTATTTAAACTGAAACCTGAAGGTCAGGTAAGGAGGTGACACTGCAGAGGTCCTGGGGCACGAAGGAACTCAGATCTTCTGTAGCAAAAGGCCAATGAGACTGTTGACTTTGATTGAGACACACAATGGCTCAAAATGAAACTAGAAAGGGAAGTGGGGTCGATGACCATGGCTGGGTAGGACATGGGGGGGTTTTCTGGGAAGTTTTTTTTCCTTAAAAGCAACAGGGTCATCATAGCCCTAACTTTATGTATGACTGCATGTATGTTGTGATTCTATATCACTTACAACCAGGGAAATGAAATGTTATCCTCTAAAAATAATAATGATAATAATAAAATTTTTTTTAAAAAAGCAACAGGGTGCTATTGGAGGTTCTCCACTATATTTAGAATCAACTATTGGCAGACTGTGGAAGTACTGGAATGGGGAGGGTGTGTTATATAAAATTATGAAGCTGATGATGTCAACAGGAGTCACGCAGTGCTTGAATATGACATTATTGTTTTTTTCTGTTATTTTCAATGACAGCTGGACTCACCTGGGGCATGCCATGCATGGGTGCTTTCTAAATGTATCACACGCATCACTAGTCAAATCTAACCTTCTAGTAGTGCTAGGGAGGAGCAATAGCTCTCTTTGTTTTAAAGGTGAGGACACATACAGATTAAGTAGCTTGCTCAGAGCTGCATTTCAGCACCTAAACCTGCACCCAGGCAGCCTGGCTGCTGTCCACAAGCTTATCTGGTAGGCTGTTCTGCCACCCTGGGTGAGAGCCATGATCGTTCAGTCTCTCCACCTGACAAACTCGTGAGCTAAAAAGCAGGGCTGAGATCATCAGGCTCATTTTTCAGATGTAAAATGGACACTCAGGGAGACAACTGTGACGTCTGGTTGGAGGCAAAATCAAGACTACAACAGAATTCCTCTGCATTACTCTTTCCTCACTAAAAGACTCTCCGTTCCAGGAAAGATTTGCATTAGAGAACAAACCAAAGTGGGGACAGGGATCTCTGGGCAGAACCTATATTTATTTCCTCATGGCCATGGCCTATCCTGTTGCACATGCCCTAGCCATACCTGGGAGTGCAGCTTCCTGCCCACAGAGCCAGCCCACAATGCCTCGGGCAGCCACAGAGCAGCCACAGGAGGCCTCGTGACTCTGGGCTGCATTCTGTGGGAAGAGTTGGGTCACACTGAGGAAGGTGTCTGAGATGGCACATAGCAGGAACACAGCCCGGGTGACTGAAGGGGCCGCAAGCCCATATTCCTGCTTTAACTAGCGTCTGAGTTCACTTCTGGCTTCCCCTAGACACCTCCTGTTTCCTTCCCTCCATCCCACTGGGAGGGAGTGGGAGGAGGAGCATGACCTAGGCAAGTAGGTATTTCTCACTTTCTCCCTCCTTTCCTTTTCCTTTCCTGCCTGAGATACCAAATGTTTCTGGGGCAAGGCAGAGGAACACCTTGCCAGGAGGACAGAGAGCTCTCACCACAGCTGCAGGACAGCTCCAATATCTCCTCTCATCAGTTTGTGAGCCTCCAAGATTTGTGGGCTACTCTGAGGAGCTGGGCATTTTCTGCTCTGAGAGGGATTGTTTGGTTTGGAGCCTGTTTTCACTTTACCACAAAAATGAGTGGCTTTTTTTTTTCTCCCCTCCTCTTTCTTTCTAAACAAAGGAGGGCCATTTGGTTTCCATAACTCAGATCATCTGACTCCTTCCTGGAATGTCCACTTGGGAAGCAGGGCACAAAGTCTTCCTCGTCTGCTCCCTGGCTGGGCCATGCCTGGCTCAGGGGCCATGCTAGCCTCACTGCAACCTCTGCCAAAGCCAGCGTGTTGTATAGTTTATGGGACCATAAGCTACTCTGAGGACAACCCAGGCCCCTGCCTCTCTGCCCATCAGGCAGCCATTTCAATGCTTGTTAGCACTGGATGGCTAGGAGAAGTGGGACAGCCTGCTGGGCTCTTGTTTGCAACAGAGGAGAAAATTAAGGAAGTGTGAGGAGTTTGAGACCAGAAGTTAAATGGAATTACTAGATGATCTCGAAGCATAAATATTCTTGTCTATTTCTAATGATATTTCAGGATTTGTGCATCCCCATGACATAGGTTAACCTAAAGCATCTGTCTACAGGAGTCTGATAATCAAACAGAAGCTTGATTTAAATCAGGATTTGGAGATCAATGAGTGTGTGACTACATCAAACTACCAAGCACCTCAGACCTAGGAGGTAGGCATCCCAGAAGCTGGATTCAGAGAACACGAAGAGGGGCAGAGGAGACTTTGGCAACCGAAAGATCCAGATCAGAGTCCCAGATCTTCCCCTACAACTGGGGAATGACTTCATCTGCAAATGGTGATGATGGCATCACTGCACGGAGGTGTGTAGGGAGTAAATACAAGTGTACTAAGCATGACACTTGGTACTTGATAAGGACTCAGGAAATGTCACTCTATTACATGGATATTCACATCTTTAAAATAGACTACATGAATGTGTGGTTTAAAGTCCAAGAACTGAAGATTTTAAATTTCAAAATGTCTGATTGCTTAATACATTGTTCTACCAAACTAACATATTTTTAGACATCAGGAATTCCTAGAAAAATGAAAGGCTTTAGAGAATGTGTGTGTGTGTGTGTATGCCTGTGTATGTGTATGTGTGTATCTACACACACACAATCATTTTGTTTACTGTTATATAGCCATGGTCTCATTTCATGCTTCCTCAACCCTCAGGGAGAGACACTATTAAGGTTATTTGCAGTTCGGGAAACTGACACTCAGAGATGTTAGTTGAGTTAGTGCTACACCACTAGGAAGCTTCAGAGCTGTAATGTGAACCCAAGTATTGCTGAAATGACTAGTTGGGGTCAACCCAATTGGTCTTACAATGTAGCCTAAAGTACTCCATAAGCTAGGGCTCTTTACGAGGACCACTGAGAGGTGAATGATCAATACCATCAGTGAGCAAGGCTGTATACCACCAGAGGCATCCGTTCCAGGAGAGAGGACTAAGGCTGAAGAGCTCTATGATGAGGCCAGGAGTCTTCTGTGCAGCCCTAATCTAATGGGAGCAGACCCATGTTCTGAAGTATACACTCAAGTCTATGTTCCCAAGTTTTGACCTTGGGACTGGTGAAGAAGGACATTTCCAGAATTCTTCCCTGTAGTTTGGTAACTGCCTAATGGACTTGGGATAAAATCAGGATTAAAATTCATTAGCTAAATCAAACACCAATTGGAGTGAATCCTTTTATAGAGCTGGTTAAATAATTCAAATCCTTTCCACGTCCTGGCAATCATTTCTTGATATAAATATTTATTTTCTGGCAAAAAGGAAAAGAAAAATAACCCCTAGTCTTATCTGGGGGAGTTTGCTGAAACCCTCTGAAAGCTGATGTAAGCCCCAAAGCAGAGTTTACATTCCTACTGTGACATTTGCATTAGGGAGTGGGAAAAATAGTAGAGGTTAAGAACTGAATGAGCTCACCCTGCTGTTTCTCCCAATGTCCACTGGGCCTCGGGAGCATTTTCATGGCATCCCAGAGCCAAGGATAACTGTCCAGCACCAAATTATCAGCTGGTTTGGGAATGTGGCTCCAAATGAAGGGAGAGCAGACAAGCTACACTGGCTGTTTCCACCTTCTTGCTGCCTTCAAAAGTAACCAGTTTAGAAAAAAGTTTTGCTTTTAAATATTATGCAAGTCATTGTGCAAAAATCTGAAGTAAAATTATATTCAGTAGAACTCTAAGTGGGTGAAATTCAAAGCATCTGGGTTGAGTTTTCTGGAGCCCCAGCCAGAAAGGAGGTGACTGTCCTATTAGGGCTGCTTTAATGATAATTCACAAACGTGGCTGTCTTGTTGAAACTCAGTGGGCTCCAGTGCTGAGAGTAAAAAGTAACCAACACTTATTAGGCAATACTATGTGTCTGGCCCAGGGCTAGAAAGGTTTCATACATAGGTGTGAGATAAAGCTGAGAATTTTTTTTTTTTTGGTACTGAGGATTAAACTCAGGGCCACTTGGCCACTGAGCCACATCCCCAGCCCTATTTTTTATTTTATTTAGAGACAAGTTCTCACTGAGTTGCTTAGCACCTCACTTTTGCTGATGCTGGCTTTGAACTCATGATCCTCCTGCCTCAGCCTCTGGAGCCGCTGGGATTACAGGCACGCTCCACTGTACCCTGCTAGGTAAGGATTCTTTTGACAGAGATGTTAAACTCTACATCAGAGGACAAAGCAGAGATTTTGAAAGTACAGAGAATGATTTCTACTTAGAAAAGCTGAACAGTGGTCGTGAAATCAGAGGACTGAGAAATGAGAGTCAAAACAAAATGAGAAGAGAGGTTAGTAGGTGCAGGTGGTAAAATTCTTTGGAACATAGTATGACCACTGCAATGTGCTCATGTTCATCAGAAGCCAGAGGAATCCTTGAAAGTGGCAGGACCAAGCTGGCCATCATCCTTTTCTTGCTTTCCCATCCTGTTCTGTGGGGCAGAGTAGACGAGCACGGAGAACAATGAGCACATGAGAGCTTGTGCTCTGGACAGCCATCACGGCTCTGCCACTCAGTGGTAATGTAATCTTGGGCAAGCCTTCTCACCCTATTCACAACTCAGAGTTCTTTTCTAGAAGATGGGAATGATATTCATTTCACAGAGTGTTGTAAAAGTTAATGGGATTAAATGCTAAGCATTTAATAAACATTCAACATGTGGACCATTATTACTAAGGTGGGGGTACTGTATAACACAAAGTGTAAATGTGTTTGTCAGTTGAGAGGGCCTTGCAATTTGTCTATCAGGTTATGTCAGGAACATACAGTATAGTGAGACAAGAAGCCAAGTCATGTATCCAGATAGGATCTGTGGACTTGTCTACAGTGCAGGGATTCTCACATGGGGGTGACTTGCCTCTCAGGAGACAATCAGCAATGTCTGAGACTTTGGTTGTCACAACTGAGGAAGGAATAGTATTGGTATCTACATTGTACAGGACAGCCCACCACTCAACAAAAAATCATCCAGCTCCAAATGTCAATACTCCTGAGGTTAAAAAACAAACAAAAGCAAACAAACAAAGAAAAAAACACGGGCATAATGTCTACCCTGAAAATATCTTTCTTTTGCCTGTTTTAGAGGGACCTACAGATGTTATGGGGTAGTTCACAGCCCCCTGGGTACTGTTACAACATCCAGAGAAGTCCAGAGGTATTATAAGATGATGAGTAAATGAGGGAGCGGGTAACAGCGAAGAGGAACTGGAAGACAAGTCCTGGCTGGAGTGAGCAGAGGAGCTGGGAAATTCCTCTGCATAGGCCGAGCTGGGTCCAGGTGTTCTTAGTGGTAGATGGAGTAACATTTGAGCCACTCTGCTTTGTGGTACTTTATAATAGAAATGGGACACTCTGGAAATGGGTCTTATGTTGCTGCCTGGGCTCTAAGATGATGTGGATGAGAAGGTTGTGAAGTCAGAACACCTTATATTTAAACACCAATATAGGATGCAGAGCCAAGGGCAGTCCCAGATGGATTATGGGTTATCTTGGTCACTGTGTTCAAGAGCATCAAGATTACATCATGGCCTCAGAATGAGAGGAAGTAAAAAACTAAACACTATGAGTCCCAGAGGAGTGTGGGCACAGGATGCAGCAGCCCTGCCACTCTCTGGATTGTCTCTGCTGGGTTTGCACTTTCCATCAGTGAGCAAGTCCCATGCAAGGTTGTGACCCCGACAGCTTCGGGCACTCCAGTCTTTAGAACTGGTTGTCAGTACAGCTAGTCTGACTTCCTGGGATGTAAATTATCATCTGTCCATATTGTTATTATTATTAACTACAAAAGTAATATATATTTAATATAAAAGTCTGGGAAATGTTAAGGAGTTGAAATTTAAAATGAAGTAAAAATTTAAAATCCTTGATAATCTCAATTCCCAATGATAAACACTGTCTTGGGGTATACTATTCCAGATTTTTTTAATGTATATTATTTTTTATATAATTGGGATCATAGCATACACAATTTTGTGGTATTTGTATTTACTTCTACCTGAAGTTAATAGAGCAGTTTTGAGTGTTGCAAACTACATGAAGGTAATGGGGCTCAGAGTTCTTGTAGAGTATTTTATCCTTTTTTTTTTTGGTTTGTTACTGGAGATTAAACTCAGGGGCACTCGACCACTGAGCCACATCCCCAGCCCTATTTTGTGTTTTATGTAGAGACAGGGTCTCACTGAGTTGCTTAGCGCCTCGCCCTTGCTGAGGCTGGCTTTGAACTTGGGATTCTCCTGTCTCAGCCTCCCTAAGTGCTAGGATTACAGGCTTGCGCCACCGTGCTCGGCTTCATTCTATCCTCTTAATAAATCCACACCAAAAAATATGTGACTGCTGACATCTATAAAACTTACAAATTATCTTCTGAGTAAAATATCAGCCTTTTAAAATTTTGTAACCTTGAGGTCAGAAAAACTGGTGCTCTCAAAACAGCTGTAATTTACTGGGGATAAATATATTTTTAAAGCTTTGTTTTTACTTGCTAAAGGACAACTCAGGATTCATGTACAAGGTATGTGTCTTCTGACATATGAACTCTTGCAGCTGTGCACAATTAGGTTTGGAAGTATTTACCTTTGGGATTGGGATGGAGGGGCAAGTATACCAAAATGGCTATAGACTTCCCTGCAATCATGACCTCACATTGCAACTAACCATGACTTCTCTTAAAAGATTATACCTGCATAGAAATTCAGAAGAGACATGGGAGTAGATCCCAGGCACACACTTGATTGACACAGAATGGCCTCTAAACTACTAGGGCATGCAGGATAGGAGCAGAGCTGAATTAAACAAAGGAGAGATCTACCAGTAGCAATCTTTCTTCCTTTCCCTCAGCAGCAGCCAATTTCTCTAAATACAAGTTGAATAAATGTTTCAAGAATATCAGTATGAAAGGATACATATTATTAGCTTGCCTAGGGTTCCCAGGAGTCTGGCCCATACTGGATTTACCACTTGCTCTTCCATCAAATTATGGAAATAACAAGGAAACATGAGGAAGGGCATCATCCACCATCCACCTGCTGGTCACTGCACATGAAAGCCCAGACTTTGGGGATGACAACTTGCCCTACTCAGGGCAGCAGGGCTAGGGTGAAGGCAGGTTTCAGCTGCTGCAGCTGATTTTGTATTGTGCCAACTTGCTCCCAGAATGGGCTATCCTTCTCCCAGATGAAAGTCTTTGCCACCTTGCTGCCTGCGGTGGTGAATCTCCTTTTATGTCTACACCAGTCCAGACGGCTGCAGTAAATTTCAACTGATTTGTATATATATTTTTTCGGAGCCTCAAAGATGGAAACATGCACTAATACACTCTTTCCATGAGCCACTTCAAAATTCGGAGGGAAAAACCAGAGCTCCATCTGAAAGGATGGGCAAAGGGGAGATATCATCAGGTACATGAAAAGCTCCCGAGGCTCAAGAAGACAATGGCACTCAGGGAGCCTCATCTGTGATCACATTATCAGCTGTGGACAAGAATGCTCTAAAGCCTGGAGTTCTTCCTTACTTGGTCTGGGGTCTTTTTGTCTTGAGCCTAGGTTCAAGTCTCGATTGCCCTACTAACATGCTCTGTAATATTGGGTAAGTAGCTAAATATCTCCAAGCTCACAGTTTCCCATTTCACAATGGGGAGAATCTGTCAACATCAGTACCTCTAAAATAGGTACATATCAGTCATGTAGGCATGGGGAGCCAGAAGTTTCAGGGGTCTTGGGGTGGGGGGTATCTGCATTTCAGAGGAATGTAGAAAAGTGGTCTAAGGCTTGTGGAGCCAGACTGTCCAAGTTCAAATCGTTTCCACCACTGGCCTTTTGGGTGGTCTTGGGCACTTCACATCTTTAAGTTTGTTTCCTCATCAGCAAAGAATGGGGACACAAATAACTCTTTACTGGGCTGCTGTGATGAAGACCTGAGATGAGTCAGGAAGGACACTTGAACAGCACCAGACACAGGATAGGTGCTCAGCAATTAGCAGCTGCTATCATTTGGATGCTGCTGTCTGGTGATGTGGATGTACATCCCCAGTTAGAACAGGGAGACCCTCAGCTCCTTTAGGTCTCTTCATTTTGAGTTACACAAAGCATTATCTCATCCTTTTCCTATGATCCCAAAGCCCTAGGGATGGATCTAAATTGCATTAGCATCTTTGACCAGTATAAGTAATACTCATGATAAAGCAAACAATATGCTTCAGTTTAGGAAGTTTACAGTTCCTCCTTCCCTCTGCCTCCCCCACTATCCGTGACCAAAGGTATCTTAATGATCTTGTCAGAGGGTCTTCAGCAACCCTGGAGCCCAGATATTTTCTAAGATGCAGTTTCTGGAAAATTGGTCAGATTTTAAAATCTGACCAATTATAGAAATTGGAAAAACTCTAGGCTTTAGAATTATAGAAATTCACAGTGGAATTTCTATATTCAATTGAGTGTTTCTTTCCCTTGGGGATACTGAGCCTGTCTTTGGAACTCTTAGAATTGCCTTTATGACCAATGTTCAGTTTGAGAAAATATCTTCAGAGGCGGCAAACTTTTATCCTTTGGGATCATACAAAAAGTAAACTACAACCAGGCCTGGTGAATAGGAGTGTGCCTATGAAACCATAAAACAGATTTCTTCCCTGGCCTATAAATTAAAGATTAGTGGGTTTGTAAAAATTGGTTTCTTTTGTTTATAGTCATATCTCATGTGTCTCCATGTAGTGCCAGGGTTAGACTACTTGCTAGACTGCAAGTGTTTCATTATTGCATTAGTAAAACATCCATTTTTTATTTACTGTGCATAAAACGGATCAATTCTCAGCTCAAACCCCAGTGTCTCCATTTTAGCATTCTAATCTCTCTGCAAATGGATTTTCAGTGGAAAGTGGATCTTTTCTTGGCACAGTGTACTGAATATTGGAGTAGGAAAAAGTGCAGCCAGAATAAATAAAGTTTGTGTGAAGATTTCCAAGATATTTTCTTGGCCAGCAGTGAGTTTGGCCTGTTGACTAGAGAACCAAGCAAGCACTAAATTTAAGATGTATGCTAGGTCTAGATAATTAAAAGAATTTTAAAATTAAATTTTAAATAACTTTTATGAGCTTTTATCTTATTACATAAGGGACATATGATTGTAGAAAACTTAAAAGACAAATAGAAAGAAGAAAATAAAAAATAATAGTATTCTCATTCAGAAGTGACTACTGTTAACATTTTGATATATGTTTTCCAAGTCTCTTTCTGCATGTAAATGTGTGTGTGTAGAAACAAAAAGAGCATCCAGGAATTTATTTTGTATCTGGTTCTAACATGTGATGCTATATCATTAATATTTTCCACATTAGTAATTCTTCTTCTATAATATTTAATTATATTATATAATATTTAATTATAATTCTTACTAGATGGGGTGAAGTATAGTTGATATTAGATTATCTATTGTTAAACATTTATAGTACCATTTAGCTGTTTTCCCCTTTTTCTTCCTTTTTTTTTCTTTTGTTTTTGCAATATTGTGATAAACATCCATGTTGCCCAGTCTTTGTAAACATTCCCAATTGCTTCTTTTGATGAAGTTGAAATTGAAATTCTGGGTCAAAAATGTATAAAAGCAGTTTAATTCATTTTAAGAATTGTAAAAAGTTTTCAGTAGCGTCTCACTGGTGGTGAGTGAAAACTTTCTTCTCTACATTTTTACCAATACCAGGCATTGTGTCTTTATTCATCTTTGCCAGTTTGATAAAGTAAAAAATGGTGATTGATTATTTCAACTTTCATTTCCTTGGTTACACTGAGCATTTTCCATGTCTACTGATCATTATTTTTCTTTTTAATTTCCTTTTTATATCTTTTCTCCATTTCCACCTTTTTTTTAAAAAAACTGATCTTAGGAGCTATCTTGGTATTATGTATATGTATAATATTATGTATATGTATATGTTTGTTATATGTATAATAAATAATTTTTCTAGTTTTCTGTTTCCACTTTTCTTTTTGTTGGAGTGGGTAACAGAAGAATTTAAAAACACCTGCTTGAACTATCGAAATTTTCCTTCATGGTCTGTCCCTTCATGCTTAAAAAGTCTTTGCCTGCCAGGCAGTTATGCAAATATTTATTTTTGTTTCCTTCTAGAAATTTTATAGATTTCATGTTCACATTAAAATCTGCAGTTCATCTGGAATTTTTTAATGTAAAGTATGAGATAAAAATCAAATTTAATTGTTTTTCCAAGTGGTTAGCCAGTTGTCTCAACAGTGCTTGAATAATTCACTCTTTCCTTACTGATTTGAAAGGTCACTTTATTTTATCCTAAATTCTCATAAGTCCATGGCTGCTTATGGACCATGTTATGAAGCTGAGTTTGCCAATTATGATACCAGTTATACATTGTTTCAATTACTGCAGCTTTTTATACCTCCTGAGATTGGTTAGGGCAAGTTTTCACATTTTTTCTTGGCCTTTTTTGTATAATTATTCTTCCATATAAACTTTAGAATTATTTTGTTAATTTAATAAGCCCCATTGGAATTTTCACTGGGATTGAATTAAAAGTTAAATATTCCTTTGAAGATAGCTGATATCCTTATAACACCCAGTTACTGCTCTACTTCATAATGGTGACAGTGATCATAATAAGGTCACACCAGCCACCAGCAGCCACTGGCTGCTTACAGATGCCAGGCCCTGTTCTAAGCCTAACTCACACATTCAAAACTCATAGCAACCTCAAGCTACTGTTGACCTACTGATTTTATAGACAGAGAAACGGAGGCATAGAGATGCTAACTAACTTGCCATGGCCACAGAGCCAGGATTTCTTCACCTGCTACTCTGTCTCCAGAGTCTGTGCTCTGCCTTCAGTTTGTACTACTTCTCTATTTATTCCGGCTTTTCTTTATATCCCTCACAAAGTTTTGTAACTTGCTTCTTATATCTCTTTACAAATATGACCAAACTAGTTCTTACTAGATTCTCTCTCTCTCTTTCTCTCTCTCTCTCTCTCTCTCTCTCTCTCTCTCTCTCTCTATATATATATATATATATATATATATATATATATATATATATATATATATATTTAGTACTAGGGATTGAACTCAGGGGCACTAGACCACTGAGCCATATCCTCAGCCCTATTTTGTATTTTATTTAGAGGGTCTCACTGCGTTTTGCTTAGCACCTCACTTTTGCTTTGGCTTTGAACTTATGATCCTCCTGTGTCAGCTTCCTAAGCCGCTGGGATTACAGGTGTGCACCATCATGCCCTGCTTATATTTGTTGTTGCTATATTTTTCCTAGGATATTTTCTAACTGGTCATTATTGGGCTTTGGTAAAGCTATTGATTATTATGTGTGAGGTATTTATTTTGAAAACATTCAGCTTGACAGTCTTATTAGTCTAGTAGTTTTGCTGACTCTAGTTTTCTAGGAAACTACAATTATTTTAACGTATTTCAAAGCAATGACACTTTTCATCTGTTCTCTTGGGCTACTGTAATACTCATAGCATTGGCCAATATGGTAGTCATTGCCATATGTGGCTAGTACACTTAGGTTAATTAAAATTTAAAAAAATTAAAAATTCTATTCTTCAATTGCACTAGCCCTAGTTCATGCCCAATAGCCACCTAGGGCTTGCGGCTACCATCTTGGCTAGTATTTTAGAACATTTCCATCATCTCTGAGAGTTCTATTGGACAGTGATGTGACATTTCAGATCAATGTTACGTAACAGTGGGAAACTGAGTTGTATTGCTCTTTTATTCCTAACTCAGAAGTGAGTAACTCTAAATAGAATGATGTTGCCTTTTGAGTCCAAATAGCTACAGAAGTTTTTATTACGTTGAAAAAATCTTACCCTAATCCTAATTTTCTGTATTTTTTAAAATTTGGGGTGGATAATGAATTTTCATACCTTCTTGGCATCAATAAGGTTTGCTATGGGAAAGGCAAATTCTCCCTCTTCTTTCAAAATTTTCTTGCTATCCTGATCCTTTTAAAATGCATTGCTAGAAGTTATTTTCCAATATTTTATTTAGATCTTTATCACCAATGAGCTTCATCTAAAGTGGCCTCTATTTCTAGTGCCCTTGTATAGTTTTAAAAAAAATTGACATTATATTACTGAATATATGAATTAAGAAACTGTTTATTTCTTCTCTGTAAAAAAGATTGAAAAGTATGTATCAGATATGGGTCATCTGTCCATAAAATTATGGTGAAAACAAATCTGGGTCTAGTGGCTTGGTTGGGGGTAGCATTTCCTCTTTCCTTTCTTTTAGTTCATGCATTTTGTTTTCATGTATATCTAATCACGCTGGTTCATCCAGCCATGAAGTTCTGTTTTAGTGAATATACTTTTTCAATTCTAGAATTTACACTCAGGTCTTCTGCCCAGGGGTACTTGCCAGGTGTTCTTCTCCTATGACCTCTGTGGTCTCTTTACATATTTTTAATGTGTTTATTTTACATTCTCTTTCAAGTTGTTCTGTAATTCTCCCTTCTTGGTTGTTCTGCTGTTTATTCCATCCATCTTTGTATGGTTTGTCTTTTGTGCCAAGAACCCATCTTTAGAGGGGTTTGTTTGCTGCAGAGTGCCATGGGCTTGGGCTGTGTGGAGGTTCCCACAGGGTGGATGTGCATGTCCTCAGCAGGACCAGAGACTAGGGTGCTCATGAACACATTGGGTGTTGGTTTGTAAACTTCATGCTTCTGTATCACATGGGTAGTATAACATCATTACACCTGTGGACTTGGTTCTGCTACTTGTTTCCTTGCCCATACGATGTGTGGTGCAGCCCTTTGGAGCCTGAATTCTGCAGGGGGTTCTACTCTTGTCCAATGCCTTATAGACACCCAGGATCAGGTGTCCTTTATCTGCATTAGCACCTGGATCTAAGCTTGCTGACCCCCAGCCTGGAGCCCCATGGCTTTACTTCCTGCTTAGATTTTAATTCCTTTTTTATGTTCTGTACTTTCTAAAGAGAAATCTTTCCTTTAAGCAAGGCCAAATGTGACAATTTTTAAAATCATCTTTTACCCAGAATTTCTGGATTTGCTACATTGACTCTAAGTCCAGAAATGGTTTATATTTTTAAGTGGTTGATGGTTGATTTTATTTTTAAGAAAAAGCAAGGAAAGTGGAAGAGGAATAGATATTTTCTGGTTATATTTATCATCAGACTATATGAAAACAATTTCTACCTTTTAACATGAATGTGTTGGCATTTTATTTGTGTCTTAGTAAGATAAATTTACAAGGCTGTTCATAGTCATTTGAAAAGGTATCGTATGTGCTCTATATTTTTAATTTTTTTTAATAAGCTCATTCAAAGACTTGGAACATCATTGATATCTGCTGCTATAAATATTTCAGTTGTTCTCTTAACCATTTTTGCTTCATAAATTTGCTACTGTGTTACTCCAGGAAGATCTGGAGACCCACATCATGTTTGAAGTAGCTAGAGCCATAACAGCTTTCATTATCGGGCCTTCAAATAGTCTTCTTCTGATTGATAGCAGCACTTACATTCTTTTTGTTACAGCATGTAATACAACACTTAGGAAAAAATCTTGAGAAAGGAAATTTACAATGTCAAAATGAAAACAGACAGCCTTTTACAACTTGAGACATAGAGTTGGGAAAGCAGAATGGGCAAAGAAAAAGATTGGAATATTTTATTTTACAAGGAGGGGTCAATGGAGATTGGTCCATTCACCAGGTTGATAGAAAAATGAAGATGTAAGTATGCTGCATTTTACATTTTGTTCATAATTTTGTTGTCCTTGGGATCTTGGCCACATGACTGACTGATGAAAACGAATGGAGAATTAATAAATGAAGACCAATTGTTTCCTCAAACTCCAATTTTCCCCCTTTGTTAGAGTAGTTTAATAACTATATGTTTGGGTTTAGGAGTGCTGCTTGAAGCATATAGTTGGACCAATTTATGGCTTTCATCTTCTTTAACTGTTAGCACTGTGCCGGAAGGTAATTAGGTTTGTGGTTTAAGCCAACTGCCTAACCCAATGGCTTTTCTTTCTTTCTTTTTAATTTATTTGTTCTAATCAGTTATACATGACAGCAGAATGAGGCTAAGAGCCTTTGCATGTGTTGATAAGTATATATAAGGAGAAGAAGGAGCAAGAGGATGAGCTGGTTTCCCAAGAAATGAAATTTCATGGAAAAGTTGAAAATAAGCCTTTAAAATGTTACTCTATAAGTCCATAGTATGTTTGCATTTCATCTGATCCTAACAGAGCATTTTAGGTGACTGTTCAAGCCATGGACTATAGAATAGGCCCACTTTTCCCACCCTGTGACTTCTACTTATCTTCACAGAAGCTGAATTTGAAAGCTCTCTTGTCTGGGAGTTGAATTAAACCCTCAGGAATTTCTGATTAGATGTAGGTTTTTGGTTTCAGGAGAGGGAATGCAGATTTAAGTGACATCACAACTGAAGGGAAAAAGAAGTCTGTAGGGAGCATGTATCCAACTGTCACACACCGTGATTACTCAGGGACACTGCAAAATGTTTTCAGACAGCACACACTTTTTGGATATGTGAGACCATTTCCAATTTTTAGGAAAACTTACTGAATGCTTCCAATGTTTGATATTATTCCAAGACCAGGCATTCCAGATGTTTGTAAGGAAGCCACTGAATATCTCTGTTTAAATATTCAAGTGAGTTTTAAGACATCGGGGAGGAAAAAATGGCACATCTCTCAATTCTTCTTTAAAGACAGGATCAGACCTCCCTCCTCAGACTCTAAGGAGGATGGAACTACTGCAGGAGTTGGTCAGTAAACGTGAGTCTTCTCATCCTTGCTCTTTCTACCTCTTAGAGCTACTGTGACAAAATGATGCAGCACGGAGAGCACAGGGCACTTGGGAAAATGCATCATGACTGTTGTTTATCACTGCAGATGCAGAGTCAACAGTTATCTGTATGATGAATGCCAGATGCAAATAATAACCAGGGCTCCTGGCATCTGCAACTCCCATAACCAGCCCTCCTCATCGCTCCTGGACAGCCCCATGAATCACACATGGCTTTAAATTAGGAACTTGCCTGCTGCAAATGTCTCCTGCAGGTTCCAATGTTATGACAATTCATTTTTCTCATGAAATGCACTTAGTTTTACTTCCATATTCCTGTATTTCATGTAAGGTATTCATCACGATGAGAGTTTCTTGGCTACTCCAAGTAAGAATCATCCAGATCGAAAGATGTTCCAGAATCTACACATGCAAACCTAATAGTTTGGCTTTTGGTTTATTCAGGATTAATAAATTTAGAGCATCCCTTTTTCATTCGAGAGTCTGCGATGCTTTGTTAAGAAACCTCAAACTCCACAAACCCTGACTAATCAGTGCCTGCACAGTCAACTCGGAGTGACTGACTTTGTAGATGGAAATGGACAAGTAAGCAAGTACCCTCTTCCTCTTGAGGGCAGGAGCAGGGCCACTCCTTGCAGCAGTGAAGCTGGTGGGGAACTGGGTTCATGTCCAGCCTTGCCCTGCTGTTCAAGATGGACACATTTGGTGCTGTGTCCACCAGAAGGGCACCTTTTCTGATGGGACCAAGGCTCTGTAGGGCTAGCTGTGCCCTGCCAGAGGCCTTTCCAGCAGTGAAAACTCTTCCTTGCAAGTTCTACATGTGTGGCTTTGCTGGAAAATGGGCTGGGAATTCCCTTCCCTGAAGTAGGCTGAAAAAACCCACCAATTCTTCAAGGACTTACTGAGTGTGACCGAGTCATTGATCTTGAAGCTGCAGAGGACCCTGTCCACATTGCGCGCATGCCGGAAGCCGTTTCCTCTTACAACAACTTGAAATGACTCTGAAATGAAGAATTGACAGGACATCTGACTTGGTTGACTATCAACCTTTAGCTTCTGGTCTGCTCTGATTTACAGTGTTTGTTAGCTATTTCACCAGACTTAAAAAACTCAAAAATTAGATCATGTTGGAAACCAAAAGTGACCATGTTTGTTCCCTTTCCCACCAACCCATTCATTCTCACCAGGTGTTCGTAACCATGGCTTATTACCTGGCATTGTGAATTCCCACCTTCCTGCTTTTCCTCTTGAGGGTCCTCCTATTTGGAATACCTTCCTCTCTCCTCTTTTTACTCAAATCTTGCCCGTATTTTTGAGCCCAGGAAGTTTTGTAAAACAGCAAGAGAGGGCCACAGAGAGGGGTTCTCCATTTCTTTTTTAACCAACTCAACTCTCCTTGGGTCTGTTTTACATTTGGGGATCTCCTAAAAAGATTTCTCTAGAGCCCAGGATGCCTAACATTTTTTTTTTTTGGAAACCACTTCTGACCTTCTCAGCCAGTGCTGAACCTTGCAGCATATAATTATGTAATGTCTGTTGTTGTTCTTTTGTCTTTTTTCTCCTCTAACTAAAAAACACCACATTACATTGGTAGTTGTTGGATATACTGTGGCAATCCAATCTCTGCTGGGGACACAGTGGTGGTGCATAATTTTATGTAGGAATAACTGTTCTTAGCAACACACACAAGTCTCATTTATCTGTGGTCAGATGTCAAGCAAGATCTGCTTGAACTGACACTGGGCCCAGGAGTGCAGCACTTGTTTCTCTCTAAATAGAAGAGATAATATATTTCACAGGCCTGCATATTAATTTAACATTGATGCATATTCAATTAATGCATCTGAATAAAATCCTATTCTTTACAATAGTTGCACCAAAGGGGAAAAAACTAACAAATTAGGTAAACACTTAGGAATATTTTCTCAAGTTTGATGATATCTAATGACCAATCTTCCACTTTCTTTTATTTTTATCATTCCTGTGTGTTTAAAAATTGGAGATTGGGATAATGTTATGTGGCATATAAAAATAGAAATAGACTAAAAGAGGGAAAAATGCAGTATTTATGCAAATGGATCTTCCATTGTAAACTACTATCCAAATGGAGACTTTGTTGGAGGAAGAACGAAATTAGAGCACTAGCATATGGGGCTCTTTTGGAGTTAAATAAATGCTGAGTCTATGTCACTTTCATTCTCAAGAAACTAATTTAGAAGCCATGTTTGCCAAGATATAATAATTGATGGTTAATTGCTCCTTCAGTATGTGCCAGGCCCAGTGCTAAACCCTCAAGATGTCTAATGTCAGCCGGGCGCGGTGGCTCAAGCCTGTAATCCCAGCACTTAGGGAGGCTGAGACAGGAGAATAGCGAGTTCAAAGCTAGCCTCAGCAGCAGCGAGGCGCTGAGCAACTCAGTGAGACCCTGTCTCTACATAAAACACAAAATAGGGCTGGGGATGTGGTTCAGTGGTCGAGTACCCCTGAGTTCAATCCCCAGTACCAAAAAAAAAAAAAAAAAAAAAAAAAAAAGATGTCTAATGTCATTTCAACCTCACCACAGCCTAGGGAGGTGCAAAGGAGAAATTGATCTTAGTGAGGTCGGGTAATTTGTCCAAGATCACAAGATAATAACTGTCAGAAACAACCGGAATCCAGGTCTGCCAGGAACCAAATGCCATGCTCTTAGAATGCAGCCATTTTCCTCCTAACCATTATGCTAAAATACTCATTGTCTTGTGACAGATGAGTAACTTAGAAGTTGGGGTTATGCTTTTTTTTTTTTAAATCTTATTTTATTTTAATTTCAGGCATGTTTGCTCATTTTGCAGAAAAGTGGAGCTGGTCTGGATGTGAAGCAAGACACTGAAATCTAAGTAAAAGAACCCAGAGGCACTGCATGTACCACAAAGAGTACAAATAAGAACAGAATGCTTTTAAAAGTATAAGAGGCCTTAACAATAGGGAAATCGAGATTTTGACATTTTAATGACTTGCTCAGAATTACGTAATTAGTAAGCAGCAAGTGGAGCTTTATATCCAAGTGTTCAGAGTCTAACTTGTGAACTATATTAATGAAGGTCATGGGCATATGATTTTTCAGGACCACAGATCTTATTAAAGATTTATATATGCATGTTAATGCCTAGACACAATTGCTACATTTAGAAATTAGAAAGATGGATTTAATACTTTTCTTTAGATGCTTGCCAGGCATGTGACTGATCATTCAGTTGGTTCAACAAGCATTTTATTAAGCATCAAGCATTGTGGAAGAATCTTCTTTCATCTTATTTGCTTAATTAAGCCTATAGAAATCTATTTCTGTTTCCAATTTGTATGCTAGACATATAGACATCTGCTGTTTGACATTTTTACTGATTCCAAATGCTTTCTGCCTCGCTTCTGTGCCTACTTCTCTTGTTTCTCAAAGATCAGCACAGGCAGAGAAGACTCTGGAAACGCAGCCTGTGTGCCAAGCTCTCTTCCCTAACACCATGTTCCAGCATTACCAGTTCAGCTGCTGAATCCTCTATAAAAGAGGCTGTACACATGTCTGCTTGGCCCAACCTCAAGGAGTTTAGTAAAAAAGACAGCAGGGATCCATGATTTGGCCCTGGTGGAAACCAAAGAATGAAATCTCCAGGCCTGTGAAGGTGGAGGAAAGGAGGCTTTGGGAAGCACAGGAGAGTGGAGAGGTGAGCTACCAGCCTACCTGGTACAATTTCTGTGTGAGTGCACACATTTGGTTTCCAGAAACCAAACATTTGACCCAGCAGCCCAACCAGAGTGTCAGCTCTTTGCACAAAGATGTTACGTAACTAAATGCTGTTGAATGAATCCACCAGTAAGTGAGAGCCAGGGCACATTAGAACTGGGATATATCGCTTTAACTCCATTACTCCACAAAGCCCTGATTCTACCTTTCAAAATATGTATGACTCATTGTTTTTAGGCAATCTTCATTTTGGATTACAGTTTCTACAAGAAATGTGTAGGGACTATAGGGCTTTAGGGAAGAATTTTCTACCTGATTTACTCTTTTATGAAACACATCCTTTAAGGGACTTTTTTTAAAAAAATTTTTTTTAGTTTCCAACAGACTTTATTTTATTTATTTATATATGGTGCTGAGAATCCAACCCAGTGCCTCACACATGCTAGGCAAGTGCACTACTACTGAGCTACAATCCCAGGCCCCCTTTAAGAGATTTTTAAAAGGTATAAATTCAGTAGCCGGGTGTGGTGGCACATGCCTGTAATCCCAGCACTTTGGGAGGCTGAGACAGGAGAATCTCGAGTTCAAAGCCAGCCTTAGCAATGGCGAGGCGCTAAGCAACTCAGTGAGACCTTGTCTCTAAATAAAACACAAAATAGGGCTGGGCATGTGGCTCAGTGGTCGAGTACCCCTGAGTTCAATCCCTGGTACCAAAAAAATAATGATATAAATTCATTATGATTCTTTAGTCAATTTTATTCCCAACTATAATTTAAGTTTCCTGATGGCAGAATCTAGCATTTCTATTTTTTCTCAATGCTTGACTCTTCCTAACCCAGAGTTGAGCTGGTCTCAGTATAAGCTCACTGAAGAATGAATGAATAAATAACACATCTTGACATAGGGAAGAAAGGGACAAGGTAGTTATTTACTCAGGAACCAGCCAGTTTGAATATTGTTTATTTATGAAGTCAATGAATGAAAAGAGGTTCAACATCATTAGCCATTAGAGAAATTCAAATAAAAATCACAATGAGGTATTACTTCATAGCCACTATGTTGGCTACACTAAAAGAAGTAGATAGCCGGGCACAGTGGTACATGCATATAATCCTAGCAACTTGGGCTGAGGTAGTTCAAGAGCCAGCCATAAGTTCAAAGCCAGCCTCAGTAACTTAGTGAGGCCCTAAGGAACTTAACAAGACTCTGTCTCAAATTTAAAAAACAAACAAACATAAAAAGTGTTGAGGATGTGGCTCAGTGGGTTAGTATCCCTGAGTTCAATCCTTGGTACCAAAATAATAATAATAAATAATTATATATTAATAAATTATACCATATGTTATTAATATATCATTATTAGATAAAAACAGGTACTGATGAAGAAATTAGGAGCTGTGTATATTTTTGGCGAGTATGTAAAATGGTATGTCTTTATAACATAGTTTGGCAGTTCCTCAAAATGTTAACCATAGTTACCCTATGAACCAAAAATTCACACCTAGATATACACCTAAAGAAGTAAAATATCCACAAAAAAACTTATATGTGAATGCTCACAGTAGCATTATTTATAGTAGACCCAGATTGGAAACAACTCAAATCCATTATCTGATGAATATAGTATTTCTATAAAATGGAATATTATTCTATATAATGGAATATTATCTAGCCATAAAAAGAAATCAAATTTTGATAACATGCTATTACGTGGATGAACATTAAAAACACTATACTAAATGAAAGAAGTCAGACACAAAAGGCCACATATCACATAATTCCGTTTATGTGAAATGCCCGGATTAGCAAGTCCACAGAGACAGGAAGTAGATTATGGAGGCCAGAGCTGGAGGCAAGAGGAAGGCGGAATGGCTGCTTGATGGGTACAGGTTTCCTTTTTGGGAGATGAAAGTATTCTGAATCAACAGTGTTTATGTTTGCACAACTCTGTGATATATTGAAAACCACTGAAATGTCCACTTTATAAGAGTGAATTTTACAGTATGTAAATTATAGCTCAATTTAACCAAAGGATAAAAAGGTCAGTGGTTTGATAAAATTATTCCATTTTGTTCCTTCCTTTTCTTTTTTTGCTTTTCTTCCATTTTTTCTAAAAAACATGTGGAAAACATAGCTTCGAGATGACCTCAGTAAAGATGCCTATCAGTCACCATATTGGAAAAATGAGACATCTACATTTTCTCTGCTTGCTCTGCTCACTTAAGACTCTTGTGCCAAATTACTGATAGTGCAATTTCAGCTTGCAAGTCAGTTTGAATTGGCTGTCCTAGTAATGCTTAATGTGGCATGTAACATCTAACATAAAATATAGAGACTGATGTTTAATAGGTGCTTTCTGATGGCTGATAAAGTGAAAAGTTTCCTTGTGCTGGTTTTAGTCTTCCTGCTCCTCCCCACCTCTAATTCCATGCAACCATTGATCTGCTCTCTGTCACTGTACACAAGTTTGCATTTTCTAGAATTTTAGGAAAGTGAAATCACATAATAAGTAATTTGTTTTGGATCTGGCTTCTTTTACTCAGCATAATTATTTTAAGACTCATCCATGATTATTTTGAGGTTTACACATAATTTGTTGCTTTTTATTGCTGAGTATTATCACAGTTTGTTTATCTACTCACCAGTTGATGAACATTTGTGTTGTTTATTGTTTTTGACTCTTACAAACAGAGCTGTTACAGACTTTTGAATATAATTCTTTGGTCTCTGAGCCACATCCCCAGCCCTATTTTGTGTTTTATTTAGAGACAAGGTCTCACTGAGTTGCTTAGCGCCTTGCCATTGCTGAGGCTGGCTTTGAACTTGCGATTCTCTTGTCTCAGCCTCTGAGAGTGCTGCGATTATAAGTGTGCGCCACTGTGCCCGGCTTTTATTTAACTTTTTTAAGAGACTGCCCACACTGTTTTCCAAGATGGTTGTGTTATTGTACATTCCAATCAACAGTGAATGAGAATGGAAATATCTTTAAATGAAAGGAAAGACCTAGTAGAGAATGAAACAATCCATTCAGAAGCCTAGTGGCCAGGCATGAGTGCTTTGAAAAACAAGAAGTAAAAGAAATGGAACCACTACCTGTTTTTGCCTGAATGTGTCTATTTTAAGCATCTAATTTCCAGATGGTAAATACGAAGCCTAAAACTATTGTCCCTATGGGCTAACTCACCTGGCTCTATCAGAACCAGTGGGGAACACAGTAGGAGTGATGAGTGATGTGGCTATCACTATGATGACAATGTGAAGAGCTCATTATAACTTCCGTTTCTGGATGTTCTTATGAGAACTTCAAATGCAGAGCAGTTGGCAGGTTGCACACTGATTCCAATTAGTTCCTTCCTGGAGTACTTGCTTACACAGCATATTGTGATCTGTGCGAGTCTGAGGCTGAGTTGGATCAGAATAAAACTGTGCTCACGCACAGGGTGCATTTCCTAGAAAGGAGCTAAATTAAGTGGAGCCACTGTATTGATGGGCCAATTTTCATAAGTACACAGAAGCTAATCTGTACAAATATCTAATAGGAACTTTTTATGTTTATGTTTTGGAACTGGGGATTGTACTCAGGGGAGCTTTACCACTGAGCTACATCCTCAGCCCTTTCAAAATTTTTATTTTCAGACAGGGCTTTGCTAAGTTGCTGTGGTTGGCCTCAAACTTGCAGTCCTCCTGCCTCAGTCTCCTGAGTGGATGGGATTATAAGTATGCACCACTGCACCCAACTAGGAAGTTTTTAAAAAGTCCATATTGAGAGGAAAGCAGAATTACTTAAATGCAGGTAATGCCAAAGTTGCTGTAAAGGCTCTCCACTAGTAGATGACTTCTGAATGCTTAAAAAAGAGGGACCATGAGTCAATGATATAAGTACCATGCTAAATGGTAACCATATAATTGATCTGGTTATTGGAGTAACAATAGGGACTGGTGGGGGGAACGGTAAACTGGAAAAAGTACATGTGTTTTTTAGAGGGAAGTTATTCAGTCCCTAATAATTATTATCCTACAATAAATACAGGTCCTATATGACTAGATCTGATTTTTCAAGACAAGATAAAAATATGAATTTTTAGACAAAATCAGATTTTTCAAATGTTACCAATAAATTAAATTTAAAAAAAATGCAGTGTGGATCAAAAAGAACGTGTGTGCAGACCAGCTAGGGTCCAGAGGTTGCCAGTTTACAATTCACAAGAGTGGAATTCTGAGAAGGCTCCCTCTCCCCAGATAATTTCATCAATGACTGGATTTTTTAAAAAACCAGAACAAATTAAATATTCTCTCCACTGTCTCTCTGCATTAGAATCGCCAGTTAAAATGAAAAATAGTTTCAGGAGTACTTGTTTCTTCAGTCATTAAAAAATAAATCAGCCATTAGTATTTTAGCCAAAACTGAATGGAGTCTTTAGACATTTCAAGTTGTAAAAGAGACCCAAAGGAGGTTTTCTCTAAATAGTGTCTGGTTACAGATGGCCATTCTGCCACTGATCACATAATTCTAGAGGTGGAGACCTCAGGCCATCCACTCCATTGCTGGAAAACTTTAGTTGTGAAAGCTGCATGTATTAAGCCAATATTTGCCTCCCTAAAGCCCTCCCAACCTCTCTGTGGTGGTCTCCTGAAGCTTATGCTTAATAAGTCTCACATTTGCTTTCTGCATGGGAATCCTCCAAACATCTGAAGATACTCTTGTGAGTCTCAATTCTTTGTTCAATCTCTAGTTATTTCAATCTTTCCTCATTCCACAAGCATCTCATTATTGCTCCCACTGCTCAGGAGCTGATTTCTGCTATACTGCTCAGTGCACGGTCTTGTAATTTATTTGAGCATATGGCTACCTCCCAGAGCTGACTGTATTTCATGGGGGACTGGGAGCAAGTCCTGTGAAGTTTTGTACTCATAGTTTTTCATATTGCCTGGTACATAGTAGATAGTAAGAACTGACGGAAAGAAAGGAAGAAAGAAGAAGGAAAAAAGCACGGAAGGAAGGAAATGGAAGGAATGAGGGAAGGAAGGAAGAGAGAAAAAGAAAGACACTGAATGAATTATTACACATAGTTTTCAGATCCATCACTGCATCTCCTGTGGACAGGTAGTTGTCACTGCAATTCTCTAAGTATGGTACTTGGAACTGTGGTCTGAACACCACACTAGGACTATTAGTGTCTTGACCTGGACCTAGATGGCCACTCATGCACCCTAAGATTGCATCAGTTCCTTTTGGTCAAAGGCACTCTTGCTGGCTACCAAGAGATTGTCCTTGTGTTTTCTTTTCGCCCTGCAAAACTTGTTACTAAGTTAGATTTGCCTAAAACTGCTTGTTTATGAAACTGGCTACTTCAGGCCAAGTTTGACACTTTTCTATTTGTCCCATTAAATTTCACTTTATTTGCAGCCCTGCACCTAGAGACCTGTGTGGTATTGGGGGTTTGTTGTCCACCTGGAGCATTATCTCCCTGCCTCTCTCAGAGCTCAGTTTACTGTCAGAATCACTGCTGAGGCCGAGTTGGGGCGAAAGCCAGGTGAGATCATTGTCTTGAGGGAATGCAGTCATCAGCAGAGAAGACCTGGGTGGGGCTCCCTAGCAGGAGTTGGTCTGGGGGCCAATGAAGGCATGTAATTCAGAGAATGAGAGGAGGGGGCTCAGAGACGATGAAAGCATGTTCTGCCTTCTTTAAAGATGTGTCTGGGGCTTGGTCCAACCACTGTACTTCAGAAATGGGAACAATTGTTTCCTTGTTTACCCTCTTCCACAACACATATTGAATTAATTAGTTATTTAGCAGATACTCTGAACTCTATCAATGTCCTCCCCAATTTTCTTTCAGTGGAGAAACACGCACGCATGTTTTTCTCATCTCGACATGACATGATTAGCACCATATTTAACACTGATCTTTAAATCCTCATTAAAATGATGCTGATGACAATAATGTCACCTTGTTTTGTACCATAGTTTATGCTTTCTGAAACACTCATGGAAAACCCTTGTAAGCCATAGATCTTCCAAGTAGTCTAATGAAAATCACAGAGGGGTCATGCTTAGTTTTTAGCTACAGGCTCTCAAGGTCATGGACTATGGAATGGGCTCCAATGCTTCCTGAAAGCCTTGCTTACTACAGAGAACAGTC
The DNA here is from genome assembly GCA_028644305.1 of Xerus rutilus. Lineage (NCBI taxonomy): Eukaryota > Metazoa > Chordata > Mammalia > Rodentia > Sciuridae > Xerus > Xerus rutilus. Next base: position 28,429,589 of record CM053411.1, read on the forward strand.
AACAAAGGACCTTCAGGAAACCCGTGGAAGAACTTTTGATGTAAGGCTATCCTATAGAGGTTTGATTTTCTTCTTGGAAATGTTATTCTATAATCAGCATGTTTTAAAAATACTTTTTTGTGCTGGGCGCAGTGGCTCAAGCCTGTAGTCTCAGCACTTAGGGAGGCTGAGACAGGAGAATCGCGAGTTCAAAGCCAGCCTCAGCAATGGCGAGGTGCTAAGCGAGCAACTCAGTGAGACCCTGTCTCTACATAAAACACAAAATAGGGCTGGGGATGTGGCTCAGTGGTCGAGTGCCCCTGAGTTCAATCCCCAGTACCACAAAAAAAAAAAAAAAAAAAACAAAAACTTTTTTGTGAGTGCATTACAGTTATTCATAATAGTGGGGTTCCTTTTGAAATATTCATGCATGCATGAAATACAATTGGCTGCACTGAGATCTCCAGTACTTCCATTTTCCCACATCTCCTCACTTCTCCTGCTTCTCTCCTTTGTCTTTCTTCTATTTATTTACAGTTTTTTAAATTGGTGCTTTATGGATATACATAAAAAGAATACACTATAGTGTATTCTTATATGTACATAGCATGATTTGGTTAATTTCATTTTCAGCTCTACTCTTTTCCTCCGTATGATTCTGATTTAATGGGAGTAGTAGATTTCCTTTCTTCATAACTTAGGGCTAGCTTCCATCATTGTGTCTTGTATTATTTTTTTTTTCTTTATTAGAAATAAAGAAAATAGAGTTGGATGGTTTGCTCAAACACAAAAGGATAGTTTGTCTATGAATATGTGATATTATAAAATGCTAGTGATATTAAAATATCTGAAGAAAGATCCTTTAGGTTGAATTTTTCAAAAGTTTATCTATTTTTTTGGTTCTACCAAGGAATCAGCACTGGGAATAATTTATCAGTTAAGTTGTTTTAACTTGTTTAAATTTGTTAGTGCATTTTTGTCTTTTTCTTGTATGTCCCTTAGCTTTTAAAAAAACTTCTACCAATTCTTAATTAATTTCTTTTTCATTTTCATTCAGAAGAAATGTATTAAGCCAGGTGTGGTGGTGCACAGCCCCTCAGTGGCTTGGGAGGCTGAGGCAGGAAGATCATAAGTTCAAAGCCAGCCTCAGCAACTTAGCAAGGCCCTAAGCAACTTAGCAAGAATGTGTTTCAAAATTAAAAACAAATGAACAAATGCATACATAAATAAAAGTATATAAAAAGTGTCTCTGAGTTCAATCCCCAGTACCAAAAACAAAAACAGGAAAGGAAAAAAAAGAAATGTATTAAAAAATTCCACCACTTTTCCAGGGTCAGGAATCATAGCCCTCGCATTTCTGTGTCATATTCAAGTTTATATATGCAGTGCTTTTATAGTCTTGCACACCTTAACGGTATGTGAGGGGATTTTGGTTTACTTGTCCAGTCTAGGATTATATAGGAATGCCTTTTCTCTTGTCCATGTGGTTAAGATTTTTGCTTTTATTTTGGTCTTGTTCTGTCTTGGGCTATGAATTTCTAATTGTGTTATTTTTATTTGAAAGTTCAAGGTAGAACATTAACTTCTTATGAAAGGAGTCAGTGAGGATCAAATAAGCAAAAGGCAGCGTGGCTCTGTGCTTTGAGGGAAGGCACAAATCAAGACATTCAGCCAACCTCTACTGACCACCTGTTAAGTGCCAGGTACTCAGTTGGCAACAGGCAGTGGAAAGAAATAAGGTTCCTTCTGTGTGTTCAGGATGCCTAGAGGAAGGAAGCCGATGATGCTAGTGAATTAGAAACTGTGTTCATTGACTTCGGACTTTCTGACGTATCACAAACGTTGCGACACATCCAGCAGGATTGCTAAACTGGAAGTCTGGGTTTTCTTCATGAACGGGATAATTACACAATTAAAGGGCTTCCTTGTTTTCCACTTGCTTTAAAATCAGGAAACTATAAAAAGTGTATTATGCTGACACACACAATACACAAGATTAATCTATAATAACACACCCAATTACTATACCAGAAGCACACAGAACCCAAAGTGATTTACTTTGAAGCTAATGGAGTCTCACTGAAGCTCCTCCTTTACAAGATCCTGGCACTATCTTTATGTGGTCATATGTTATTGTCAGATTGTGAAATTTTGAAATTTTTTTCTTGGAGGGGTAAAAACATAGTTACCTCTGTATTGCTAGGTAGCAATTTGTTTAAACATCAATAGGTAATTTTTTATTGCTTTTCTTTGGAAAATGAACACATCTTTCTGAAGAGTCATCAAGTATTTTGCTAACATCTTTATATATACGGATATCTATATGCATTTATGTATGTATATATTTATATATGTAGGTAATTAAATACCAAGATTGTTAACTTTATGTAATTACATGTATGCTTAATGTTTTAATGTTGGGGGATTATTTAGTGTCTGGCTCCTTGGGAGTCTTTTCAGTTGTCCTAACAAACAGAAACTGGGAGGAAATCCTCAAGCAATTCTCTCATAATACCAATAAAACATGCCACAAACATTGAAACATGTAGTGTTTGATAAAGCCTGAGAGGTACTCCTTCAATGCTTACTTCCTTATCAGGGTTGCATGTCATATTTTCTGTTGGCAAATAATGACCAGCCCTTGGTATTTTGGGAGGCCGGACAGCTGATACCAATAGGGAACTCTAAACAGTGAAAGATGTAAATCCTGGGGGGACAGGGATTCATGACAGTTGGTCCTTTTTGCATCGCCAGCACCCAGCACAGTTGCTGGTGTGCCGCAGATGCTTAACAATGCTTTGTAAATGAACAAAAGAAGAATACTGGGAAATCTGTCTGGAATTATATGAGAAAGCTGGCACAGCTGAAGTTTCAGGCATTATACACAGCAAGAGCGAGACCTCAGTTTTTATCATTTAGAGAAAACATTGTGACTCAAAAAAGGCTGCTTCTGAGGGTAAGTAGAGACTTCCTATATTAATTACAAAATTATCATGGCTTCTGTCAGGACAACTGAAGTTGTACACTATCATTTTATGAGGATTGGTGAACTGAACAATTAAGTAAATACATTAACTGTGTAGAAAGGACAGCACCCACTAAACACTTAACTATATCAACATTTCAGAGGTGGTCTATGGTCACTGAGATCATCTGGTATCCGTCGGGTGACAGGAGGATGAAAGGTGACTACCTTTTTTTTTTTTTGGTACCAGGGATTGAACTCAGGGGCACTCGACCACTGAGCCACATCCCCAGCCCTATTTTGTGTTTTTATGTATAGACAGGGTCTCACTGAGTTGCTTAGTGCCTCGCTGTTGCTGAGGCCGGCGTTGAACTCAAGATTCTCCTGTTTCACTCCCCTCTCCCCCGTTTTTTTGGTACTGGGGATTGAACCCAGGGGGGCTTAACCACTGAGCCATACCCCCAGCCCTTTTTAAAAAGAGACAGGGTCTCACTGAGTTGCTTAGTGCCTCGCTGTTGCTGAGGCTGGCGTTGAACTCAAGATTCTCCTGTTTCACTCCCCTCCCTCTCGTTTTTTTGGTACTGGGGATTGAACTCAGGGGGGCTTAACCACTGAGCCATACCCCCAGCCCTTTTTAAAAAGAGGCAGGGTCTCATTGAGTTTCTTAGGGCCTCACTAAATTGTGTGGCTGGCTTTGAACTCAAGATTCTCCTGTCTCAGCCTCCAGAGCCGCTGGGATTTATAGGCCTGCAGCACCGTGCCTGTCAGGTGACTCCACTTCTCTCCAGAGGCAGACTGGTGGTCAGTCTTCAGTGCTGGTGTGGGAATTTAGCACTTTTAGAACTCCCTTGTAATTTGCTGACCACAAAGACAGAATTTGGATAGACTTTTCCAAACTTTAAAAATACAGACTTGTTGCTTCTTTCTTTTCTTTCTTCCCTTGAAGCAAAGCAAGTTAGCAATTTTACTCCCTTTTCACCCACCCTCTTCCACTCCCACCAATGAAGTAGACATGTGATTTAAATTCAAAATATCAATTGTGTGAAAGCAATTAGCATTTAATTTTAATTTACCTCCTGCACATATGGTGGATGGTTCAGCTGCTAGAATTTCAATGCAGGACTTCTTCAAAATCTAGGAGAAGAAATAAAAAAGTCAATGTCCAGGGTAATTTGTTAAGAGATAACTGAGATAGAGATAAGAAAGTTCAAGGTCATTAGGGGCAGTAGGGGGTGTGAGGGAGGGTAATACCTTTACTAGTATCATCAACACCAAACATTAATGAGACAGATTTAGTTAGATGCTGTTGGGTGTCCTATAAGCTATAAGAATTATTATGAATAAGAATTATCAGCAGTCAGGTATGAGCACAGTGGTGCATGCCTGTAATCCCAGCAGCTAGAGAGGGTGAGGCAGAAGGATCCTGAGTTCAAAGTCACCCTTAGCAATTTAGCAAGGCCCTAAGCAACTCAGTGAGACCCTGTCTCAAAATAAAATACAAACAGGGGCTGGAGATGTGGCTCAGTGCTTAAGCACGCCTGGGTTCAATCCCTGGTACCACACACACACAAAAAAGAATTATCAGCAAATATTTATTGAGCCTATGGTGTGCTAGTCCTAGTTTTGGAGAGGCTTGATAAAGAGTTGCTGAAATGTGACTTACACTTGACATGATAAATGACAATGGCCAGTCATGTGGTGGGAGCAAGGGTGAGGAGACAGGCAGTAGGAACTCTGAAGCTCTTGGGGAAGATAGTTTGGGCAGGTACACTTCAAAGGGCTTCATGGAAAAGTGGGAACTAAGGGTGGAGAGGAGATGGAGAGGGGTGGGTTGGGGCGTGTTAGGGTCCAAGTGGGGAATGGAAGGAGCGGAACTGAGAAAGTAGAAATACACAGACCTCTTCAGCTGCCACAAAAAGAGCTTGAAAAGTAGAAATCAAAGAGTGGTAATAGGTAAGGCTGGAGGGATAAGGTGCAGATGACCAACTGTTTCTAGGTATGGCACAGTCGGATTACTCTTTCTTTATAAGAAAAGTCTAGAAAGAAGATGTGGGAGAGAGCTTTGCAAGCTCTTCAGGAGGGGGAGCCTTAGTTAAGTAGAAATTTGCTTTGCTCTGTAAATGAGCCTTACAGGGTTCATTGTGAGTCTGGGGAACCCAGTGATCATACAGGGGATTAGTAATGAAGACTTCTGGCCAGAGCAGGTATCTGACCGGTAGAACTTCTCTATCAGCTATGAATCATGCCTCTTGTTGAACACAGATTCTAAAATTTGAACCAAATATTTTAAACAAGTACAGAACACTGAGTTAATTTGCTAACCAAATGTGATATCTTTGGGGGGGAGGGGCTTACTTACTTTGAAATTGAAGATGGTTCAGCGGGCTGAAGGAAATTATTTTTTTTTCTATTCATGAAAGGACATTTGTTAAAGCAACTAATGATGTAACTATAAAATTTAAAGTTTGTAAAAGAAGAAACCATCGTTTTGCACTGGAAAATGTCCATTTATTGGCATTGACACATTTATTTAGATATGTTTCTTGTTCCAACTTAAGCAACGCATATACTATAAGACACAGTAAAATAAAAGATCAATAAATTATAATGGGGGAATGGATTCAAGGGCAAACAGGAGAAAAATGATACAGTGAGTGAGAAAAGCACACAAAAAAATATGCTCTGAGGAGTTTATTTCCTCGCTAGGAGTGGACTTAGTTCCAAGCTTTCTAGTAGCAAGTGAAAAAGTCAGACATTTATGAATGTTTCAATCTGTGGAATAAAAACCATTTCTCAAAAGAGATAATATTTACCCATTCCAGGGAGAAATCTGGGCGTCCTCATAGAGAAGCATTGTAAAAGGAAATGAAGAAATAAGCTTAAGAAAAATCTTTATCTGATGCTCAGATAAGGCATTAAAAGTTATTCCAACAGGTTCCTCTACAACCATGACCTTTAGGTAATTTTGTAGACCTAAGTCATAAAAAGTAGCAGTTCATTCTTTGGCAATTCTAGAATTCACTTTGTACAACTCCATGGCATTTTTGTACTTTGCTCCTCGTTTCTGCAGTTGGGAGCTGTTCCCTCAGCTTTTGCCTTATTTCCTGGCCTCTGGCTCACCAGCCCTCTGCCCTTCTCCAGACACAGGAACAACCTCAGTACCTCTGTTGGCCCCTCAACCTGCCTGACCATAGCGGAAAACAAGTGTTCCAGACTCCTGTATGCCCTCTTCATCTCTATTGGAGTCAGTAGTCCTCACACACCTGGCTCTGGGCACCTGGGGTCAATGGTAAGCTCCTACTTTCCCTTCATTTTCAGTCTGACTTGGCATTAGGGACCCCAAGGACACATGCTGGGAACCCATTTTTTCCTGATGGCTTTTCCATTCTCCCTTTCTTATGGTCTATCTGTCTTTCTGGACTCATTCCTTCAGTAATGTTCCAGGACTGGGCACAGGATCCTGGGGCACAGTGACTCGTATCCAAGATGACAACTGCCCCACCTGGATGTGAGGATCCTCCCACTCCCCAGTTTTCTGCCACTAAGCTCTTCCTGCTTCATAGGCCACCTCAGCCAGTGGTTGCTATGACTAAGGAAGACTGTCACCCTCAGTGACATGTTCTTAGGTGTGAGTGTCCAAACAGGCCACATTTGAAGAATTAATTCAGAGGCAAAATCTTGGTAAATAGCAGCATTAGAACAACATGAAGCTATTTTTTGATGTTTTAAAAAAAATTCCTCAAGCATCTGACATCTCCTAATAAGTCATTTTATCACCCACAACTACGGATTTCAAAACAGTCCAAGAATAAAAACTAAATGATTGGATTTATCCTGTCTCCATTTCCCAAGACACATACATGAAATTTTCATGTACATAAGTTCCTGGATTTGGATCAGTGTTTTTGAACCAACTCTAACATTGAACCTAAAAGAAACACTAGTGAATCTTTGACCACTAAGACACACTAACAGAGTCTGTCAAAATATACACATACTATATTATTCTCTCAAAGTGTGTGCAATTAGCTGACAAATCGAAGGAGTACATGAAGGGCCAAAAAATGTCAGCCAAGTGCTGTGATTCAATCAAGTAAAAACACAGCTTTCCCAATCTTAATTTAAAACATCTGGAAGGGATGCGTTACAGCCAATAGAGCAAAATTTATCAGTGAGGGGGATGAGCAAGATTTGTCTGGGATGGTGACTTCTATTTGTTTCAAATGTCTGCTTCCAAAAGGTAGGAAGTCATAATGTACTAAGTGGATTGGGCGGGGGGCTTCCCTTGGTTATTAGCAGCCCAGTCACAGGGTAATTAGTCTGTCTGAACTGTAGCAGACAGCAGGTCGGCGTAGGGACTGAAGACTATAGGGCAGTGAGGTGGTAAAGGCTTTCTCTCCTGCCCTAGCAGCAGTAGCCATGGAGGAGGTGTAGACATAGCTCTGGGGAATCGCTAAGGGGATCACTGGATGTAAAGGAAGAGACTCACACAGGGTTGGGGTGACATCAGAGATGAGGTATAATTGGTTCATACAGAAGACCAGGCCAAGACCACCACATGGTTCAGATATAATCTCATGTGAGGAGTTGGGAACTTGGCTCTGACCCTGCACTTACCTGATCTATGCTCCTTGATGATTCTGTGAACTTTTCTAAACCCCAATTTTGGGAAGCAGTTGAACACACTGAGTAATAGCTTGGAATCTGGAATCAAATTGCTTGGGCTAACTCACTCATGAGCAGTGTGACCTTGGGCAAGCTCCATGATTTCTCTGAATCTCTTTCCTCATCTGTAAGAGTGGAATCACAATATACTACCAAAAGCATGAGCATAAAGTTATTGTGCTGGGAAGATTAAATGAGACCACACAGGCAGAGCATAGCACAGTGCCTGGAACCTGGTTATGTGCTTGATGAATGTGAGCTATTATTACCAAGAACTTGGGCTCAGAGACACAGAAGAGATTTGAGCTCTAAACAAATTTATGTTGAGATCCAAGTACTACCACTTACTGGCCATGTGGACTTGGACAGGTTATTAAACCTCAGAATCTCAGCTTTCTCTTCCATAAAACCAAATAAGGAAAATATTGACTTCAAAGGGCTGTATGATGGTTCAATGAAATAAGAGACGTGTGCAGAGATACTGAGTTTGTAAAATCAATTGAACTTAGGTGATAAAACTCATGGGGTATTGGAGGTGAGGAAAAGAGTGAGATCCAGGCAAGCTATAAGGTTTTTGTCTTATAGACAGAACTAGACAAAATTGATTGCTCAACAGAGAGTTAACCCTTTGGCCACCAGCTGGCCTATGTACTTCATGAAAATAAGGCACCAAGAAATGTGCTCTGAACAACCTTGGTAAAAAGCCTGCAGGAGGATGTCTGAGAAATATTCAAGAATGGTAGCTGTGTATCATTAACTACCACTGTTGCTATGACCTTTGGGCAGGAACTGCAGTTCATATATGTTTCTATCTCATCACTCGCCACTGGCCTCATGCTTAATCATGTAGTGGAAACTGGGGGTTTGGGGGTATAGCTCAGTTGGTAGAGTGCATGCCTTGCATGCATAAGGCCCTGAGTTCAATCCCCAGCACCACAAACAAAAACAAACAAACAAAAAACAAAAACAACAACAACATACAGTGGAAACTGAATCAATGTTAATACTATTTTTCTGCCAACTTTTGGATAGATTTCAATAAGAAAAGATGAAAAAGCAGATTTAAATCCATAAAGAACTAAATGCAATGTGTTGTTACTGGTAGGATTACTTTCATGAACCTCCTTGAATTATTGGGGGAGCAAGAGAGGCAGCAGATGGGAGAGGACTTTGCCAAGTTCAAAGAGCTGTTTAATATGTTTACATGAAATCCATTGTGGACCAGTGCCAGTTGTAGAAAAGACTTTTTGCTTTCTTTGGAGTCTAAAAATCGAATGTCCTTTGTCATAAAGTTCTCAGTTTATGCAGAGATTTCTCAAGAATCCTTAAAAGACATTGAATATTTGCAGTTATTAGAAATTTCTTCCTTATGACAGACATGCCGGTTTTCCCCATAAGCAACTGCTTGACCGTTTCCTGTTGTGTGTGTTCATAATGGACCATCCCCTTTTATCCATTCATAGTAAAGGGGCCTTTTGCTTTCACACGCTTTCAGAAAGTCTTTTGGAGGATGTTCCTTGGTGTCTTACTGCAAGGGGAATATTCTGGTTTTAAGATGTCTGGAGCTTGAAGTAGGCTTGTTCGAGGATGGTAGGCATTAAATAAATATTTATTGAATGTATACATGAATGAATGGCACACTTTCTGCATGGCTTTATGAACTGCTATTATAGCACATTATGTATTAGCTTCTCTTTTTTTCCTTGGAAGTAGAATCAAGAGGTCATCTCAATACAAGGCTGTATTCTGCATCCTGTAGCGACTGGCTCTTCACGTTAAGTGCGACCATCTTTGGAAACCGCATTCCTGGGAGGACTGCTTCATCTCCTCCATTTCTTCAATGGCTAATCTCTTCAACAGTCAGGTTGTAAGTGTATCATTTCCCCCCTAAGATCTAGGTTGGACTGCTTTGTAAAAGGCCTTGACCCCTTTGCTTGAGAAAAAAATGTACAGGTCTGTGTTCGGTGGGTGGGGCTCAGACTCCCCAGAAGGGCCACACTTTCCATCACAGCCAAGGGCAGAAAGCATGTTGGATGTGCCTGGGGATCACTGCTTTTAGAAACATCCAGGTAACATGGGACATACAAATGACTCCTCTATGCATTCAAGATTGTCAATGTTGTTCCTGTGAATTTTGAAATGATTTACTCTATAATTGATTAGTAAAATGTTACACAAAGGCATATTCACCTTTCCTAATTAAATTCCACTCCACCTCTATGGTTCACAATGGCCATTATCCTAGGTTCATGTCAGTTCTACAGAGTCTGACTCTCAAATAGAATTGGAAAATTATCCACACATTTCTCTGGAATTCATGCATGATTTTATGTATGCCAGGACATTATACCAAATAAAGACTCTCACATGCACAAAACACACCGTTAAAGGTTACGGAATTTAAAACAATAAAGTTTTTCCTCAGAACATGCAGAAGTTTTTGCTGAGGAAGGATACTCAGCTCGCTTAAACAAATGCTGTTCTTCTCTGGAGCATTTGGTCTGGAGAAGTGAAGCACAAACAAGCTTCTTTGAAATGGAGGAAATTCATTTTTTTCCCCTCTATACCATTTTCCTTTCATATTTTCAGAAGGAAAATCAGATAGCTGTGAACTCCAAGATGTGGTTTATTTAGTAAGATGAGCTTGTTGAACTCCTTTGTGCCGGTGAAGGAAATGGCCTTCTTTGGGGGCTGATTTTATTGTAAAATTCTGCTGTTGCTTTTACAATGAGTCCTACCACATTCCTAGAGGAAAAGCTGCAGATAAGTGGGATATGCTCCCTCTGCATGTTTGTTCCTCTTCAAGCTATGGGAATTGGTATTACTTTGGGGCTTTTAAAAAAACTCAATTGAAACAATAGCTTGGGAGAACTGCCTGGCCCCAGCATCTGCAAAGTCTGAGTCTAATTAATGACTGCTGAGGCAAACGACTTTTTTTTAAAAGATTTTCTGCCCTGCTACAGCAACTACAATTGATTCTATTTATATTTTGTATCCAGTCCTGACAATGTGAATGGAGTCCAAAATGCCATCTTTTCTAGATGCAATCTTGGAAGAGAGAGTTGAGGGGAGGACTGAGTGGATTTTTACAAGAAACAGAGTCATAGAACTGTCCATCTGTTGTGCAGCATAGGTCTTCCATGGGTCACAAATATTGTGCAGTCCTCTAGGCTGCTTTATAATTAATAAATACGCCAAGTGCAGTGCTGGAAATATGATGCATGCGGCAGACTCTGCGATTGCACAATTTAGCATCTGTCCGCGAGGAATGGCGTATAGCATGGCAGTGATCCAAGTGCCAAGCAAGAGATTCCAAGGGGGGATTCTACTGAAGTTCAAGGCATCCAGAGTCTATGGTGGAGGAGAGACCAGGGCAGGGTCCACGTAGAAGACTGAGCAGTGACTTGGGATTGAGACAGGCCTTGAGGCAGGATTAGGATGAGGCAAAGGTGCAGGGGGTTTCCACCAATGACAAATAAACCTGATTTAAGAAAAGGGCTACTGCGGCTGAAATGTACCTCCTGTGTGCTAATCCTGCAAAGAGGGTCAGTTCAATAGCCAAACATACCTCAGGAATGTGACATGGATTTTGACTGGAGAGAAACCTTATCGGTTCCCAGCGGGGTTTTGGAAGGGTGGGTGGGAGGCCAGCCTGGCAGACAGACTTTGCCTTTTGTCACAGTTTTTCTAGGGCCTGGTCCAGAATTTGGTGGGTACATTCCTTCTACCTTCCCATGAGTGAAAGGGAGAAATGAGCACAGGTTCCAGTTTTTATAAATAAAAATAAATTTATATATACCATGGAATAGACTTATTCTTCCGTTTTGATGATCTTACAGATTTCCTGATAACAAGAATGTTTATGCTGAAGCTTGCAAAAAAATTCTTGCAAATACTGTTGTGTTTGCTTAATGCCTGCTGTTTACTGTAGATCAAACATGCAGAAAGCTCTATGAGCTGACTCACCCTGTTATTAATAGGAAGCCAAACCAGGATTAAGTAGGGCAGGAAAGTGCTCTTAGGTGGAGGTGACTTGGTGCCAGCAACTGGGTTCTCCTTCTCATAGACAGTGTTCCTGGTTCCAGGCACTGCCCTCAAATGCACACAAAGTGGGGACAGCTGGGAGGAGAAGGCGTCATGGTAACTGGGTCAAGTGTTGGGATTCCAAGCTGCCAACCCATTTCAGTGTTATCTGAACCCAGCTTTCAAGCAGATTCCTGTTTCACTGCCCACAGCACTTTAAAAAGGAGACAGAGACCCTGGAACCTTTGCTTCATATTTTTATATAAGAGTTGCTGCTAAATTCACCAGTTATGGTTAGTGGAAATTCCCTAAAGAAGCCACAAAAGGAAGGCAAAGGAATAGCTTCTTCCTTTACAGCTTTATCGGCTTATAGGGCTATAAACTTCTAACCACCCAAATTTTTTCCTTAAAATTTTATCAGTGTACTCTGCAAAAGCTAGTAATACTCTCATGTTCTCAGAGGTAAAGTCCTGTGCAAGCATGGTGGAAAGGAAGGAAGGGTGTTCCTTTTGGTCTGAACATGCCCCTCTGTGATCTTTGTAGCCTTTTCAGGCTGTGGGAATTTTTATTACATTGGGACGTTTTCATTCACTGAATAGAAATAATAGCTTAGGAGAAACGCCTGGCCTAAATGTCTGCAAAGTCTGAGTCTAATTGTCAAATTGACACCTTCTCATGATGATGGAATTTATCCGGTGAACAGTAGTTGAAATTTTTGGAGGTGCTTTCTATCAGCGGTAAAAGGCAAAGAGCACCCTACTCACCCACTGTGTACCCAGAATAGGCTGCAGGGATTCTGGTCTTGCCTCTGCTGTGACTGTGTGAACTGTGTCAAGCCATTTCACATTTTTTGGGGCCTCTATGTCTTCCTCTTTGAAATGGAGCAGCTGCTTCCTGGCCTACCCACATTATTCAGTACAACTGGGTGGTCTTTCCCATCATTAGAGACAGACCTGGTCTATTCTGGGTCATGACTCACTGTGCTAGGTGACTGTGAACAAATGAGTGAATCTCTCTGAACTTATAGTATCTACTTTATATCCACAGCAAATGGTGCTTGTGAGAATCTGATGAGATGATTATGTAAAATTATTTGCACAGTGCCTGGTACATAAGAACTCACTAACTGGTGGGTTTTATTATTATTTTTTTACCTTTGTAAGGAAACAGAGGCAGGAGAAAGCATGGGCTCTGGGGTCACGGAACTCAGTTCCCACCCTGCTTTCCCCCTTAGAACTGTGTGCTCTTGGTTAAGTTTTCTAGATTTAGTTTCTTCACCTGTTAAGTGGGGATTTTACTTCAGGGCAATGGTGTGTTTTATAAATGGAATAATATTAAGTGGGACAAAGGGTCAATTCTTTTTTAGTATTTTCTTGGTTGTCCATGGACTTTATTTTATTTATTTATTTATTTGTTTATTTATGGTGCTGAGAATCGAACCCATTGCCTCATAAATGCTAGGCAAGTGCTTTACCACTGAGCCACAACCCTAGCCCAAGGATCAATTCTTGATCTCCGAGTAAGCTTTCCACAATTGTTGGTTACCTTCTGCTTTTTTTTCTTTTTTCTTGTCTTCCATAGATGAGAAATTAAAGTGGAAAACAAGCAATAATAGTTAAAAATTTTTTTTTAGTTTTAGATGGACACAATACCTTTATTTTGTTGATTATTTTTATGTGGTGCTGAGGGTTGAATCCAGTGCCTCACATGTGCTAGGCAAGTGCTCTACCACTGAGCGACAACCCCAGCCCAAGCAACAGCACTTTGAAAAATAAATTTCATTCTGTAAATCTGATGTCTAAGTACTTCTGCTCTGGAGGAGAGAGGATTAAGAAATTTTAGAAAGACCAAGAAGGCATCAGTTTTATGGCATGAGGGGTCTTGAGTTTATCCACCATCCCTGGATAATTAGCTCCTGGTGATCCAGCAGTGACTTCCTATTTCCTCAAACACACAGAGCTGAGCATCACAGACAGGGCAAGATTTCTGGAGCCAGATATGGGTTCAAATTCCCCACTTGACCACTATGTGTGGGCAGACATGGAGGTTTATCCAACCTTCCTGCAGCTCAGTTTCCTTACCAGTACAATGGGGATATAAATCCTTTTCCTGGGAGTGGCTGGGGAGATCCTAGCAGAGGAACTGGTGGAGAAAGATGCTGAGTAAGTCGGTGGTATTTCCTCACATAGGCACAGCCCTGTATCTATGGATTCTGAGTGCTTGTGTATTCATCATCCACAGGGGACATGGAGAAGATGCCAAGTGTCTAGATTTCCTGAGTCTTGACTGCAGCCATTATTGCTCTATTATCCGACTCTGTATCTGGCTACAAGTTCCCATTGTTCTTAAAGCCAGGTCCACAGCCTTTAGTTCTGTCTGCTTCTTCACTTCATCTTCTGTCATTCTCCACCTTTGACACTCTTTCACTCTATTTTGCATCATCTTAGGACGGTGCTCTGCCAAGAACATCGTAGCTAAGCTCTTCTGATGGATAGCTCCATTTCATCCTTCAGGTTATCTCTTCAAACAAGCCTGGGTTCTCTGTCAACCCCTTACTCCTACTCTCAAAATATTATTTCTTTTATATCATTTATCACAATTTTAACTATATATATATATATATATATATATATATATATAATTTAGTTGTTTTTATGTGTCTCTCCCATTAGATTGTAAGCTCCACTGGACAGGGCCTCTACCTGATTTAGTTGTAACTCAATGTTCAGAAAGGTTTTCAATGACTCTTCGATGGATGAATGAATATTAACCCCTACATCTTCATTTGAGGTTTGAAAATATAATCTCTACTGGCAGAAAATTTTGTCAACTGTTTGAGCTTATTAGAAGCTGCTTTGCAGTCTTATTTGGAATAATTAAGCCCAGTCCTATTTTATTATAAGAAAATAAGCAGCCTCACAACAGCTTCCATGGGAACAAGCTGGAATAGATGCTTCAGATGAAGGAAAAAATGAGGGCTTTCTTTTCAGTATCCAGAAGGAGAAATGAACCTACTTCTTAAAAATAGTTAGCCGCCTTTTAGGCCATAATTATTTCTGTCTGATTTGAGAAAGACGAGCCCTGCTTTGCCTGTCCCTGTTTCTCTGTCCAAGCAAACCAATTAACAACTGCCATAAACATGGGTTTCAAGTACTGGGAGGATCAAAACCACGAGTCTAACTCCCAGATAAATGCTTGCAAGAATGTTATCATTCAGCTAAACGTTTGGAGACTGAAGTCTCAAATTATTTTTCTTCTCCTTTTTGGGACACTGTTGTGCTCAACTTCTAACACATCCTTGGAGTTGTTTCTGTTTGGGAATGAGGGGAGTTTTACAAACATCCGGGCTCATGTTGAATATGAGTGAGCTGTTAAGCTAAAATATTCAAGGACAACACTGATTTATGCAGATAAAAAGAATCTAATTTTTTTTGTGGGGGGGTAGGAACAAACTCTTGAATGTTAGGCACATGGTTTATGAGAAATTTCAGAGATAAAGAAATGTATAAACAGATGTGACCCTGTCATCTGAAGGTAGGACCACTGTCATCACTACTTGATAACTGCTGCTGGTGTTGCTGATCTCCCTCCTATGTATACAGACACTACCAATAATATTCTCCTTAAGTATCATTTGTTGCATGTTAAAAATGTTCCAGTTATTTTATGAAGGACTAGAAAAAAGAGACACTCAAAGGCTCCAGACATAAAGGAGTGATATGGAGATAGAAACGCTAATTATGCCAATTTGATCAGTACATGTTATATACATTTATTGAAATACCACACTGTACTCCATGAATAAGTACAACTATTACATGTAAATAGAAAAGAAAAATAAATTTGTTCCAATCCAGTGTCCAGGTTTATTTTCCATTATTCTTGAAACATTTCTGAGATAAGAAGTAATCCAAGAAGATCCATGTGTCAAAAACAAGCCATGTGTCAAAGAAAAATCACAAGGACATTGGAAAGTGTTTCCAACTGAATGATAATAAAACCCTAGCATGCCAGCATTTGTGGACTGCAGCTAACACAGTTCTTAGGAAAGAAGAATGGCTTAAGTTTTGAAACCAAAGATTTCCTTCTCTACTTTATGAAGCTAAAAATGAAGAACTTATCAAAATCATAGTAAATAAGAAAATAAAATAAAATTGAAAATAGACAAGTAGAGAAATCCACAAAGCATAAAGTTGAGTATTTTAAAAGACCAAAATGACAAACGCCTAGATTTTTAAAGCAGGACAGAAAATATAATTCACAAATAATACCAGGAATGGAAAAGAGGCTATTACTACAGAAACATTCCTGCCAGACAGACAGGTATCATCATTATTGTCTCCTAAAGATGTCCTGCTCTTTTCTAGCCTCTGGGAAAGAGGCAGAGGTCATACCATCTCCCTTTGGGTGCCACCCACCAATCCCCCACTGAGCTTTCAGTGAGCCAGGTCTGCCTTACTCTCTCATGAAGACTCTCACCAGAATAATCCAGCTCTGATCTTCTAGAGAATTCGTGGTCAGCCCCAAGTCCTGCTGTTAATTATTTTTGCATTGTTGGGTTGTTCTGTTATATGTACTGTAGTTCTTGGTGCTTATATAACCAAGTGTGCTATAGTGACCTTATAGATTATTTGAAGCAAAACGTATAACTGGACCCATATTGAGCCTGATTCTTTTCTATCCTTCCAGTAATTTCCACTTTCTGGCTAAGGTAGTTTGGGTTTTTGTTTGTTTTGCCAACAAACACATCTTGAATAAGAAAACCATCATTTGTACACATTTAAAATAAGAATTTCCAACCTGAAATAGGATTATTTTTCACAGTTTTGAAAACTAATGGTCGTATGTATCAATGTTCTAAAAGTATACCTGGTGCACTTATTCTTTAAAAGTGAGATTTAAATATGCAGATTTCTTGGATCAACCTCCACTGACTATGACAAAATCTTCTGGGAATAGGGCCTAGGAATTGGTATTGATTTTTATGCACATTCAAGAAAGCTTAGAGGTCACATGATGAGGGTGGGAAATGGGAGAAAATAAGATTCCTATGCCTTGAGGACCTATTATGTCCATGGAGAAATATTAAGTATGTAACCAGAAACATTAAAATCCTCAACAAGACTATGGTGTAAGTTTAATCATCAGACCTTTTCTACAAATAAGAAAAAAAGTACCAAAGGATCTGTAAGTGGTGAGTGCTTGGGTCAGCATTGAAACTCTGGACTGACCAGCTCCCAAATTCTTTCTTCTTGCCCTGCTGTCTACTCTGCTGAAGCTCCTAGCAACCCTTGGAGGCAAAGCAATACTGGAGTCTTCTGAGGTTGCTCTGGGGGAATTGGCAGATCCTCAGACCCCAGCTAATAACTCCTAGATCAAGAACCCCTTAAGACATCTTAAAGGACAGTGATCCTCTGAGTCTGAATTTGCACCCTGGAGCCCAAGTCTGGTTAGCTTCCCCTGACAACTGTAGTCTATATACCTGTCTAGTCACAACTTGAAGGTAGAGGCTGTAGCACCTCTGAACATCATTATAGGTACAGCATGCACACTGGCCTGCCAGCTGAGTTTATAAGTCTCAGTTGGTTGAGAGCATCCAACCAATATTGGTTGTAAGCATCCAATATTTCAGCTGGACAGAAGACTTGGCCTATGAATGGAAGGCAAAGAAGAGAGGTTCTGGAAGCCAGTGTCCTGCTCATCTCCCAGGAGAAGGGCTTCAGAACAACACATATATGTGTGAGGGATGGGCACTTTGCAAACTCTGGAGAACACTGAAGGCCCATGAGAGGCCTAATGCAGGAGTTCTCAACCTTGGCCAACTGTTATGGTGTTCAGTTATGGCTGGGAAAGTTAAGGTAGGTCAAGTGCAAACCACCAGCTGCAATCTGTCCTGTAGGACAAGTTGAGAGGCTGCCTGAAGTTTGGCTCACTGACTGAAAAGGGTCCCCTTCAATTTTTAGTATTCCATCTTAGGGTACAATTGTCACAGGAGAATGAAAAGAAACATGCATGAAAGGCCAAAGGAAAACTTGGGATGTGGCAGACCCGAAGATAATATGGAGGAACGTTCTCTCAAGCAGGAAAACACCAGCCTTGGAAAGAGGAGACAGGGGCATTTGTTGCAGATTGGGGACAGAAAGTGTGTGCATGTCCACCTCAGAGGAAGAGCTCTACTCACGGAATGTATGATGCCTTGCAGCGCTTGGAAACCGTCATTCACTGGAAACACGTGATCCTTGCTGTCTGCAATCCGGGCCAGCTGAGAACACAGCAAACACACGAATCACATGGAGCCATGTCAGGAGAGGACGTGAAGAATTTAGGAAAGCTACTGGGTTGAGAGGCCCCATCTACTTCTAGAACCCAGAGGAATATGAGGCCCTTGGTGGGCTCATGGGAATTTCTGAAGAGCCTTTGGCAATAATCTTACCAGTGGCCCCTCTGGAGCAGGCCTGAGAGGCAACTCCAATCTTTACATTTGTTTTAATACTTTTCTCCTTGGGAGCAGAGGTAAGATTGTACAGATGGATGAACATTTGACCTGAGTTGACATATTTATGGATTTGGGGACATGCCATTGGCTCATTTTTCTCCCATTCACCTAAATTCCTGTTGGCAACTTTATTTGAATCAAACAGACTCAAGTTAAAGTCCTTTAAGAGCAACTTTAAAAATAAATTCAGGCTTTGGTATTGAGTTAGGTCAATGAATGTGGACCTCAAAATTTCACTCAAATTGCTCATGAAGGATGGGCCAATTACTTTAACTGCTCCTGCTTTATAGGGCAGAGGAGAGAGGGCAAGGAGAAGTCAATCTGAGAGCTTTATCAGTCTCCATCTTTGTGTAGTTTGGGGAATGCTGCAGTCAGAGTCAGTGCTGGTGTGCATGGTTTTAAGAATAGCTCTTATTGTTTTTACCAATTGCAAAAGTAACACATATTCATTGTGAAAACTTAGGAAAAACCACGAAAGTTAACATAAAAAGAAAATAAAGGTTACTCATAATCCTTCTATGTCTTCCTGTATCTTTCTATCTATATCGATCTATCTTTATTAACAATTATATATATATACACATATATAGTTGTTCATACCTTTTCAATGCAAACACATACAAATTTATTCTAAAACAGGCATTTACTATTATATTCTTTGTAATCCTGTTTTATTAACAATCATAAGCATTTTCTTATGCCATTATAACAACAATAAATTAGGAACAACATTGAGGAACATTTATTTCAGTCATTAGCAAGTATTTTGTTGTTGTTGTTGTTTGGTACCGGGGATTGAACTTAGGGGCACTCGACCACTAAGCCACATCCCCAGCCCTATTTTTGTGTTTTTATGTACAGATAGGGTCTCACTGAGTTGCTTAGCACCTCACTGTTGCTGAGGCTGGCTATGAACTTGCAATTCTCCTGTCTCAGCCTCCCAAAGTGCTGGGATTACAGGTATGCACCACGGCGCCTGGCTTATTAGAAAGTTTTAATGATTTAGTGATACATACTTGTGCACACCTTTTGGCCACTGGTCCAATTATTTCGATATTTTCGTATTGATAATGCATTGTATTTTTTATAGCAAAAAAATAAAAAGGGTTGTTATTTTAAATATTCTAAAAAGGTTTCAAATTAATTTGGATCTGTTTTGACACCCTGGCAATTTAATGTTTACCAAGAAAGTTAACCAAGAGAGATGCTGCCTAAATAGTTCATGTTGAAGACCCCAAGTGTTTCAAAAAATGATTTCACATCCTTTACACATCCAATAATTCCTTCCTGCTTAGCATTTGTGGAAAAATAACCTATCTAAAGCATATCTATCCTGCTGATGCACCCTCTGTACTGAGTACATGTTTTCCACAAGGCACAAGTTCAGTATGTTCCCATACCTGAGGAAATTCATGAACATACCTGTGTTTCATTGAAATCTTTGACACCAACACAGTAAACGATTGCACCCAGATCTCGGGATCTGTTAGCCTGGGTCAGGGAAACAAAGGACATTAGACAGAGAAGCAGTGGCAAGCATGCTGTTCTTGGATTTGTCAGACTAGCTTCAACAATGAGGTATTTATTGAGCACCTACCATGCTCCAGGTATTGCATAGGAGAAATGATCCCTCTTCCCCAAGAGCTCACACTCCAGGGAACACCTCATTCTAATCTAATGCACAGTAGTAGACAAGAGGGAGTGATGACTCCAACAGAAATTGTTGAGAAACATCCTCTGGAGTCTTGACGAAACTTTGAAAGGCAAGAGGAGGAACGGGAAACTGCAGGCTAAGATAGGTCATATTAAATATTCCTGGGAATAAGCACCTTCCCACTCTTCTAACAGATTTTTATGGACACATTTTTCTTTGTAATGGCAGCATAGTATCACAAGAGAATGTGACCTCTGGAACCAGATATACCTGAGTTTGACAGTTGACTTGACTTTGTAAAGTGGTTTGGGGATTAAATGAGATAATACAAGCAGAACTTGTTCCAGAAGACCTGGAACAATATAGATTCTTACATACATCAGCATCCCTTATGAACAAGGCTTTTTTCATTTCTATAGAAGAAATTGTTTTAATGGCAGGTCCATATTTGAATAAGTGAACCCAGTTTATGATGTTGTCCTCTCAATAATTAATCATTGAAAGGTCAACATAATGAATAACATTCAGGTTTGGGCTTGATTTTAATATTTGATTTATTAAAGGCTCTGATATTTGATTTCTAGGTTCTCCCATGTTTCAGAAGAGAAAACAAAAATTAGAAATCCTTGGTTTGTACAGAGGTGCTCAGCAAGTAATTGATAGTGGGCATATAGTAAGTGCTCAATATGTGCTTGTTGATTTGAAATGTGTTATCCCTCTTGCCACCAATACACCAATCTACTTGCGTCTAACACTGAATTCTAGAAGCAACAGAAATGTCTCTTTTTAAAATTCATATTAGAAACATTCCATGTGGCTTTAAGGATAAAATAAATATTTAGACTTAGTCTAGCACCCACCTTATCAGCAACAACTCTGCTCTCTTCTAGATGGGCTTTCTATAGAATTATCAAGAATGGGAAAGTTTAATTTCTTTATATCTTGAGCATTATCTTTTTCATAAAGCTTTCTTCTATTGGCATTGGCATTCCAAATATTTTTCCAAGTCTGTATGTGCCATACCTAAAATTCCTTTCTACTAAGCCCTATTTTAAGCTACTGACACTAATTATTTATTTTATTTTCAGTTCTTCCCTTATGAGGGTTTTTACTTTATTTGGCTGTTATTTAGTGCCCAAATAAGCCATTCTGCATTCCCATCACATAGTTTTGACCTTAGAATATAGAAATGATCATTTCCCAAATACTCAGGGGGTGTCTGTCGCAGGAACATGTCTTTCTGCATGCTGAGCCATCCTCTGTTCCAGCAGGAGGAGGGAGCTAGTGAAGCCAAACTTTATTTCATGGTGAGACCCATGAGGGCAGCAATAGCATCTTGCTCACCCGTGTTTCTCGTGTCTAGACGAGAGCCCAGCACATGCCAAGCTCAAGCTCTGAATGAGTGAACAAACACATACTTCACACCTGCAAGTACTGAAATTAAACTAAATGGTAGTCAAGAGCTTGAGGTGAGTGTAATGCCACAATAAAATCCTCTCCCAGACCCAGCAGCTCCCTCTCTCACTATCTCTGCCCCTCCTGGGTTTCTTTCTACCTCCTATCTCTTCAAATGGTCACACTCGGGTGAAATGGTCACTGAATCAATAGGTGGCAACATCTTCAGTGAACCATGGGTGACTGGTTACTTTTTGTTAGCAGTGCACGTGAATGCCACCCAGGTCTCCACCACTGGGCTTTACTGGTCCCTCTCACATGCTGTGGTGAGCCTGTGACACTAATGAGGCTTCAGTACATGCCCACAGCTAACGTGTTTCCTTAGCATACACATATAGCTCAAATACAAACCATGAATGAGAAGGATTTCCTAACTGTAAATGCAACTACAATTCCTGAGTAAACCTCTTTTTTAAGTCTTATGGAAGCTTCCTTTAGAGAATTCCTTCACTTGCTTTGAGGAATATTTTGAGATAATAACAAAGGGAAAAGAGAAATACAGAAGGAGAGATGATAATGAACCAATTATTGTTTAACTTTGGCTCTTGGAGTGATAATCTCCAAGAGTAGCACATTAAAGGATAGCACATTCAGATAAGATTGGCTCTTACATATTTTGAGCAATTCTTTCTCTTCCTCTTGTTTTAGTAGAAGATATGAGGGAAAATAGAGACAGAAATGGCACCGATGTTTTTTTGTTTAAAAGCAATACATAGTATGTCAAAACTGCTAAAGCAACACAATGCCTTTAATAAAGGCACAGTAGATATTTTTTATCCCTCAAAGCACAAAGCAATATGCAAAATTTTGAAAGGGGAGAAATATCAACCATGTGAAAGACATAAAAATTCACTTTAAAAAATGAGTTATTATGATTGTTTTTACATCTGACACTATTTCATTCAGGGGTTTTACAGAGAATATCTATCACTTTGCCTGAGTAAAGAGGCTCATTTCAGGGGCTGGAGTTGTGGCTCAGTGGCAGAGTGCTTGCCTCGCACATGTGAGGCACTGGGTTTGATCCTCAGCACATAAAAATAAATAAACAAAATAAAGATATTGTGTCCATCTATAACTAAAAATATTTAAAAAAAAGAGAGACTCATTTCAAAGAATGTAGCCATTTCAGAGAGAAGCCCTGTTTCAAGATTTTTAGATTTTGTTTGTTTGTTTTATTGGGATGCTACAGAATGAACCCTGGGCCTCACACAGGGTAAGCACATACTGTACCACCAAGCTACCTTCCTGCCCCAGGTATGTGTTTAGACAAAGCCAGGCCATTACTTACCTCCCTCTCTGAATAGAAAAAGAGATCTTCATGGAGTTCCCCATCAGTCAAAGCAATGATGACGCTTGCTGTCCTGTACCCTGCTCAAAACAACACAGATGTACTCAGTCATCCTGTCTGCTGGGAAACCCCCTCTCAGCCCTGGCATTTGATCTCTTATCATCTCAACCACCGAAAGTCAATATTGTGAGAACCACTCGCCTTTCTTTGGGGAACTGGAAGCAATTCCAGGTTGGAGAACACTTCATCAGGACAGTCTCACAGAGGAATAAATTTGGCTTCTGGGTTTCTCAGTCCCATCTCTCGAAATGGTCACTGAATCAATAGCTGGCAAGAGCTCCAGTGAACCATGGGTGATTACTTTTTGTTAGCAGTGCACATGAAATGTCACCCAGGTCTCTACCACTAGGTTTTACTGCTCCCTTTCACATGCTGTAGTTGACCACATATACCATCCCTTGAACACAGTTCAGCAAAAAGTAATAGGCATCATGATTCACAGGCTGACGGGAAGTGTTATGGCAGTTGGCAAAACTTATTAGAATTCTTTCAGTGTTATTTAGACTTCTAGTAACAATGCTTGCGGTTGATTTATATTAGCAAGTTTCAGTGTTGATTCTGGGTTTCTTCCGTTTGTTGCAGTTTAAAGTCTAACAGGAAATGGATTCTTCTACAGGCCTGGCAGGAAAATCCCCACTACAATATTGATTCTTGTTAAAGAGATTTGCTTGAGATAAACAAAGCCAATCCCTGAAAGACACTGTTGTTATAATAGCTAAAATGATAACAAATTTTGTCAGTAGTATTGCTAGACATTCTACTAAGTATATTTTAAGCATTTTTCATCTAAATGAGGAAATGTTTAAACCAAACTAGAATCTTGATCTTAATATATTCAATCACAGTAATGAAGAATCTTGGAGCTCAGAGAAGGACAAGGTAACAAGATTTGACATAAAAATCCAAGACTTTACTAATCCATCCAAGCATGTACTACTTTAATGAACACAACGTGCAAAATTATTCACAGGAATTGCAGGCTATGGTCATGATGGGATTTTAATTACTTTTATGTAACTCTTATTTGGCACCACTAGGACAGTAGAATCTGATCTGGTATGTGCCATTTTTCTAGGCATTCCTTTTGGTAATGAAGTGTGTGTCCAAGGATTAGAGACAGTATTATACCAGTCTTTTGAAACTGAAATTACTGAGGAATTTTTTTTCAGAAACAAACACAGAAAAATGTTAAATATTTCTTAATGGTAATTTATACCACAATCTTACCTTGACTGTTTTCATAATAAATCTGCTCACTGGCCTGAAAAACACATGAACAGGCCATTAGACATACAACCACTATTTGTCACTCCAAATACCATGTTGGGTAATAGGCTGTGGTGTTGGCTATGTGGCCAGGACCCAGTCTTGATTCTTCATGTAATTCCCCCAGGCCTTACTCAGATATCAATGGATAATATCCATGTAAATTCCTCTGATTCTTAAGTGATACAGTTGTGATCATGGATCAATGTCTTACTTCTCAGAGTCTAGCACTTGTACCATGCTAGACAACAAGAAAATCCCTACTATAACACTGATTTGCTTGAGATAAAGAAAGGCTTTAACATCCCTTAAAATTGAAGGCACTGAAATTCTCACTCAATTGCTAACAGGGCCATCCAAATAAGATCCCTCTAGGAATTAGGGGACTTGGGTGTGGCGTGAGTCATGAGCAACATCGATCATTAATTAACAAGGCCTTCATCAGTGTCAGCGAAGGATGAAGGAAATTCATTTCCTTAGTTCTTTTGGATATAGTTACCAGGGTCCAAGCTTAAAGGGAGAAAAATTGTACCATCTTGCCATCTTGGGTGTTATTCAGTCTCCTTAAAACATGTGCTTTATCTCGTCAGCCATCCCTATGATGACATTTTAACATCACATTTTATGCCTGGGGTTTAAAATGGTCTTAAAATTACCCTTTCAAATCCTTCATGCATATAAGTGTCTCCTCCTGGCAGAACCTTCTGGAGCTCTTCTAGGCCTTGACGGATCTGTTCCCTGAAATCCAAAAATACCCTGTTAATCTTCTAACAGCACTGCTTACTTTGCTGTTGAAAGTCTTGTGTGCTGGTCTTCTGATTTCTGTGGCCATTGCTGTATTGCCCTAACAGTCCCACAAAACCATCAGAAGGAAGATCTTTGTATTACGTTATCTGTTCAGGGTTGGCCATCGTATAGGATGAGTGAGATTTCAAGGACAGAGGGAAAGGCCCCTTCAGCAGGAAACTCTGTTTGCTCATGAAAAGTTTTCCTTTCCCATAACAGGGACAAAGTTTGCATTCTGTGTTGGAAAAGAGTCTTAAAACACAACTGCTCCAGAAGGGACACAGCAACATACGCAAAGGGCAAGTAGCTCATGTGGACCAGAAAAATAAAGCGCGTACCAGGCAGCCAGGGGAAGGCCACGGCGAGGCCACAGGCAGGAGGAGGAGGAGGCATCCAGAGCAAACTCTGCCACATGCCCAGCTGCGCCAAAGGAAACCATGTAGTCAGCTTTGAAAATAAAGACCCGAGGAATCTATGCTTTCCAGGACGACCAAGAGTGTTTTCTGTGGGCTGGTGCCTGTGTTTTCTTACTCTTCGTCTTGCAAGGTGATGGCGGGGGCAGGAGGAGGAAAAGAGACATGGCATGGGAAAAAGCAGGGCTGGCACTGGAAAGCAGGAATGGTTTGGGATCCAAGTGGAACCTCTGCGGACCACTCTCTCTGGAGTGTTAAGATGCCCACATTTATGTCCCCGGCTTTTAAATAGCGCCACGCTGTGCCGAAAATGGCCAGAAAGTGTAATTTCTGAAAAACACAATCTTTTTCATAAACTGTAAGCCCATGAAAGGGTTTGAAAATGCCTTCCTCCTACTGAGGGCCCTTTAGTGGCAGAGGTGGAGATGCAGTATTTAAATTAGGAAGGGAAGCACCTTCTGCGTAGGAAAAGAACCTAACATTTATTGAGCATCTGCTGTTTACAAGGCATTTTTGAACGTCCATTATAAACAAGGCATTTATTGAGCATCTGCTATATTCAAAGCACTGTTCAAAGAGTTCTGATTTCACCTGTGATAACCACTCAATGTGGGCATGATTGTCCGATGTGTGTGAGAAAACTAGGGCTCAGAGAGGCTCAGTAGGAGAGCAGAGACTTGAAGTCAAATCTGTCTGACCCCAGAAGGCTTTCTACTATGCAAAGCAGTGTCCTAGCCTGGAACAGTGTTGGAGAAACAGGAGGCTCTCAGTAACATCTGTGTCAGTGAAGAGCGATGGCCTTTTCTAACCTCAACTGGGTACTTCAGATGTTGCAGGCTCTGTTCTGAACACCTGGAATGAAATTCATCCACTTAAGCCTGTGACAGTCCTTTGAGGAGATACCACTGGAACCTGCATTTCTCAGATAAGGAAACTGAGTCTGAGAGTGTTAAGATGCCCACAAGGCCTAAGGCCTCTCAGCTCATCAGTGGCAGAGGTGGGATTTAATCTTAGAGGTCCTGCTCTCTCTCAGTGTGAAAAACTCTTATCTTGAATGAATGAATGAAACGTTACCAGTTCATCCTGGTAATGTTTCAGGAGAAATTTGAATGAAAAATTAACCTCATGTGAAAATGGATATGATGGGTGGCCAGAGGTGAGGCTGGATTGCCAGGCTGGTGAAGATTTTAAAAGACAGATTGAAAAGGGTCTAGCTGAGACCTGTCCCTAGGCTGCAGATACTTTTCTGGTGGAATATTTAAGACCACGTCATTTAGATTTTGGGAAATGAACTGATTATTGTCTAGTTATCTTATCAGTGCTCAGATATTGAACCACATTCCTAGCTGCCCCAGCCAGAAACTGGAGGGCTTCCTTGATCCCCTAGCCAGACTGCCCTCTCTCCTATTCCCTGACATTTGCCAGCAGCACATTGTGTTGTTCTACTGCAAACACATCTAGATGTGGATTGCTTCTCTATCTTTTCTGCCAGCAACATGGTCTGGGCCATAGTCATCTCATGCTTAGATTACTGGGACAGTCATTTGTTGTCTTGTCCCCTTTAAAATACACATGGAGTCTTTTTAAAATACACACCAACTCATGCCATTCTCGCCCATACTCAAAAAGCTTTGGTAACAGTCCATTATATTTGGGATCACCTCCTAAATCCTTGCTGGGCCTTGCAATGTCTACACGGGATGTTTCTGGCCCCCCTGTGCAGCCTCATCTTTTGTACCTCTTTGCCCCTACTTCTTTCAGTCACTTTGGTCTTCCCATGCTCTTTTCTCTGACAGATCCTTCACATCAGCAATCACTGCTGTCTGAGAAGCAGTTTATAGGGCTATTTATTTTCTCTGTGATAATGGGAATCAAACCTAGGGCCTCACACATATTAGGCAAGCACTCTACCACTGAGCTACATTGCCAGCCCCATAGGGCTAATTCTTACCCAGAGTTCAGTTCCAACTTAAATGTCAATTGCTCAAAGTAGCCTTATTTGATTTCCCCAATCTAAATAATCTCCCTCTATGAAACTTTCTCATGGTATCCCGTAACTTTGGCTTCATGGCACTTGGGACATTTTATAATGAAATAATATTTGAATAGGTAATTACTTGTATAGTTTCTTTCCCACCCAATTTTAAACTCCATCAGAGCTAGACCATGTGTATTTGGGTCCCTACTATATCTCGTGGGTCCACTGGAATGCCTGAAACAAAATAGACATTCAACAAATATTGAAGTGGTGGGTGGAGGGAATGAACATCTCCACTGTTAATCACCCTGGGAAGAGGTCAGTTTGGAGAAAGGGATGAACTTTACTTGACCATATGGAGGAAGGCCAAGCAGAAGCTGGCCTGGTAATTGGCTTCAGGACAAGTCTGGGTCCTTCTGATGGTTAAAAAAAAAGTCTTTGTATTGTATTCATTACATTATCTCCAGTATTTCAATATAGCCCAACAAAAAGCATAGTTTATTTTCAACTGTGTTGTTTGGTAATGAGAAAGAGGAAATATCCCACGCAGCAAGGGGACAGATAAAGAAGAGAGCAATATCTTTCCCCAAGGCCACGGGGGTGAGTGCGGGGGGGTGGCATGAGCAGTCACTTGGCAGAGGGCAGCCCTGTCCTGGCCATTCCATGAGGGTCTCAGCAGCAAAGGCAGTGACAAGGTGACATGGAGGTGAATCTGGGATAGGAAAATCAGGGTCTGTTTCTGTTCCTGAGCACACTGAGGTAGCACCAGGAAACCCTGCAGAACAGTGGGGGGCCCTACTGGAGAGGGGGCTAATTTCTGCCAACTAGGTAGGAGAAGATTGGGCAGTAAAAGTAAGTATGATCTTATTCTTTGGCTATGGACTAGTGAGGTCTAGGACATTTTGGTAACACTAAAACTGGAATACTGTGTTAAGACTGAAGCTTTAAAAAGAGGGCTTAAAAATTATTAAAAAAAAGGCATATTGGGGGTGTGGAAAAGGTTCCTTGGCTTCACCATATGTTTTCCCTGCCAAATAAAGTCTGGGAACTGGGGGTGTTTTTCTCTATTTCCTTTCCTTTACAAGTATTTTCTTGAGCTTTCTTTCTTTCTTTTTTTTTCTTTTTCTTTTCTTTTTTTTTTGTACCAGAACAAGCAAAGCCTGTTTTGGAAAATGTCCTTGTCCTTGATGCTTTGTGTCTGGTGAGATATGAGCTCCTGAGCTGGGAGCAGCAATCACAACTTCCTGATATACCAGTTTCTTAAAAGATCGTGTAGCTCATGGCCCCGCCTCCTCACTCGCTGTCCGTTCAATAAGCACCCACAACATTCAGACAAACGGAACAGATGGTTTCATGGGAATCGTAGGTCTGTTTTAATTCTGGGACACTAGAACCATTACTAAGGATCTATTCTTTGCACTCTCTTAGAAACAAGAAAATTGGGAGAGAGATCTTTTAAAGGATGATAAGAACCTCTCTGGGAACTCAGTTCCTTCCAGATGCAATGTTATCTTCCTGGGAAACGAGACAGGCTGGGAATCCTAGGAGAGAAGCTGCTATTAAAAGGTCCTGATTTTCCTTAGTGGTTTCACATGTCTGCCACTGTTCTTACTAGAAGCTAAGGGTTTTCAGGCCACTGTCTCATGTTCCTTTTGAGACTCCCACAACACTTAATGATGGGCACAGAGTTGGAGACTCCATTTTTGATGCATCATGCATTTATTGCCACTACTATTTTCTGAGCACATGTTATGCACCAAGCATGTTGGCTTGCAGGCGTAGAGGATGGGAAGAATCGTTCACACTGTCTTCTGGACTTTTTGTTGATCTGGGAATTCTACATTTTAGGAAAATTACTTTCTAGGATTCTGTTTGTGTTGTGACATTTTGATAATATTTGTTGATGAAAGCCTTAAAGGATTAACACATACGTGCATGTCAAGAAGCACTTCACTATGACTTGAAATGCATTCTTTTGTTTTAAAAATAAATAAAAAAAAAAGAAACACTTCAACAAGCTCATATCCCAAGTATCCTACTGATGTTCCGACTGCAAAATCACCCTTGGGGTTATGGAGTGTTGAGTGTGTTTTTGTTCTACAAAAACCACCTCCACCACCACCTCCAAATAACCTGACATCAGCTCTGCATTGTCAATGTCCTTGTCTCCTGGTAGAAGAGCATCCGTGGAATTGGACTTTCCTGAAATGCCTCACAGTTGTTGGCTTTGGAGTCTCAGCTTATACAGTGAACACAGGTCGATAATTATTGCCACTAATGCTAGTCTCACAATGTTCCCAGATGGCAGATGGCTACAGGTCCTTGATTGAAAATTAAAATGTAGTGAACAGAATAGAAAACACAGACTAAAAATAATTTGCTGCTACTTTTGGAGTAATGAAGTTCTGCAAAAAATCTTGTTTTCGTTTGTTTATAATCTGTGTAAATCATAATTTTTTGGGGGCTTTTACTTAAGGATAGATCAAGATGACTTATGATAAGGTGCATGCTGAGCCAAGCCTTTCTCTATATTTTTTAATGAGGTGTAATTTATAGGTAACATATAGATGCACAGAGTTTGTTTTTATACTTTATAATTGTTGAGTTTATTTATATAAAGGTGTTCATAGTATTCCTTTATCTTCTAACATCTGTAGGATCTGTAGTAATTGCCCCTTTTTTCCATTCCTGCTATTATTTGTGAATTATATTTTCTGTCCTGCTTTAAAAATCTAGGAGTTTGTCATTTTATTCTTTTAAATACTCAACTTTATGCTTTGTGGCTTTCTCTATTTGTCTATTTTCAATTTTATTTTATTTTTTTATTTACTATGATTTTGATAAGCTCTTCATGTTTAGCTTCATAAAGTAGAGAAGGAAATCTTTGGTTTCAAGTTCTTCTTTCCTAAGAACTGTGATAGCTGCAGTCCACAAATGCTGGCATGCTAGGGTTTTATTATCATTCAGTTGGAAACACTTTCCAATTTCCTTGTGATTTTTCTTTGACATATGGATCTTCTTGGATTACTTCTTATCTCTAGTAAATTCTTTTTATCTCGGCATCAACTTTGTCTAAAATCAATGCAGCCATTGCAATCTTACCATGATTAGCATCTACACAGTGTACCTTTTTCTATTCTTTCACTTTACTCTATCATCATACTTATATTTAAAGTGAATGTCCTCCAAATCTTATATAACAGAATGCAGTCGATTGTTACACTAATGCCCCCAGAGACCCTGCCTTCCAGAATTCCTGTCTGTGAATAGTCCCCTCCCCACCCTTGCTTTGCACTTGGCGATGTCACTTCTTTAGCCTATGAGGCATCAGTAAACATGACAAAAGTCAAGGCACCTGTCCATGGGAGCTGGAATGCTGCAGCCACCAGGGAGTAAACTTGGTCTTCTAGTTTCTTGGGAATGGAAGCCCATATTGAAAGAGTGATCCATGACTCTCCCAGATGTATTACCTTTCCTAGTCCAGCCCTATCTCCTCACCAGCTAATCCTATAGAAAGTGCAGCTGCATAAATAAGTCCAGGTGAAACCAGCACAAGATATTACTATTTCAAACGAATAATATGTGTGGTGTTTTTCAATGCAGCAATTGATGATGGATACATTGGCTTTTACTTCTTTATCCAGTGTGACATTATCTGGTTTGTTTTTTAAATATTTTTTTAGTTGTAGATGGACATGATGTCTTTATTTTATTTCTTTGTATGTGGTGCTGAGGATTGAACCCAGGGCCTCACGCATGCAAGGCAAGCACACTGTTTTTAATTAGAATTTTTTTTCATTTTATATCTATTGCAAATATTTACAGGGTTGGGATTAAAATTACCATCGCATTATCTTGCCATTTACTTCATAATAGTCACTTTGTTTTCCTTTTCCTGTGTTCTTCTGCATTAAGCATTTCTTGGAATTTCATCTAATATCATCTGTGGACTTTTTTAAAATATTTTTTTAGTTGTAGATGGACATGATGTCTTTATTTTATTGCTTTGTATGTGGTGCTGAGGATCGAACCCAGGGCCTCACGCATGCGAGGCAAGCGCTCTACCACTGAGCTACAATCCCAGCCCCATCTATGGACTTTTTAAGAACAGCTATATGTAGCCATTGTTATCTCCTTCTCCTCCTCCTCTCTTTTCCTCTTCCTTTTCTTCTTTAGCAATTGCTCTGTGGATTACAATACGCACACTTGCTTTATTATAGGTTACCATAAGTTAATATTTTGATACTTTTCAGATAAAGAACAACACCCTAATATTATGTACATCTATAACTCCCTCTCATCCTTTGTGCTATTACTGTCATACTTTTTATTTCTATATTTGTAGTGAACTCCAGAATACAGTAGTCCCTTCTTCCAGAGCTTTTCTCTAAGACTGATAGATACCTGAAACCTCTGATAGATAGTGCTGAACCATAATATATATGAATCATTCATATATACATATATATATGTGGATATAGGTATAGATATAGATATGTTTTTTCCTATGCATACAGATGCAGACTGTCCAGTGCATTTTATATTCTTCAACCAAATTTATTCCTGAATCCATGCAATCATTCCTTGCTATAAGTGGTATAGTGTCACACATTCCAGGGGATCTCTTGCTGAAGTCTTCATATAGGCTCAGTGCTTTCTCGCACAACATGATGTCATCATTTGGAACACACTTTCTGTTTATGTCTTCCACTCTCAAATTTAATTAATGTCTTTTCCATCTTAACTAAGCACTTATGCATGATGACTATAAAATTTGCAATTTGAGGTACCACAGCAAGACCAGCAACAATTTCTTTTTCTTCACTATTTCACATGTAGATTTGTTCTTACTATAGATCTTAGTAACCTCAGCATGCAATTTTTTTCTTTACTTATGAACTTTTAACTTTTCATCCAAAGACAGCTCTTTATGGCTTCTTTTTGGCATATTTCAAATAGCTAGCATTACTATTCTTGCACTTTGGGGGCATTATTTAACTAAAATAAAGGTTAATTGAACAAAAGCACTGTGATAACTAACCACTACAGGCAATCTGATAGTTGAAAGAGCTAAGTGTCTAATGGGTGGGTAGTATATATAGTGTGGATACACTGGACAACAGATGATTCATATTCTTGGCAGGATGGAGCAGGGTAGAGCAAGATTTCATCACACTACTCAGAAAGGCACATGATTTAAGACTTGCCAATTACTTCTGGAATTTTCCACTTAATATTTTCAGACCAGTTGACTGCAATAACTGAAACCAGGGAAAACAAACCACAGATAGGGTGGGGGCAGGATGACTACTGTACAATGTTAGTATTTCTGTTTTAAATAGTCAATTGTCATTTTATGAAATTGAGAAAAGATAAACAATAGCCTTTTAGGTTTTCCTAAATATTGATCATTTCTGGTACTCTTTCTTCCTTTTCTGCCTCTTCTCTTTTTCTCCTTCTTACACCTAATTTTCATCTGGTGTCACTTTCCTTTGGCCTGCAGAATTCCTTTAAACCTTGTTTTTGTTTT
Organism: Xerus rutilus; assembly: GCA_028644305.1. Lineage (NCBI taxonomy): Eukaryota > Metazoa > Chordata > Mammalia > Rodentia > Sciuridae > Xerus > Xerus rutilus. The sequence continues at coordinate 28,462,147 of CM053411.1, forward strand.
TTTCCTTATTGTTGTTGTTGTTTGTTTTTGTAGTGCAGATTTGCTGGACAATTCTCTTATTGGCAAATGAAAATGTATTGTTTTTTTTTCCTGAAAATGTTTTAATAGTGCCTTCAATTTTAAAGATATTTTAGCTGAATATAGAACTCTAAATTGACTTTTTTCTTTCATCTTTTTAAAGATATTGGTCCTTTGTCTTCACATATTTTTTATGAAAAGAAGTTGTCATTTTCAATATTGTTCCTTTTCCACTTCTCTAGCTGTCAAAATTTTCAGATATTTGACTCTGAAGCATTTAGATAATGTTTTCTTTGTATCTGTCCTGTTTAGAAATCTTGAGATTCTTGGATCTAGGTGGGGAATGCCATGTTTGGTATTCTGATTATACAAGTATTGGACCACTTGATATTAACCCACAAATCACAGGACTTGGTTCATTCTTTCCTTCTAATGCCAAACCTTTCCCTTTCCTCTTTCAGTCTGGATCATTTCTATTTATTTGTTTCTAAATTCACAATCCCTTCCCTGCAGTATCCAATCTGCTTTTAAGTCCACCTAATGCATTTTTTAAATTTCAGATGTTATATTTTTGAGTTCCAGTTTTCACTTAGTTCTTTGAGTTTTTCTTATAACATATATCTTCCCCAATTCTAGTCACCTTTTTCTGTGAATTCTTTAGTATTTGTAATGGTTGCTTTAAAGTCCCTGCCTGCTAATGCCAATAACTGTGCCAGGATCCATGGTTTGCTTCTATTACTGTGTTTTTCTTTACTGTGGGTCACATTTCCTTGTTCCTTCCCACCCTCATAATCTTTTAATTTGTGCTTTATACACTGTGTATACAAAAGCAGTGGGGGTTTATTTACAATATTTATTTGTTTTGTTTCCTCACTGCAGAGTGTAAGCAGTGAGCTGGAGTGAGGGGCTGGCCACTTAGATTCCTCCTTGAGTTAGGCGGCTCTTGGGCTGGACCACAGCTCTAATTAGAATATGCTCCCTGTTATTAGCCCCACTCTTGGCCTTCTGCCTTCCTCTGCTTTTGTGCTCTTTTCAGTATTTAAGCTGAGGTTGAGTTAGGTGTAGCTTCAGATGATTTTTCCTGACCCTTGCATTCAACTACAAGAATATATATGACTATGAGATTTCTTTCTACTTTCATCAATTCTTTCACTGTTATTTTCTTTGAAAAATACAGAGGTGTGGGTGGTTGAGGAGACTATGAGGCTGAGATTTCTTTTTGCATTTCAGAGTCTGACTCATCCTCCAGGCATACTGATTTTTCTTTACCTCTGTTCATGGCAGACCTTCTCTCTCAGCTGCCCATACCCAGACTAGCCATCCAGCCTCAAGTATGGTGGCTTCTGTGGATCTCTGATGAGCTATAACGGGCTTGTTTCCTTCTAATTCACTTCATCAGTGCTTCCTGTGTCTCTGCCAGCCCCATGGAAACATATGAATTTTATTTTGTCTGGGCTGTTCTGGTTGACCATGGAAATGAAGTTTTTCACATCCCTCCATATCCTAACCAGAAGCAGACGAACCATACAGGCTACTAAATATTTGTGACTGCACATTTGTTTCAAGGGAGGAAGGAAAACAGTAGGGACTGACTGCCAGCATATTAATATACTTTAGTATATCTCATCTTAAAAAAAAATCCTCTTTGACCCTACATATTCCCTTAGCATCCCTCTTCATAACAGTTTCTTAAAACTCACTATCTTACTTCCCTAGTTCTCCTGATGGGGCCTGTCGTCAGATGTTTAGTGATCTCTGGCTGTTCACACAAAAGAGCGAGAAAGACTTGTGGGAAGCTCCATGGGCATGGTGGGGCATGTCAAGGGTGGATGACTGGCCTTTGTTAATGCTTTTTTACTGAGGATCTTCAAGTACCAGTGTAGGTACATTTTTTTCCCTCTATGACATTTATTTTTTATAGGGAAGTAGTTTTCACACTCTTTCCTTAGGTGTCAAGTCTGGAATTGGGCAAGAGGGGAGGCTGGAAGTAGTGACATTTGTTATGCAGATGTTTCCATGATCTGTCTGTGCTCTGTGGCCCTGACCATGAAACAGACATTTCTTGTGCAATTTTGCCAGAGAATATTCTTCTCCAACAGAGGTGGAGAAGGGGTCATCTTTGGACTGCAGCAGGATGTGAGAGGGTTGGTGGCCCTGCACTTTGACAGCTTCTTAGGTGAGTGTTTACACAATATCCCAGTTTTCACTCTAGTTCTCCTTTGCCCTCTGCAGCACCTGACTGTTGTAGGTTTTGAGCTTCCCAGGTGTCTGTGAGGCTTCTCAGATTATTCCTCTTCTTCAGGGTTACATATGACCTTTCTCCATAATGCCCCATCATTTATCACTCTCCTTTCTCTTTCCACCCTCAAATGTAGTGTTTTTACAATTTAAATATTTGTTGGTTCCTTCAGGGAAGAGTTTTGTGCTTTTGCTTCAAGTTATTAGTTCAAGCGCCCATCCCTGGTTTGGAGGTGCTTTCTTTTAGAGAAAGGGGTGAAAATGTCTTTATCCCTCATTTTAAAGTTCAGCCTTTGACTCTCCTGCTAACTTTTGTCTCCACAGCTCTACTGAAACTTTTCCTGTCAAGGTTCCCACATTGCCAACCCAATGGTCACTCCTCTGGCTTCAATTTTTTTTTTGTACCAGAGATTGAACTCAGGGGCACTCGACCACTGAGTCACATCCCCAGCCCTGTTTTGTATTTTATTTAGAGACAGAGTCTCACTGAGTTGCTTAGTGCCTCGCCATTGCTGAGGCTGGCTTTGAACTCACGATCCTCCTGCCTCAGCCTCCCGAGCCATTGGGATTACAGGCGTGCATCACTTCGCCTGGCTTCTGGCTTCATTTTATGCTACTTTTTGCAGCATGGCACATGTGACTCCTGCATCACCTAAAATTGCTTTCTTCTCTTGATTTCCATTACACCATGCCCTTTCTTACCTCACCAGTTCTTAGATTTCTGTGTAGGCATTTCCTTCTCTTCTAAACTTTTAAACATAGGAATGTTCTAGAACTCAGCAACCTACCCTCCCTCCATTCTCACACCTACATTGTTGCGCAAGGTAATCATTCTTCCCATGGCTTCACTACCAAAATCTATTCAAAGCAGCACTGACTTTGGTGGAAGATTTGTGACTGAATTCCAGTTTCATCACTTCCTAGCTATGTCAGCTAACCTTCCTGAACTTTGGTTTTCTCAAATGTGCAACAAAAGTGTGGAACTCTAAGATCTATCAAGTCTCAGAGTACTACACCTAATATTAGGTGGGGGCCGAAGACAATGAACAGAAACAGGATCTGGGCATCTGCTGGAGACTAGAAAGGCCACATTGAGCAGATAGTAGTAGCCCATGATGAGGAACCTAAGTTCACCAAAAGGAGCCCATCAAGGAATTTCCAAAGGTTGCAGCCTAAGCTAACACAAAGGACAGGAGGGATAGTTTACCACAGGGTGATGCATTTGTTCAAACTCCTCTGTACTCAGCTCTGTTTTGTGCAGTGGTTTCCCCATGTGGTTTCTTGTGGTCCCATTTAGTTTTTGAAACATACCCTGTAAGACCTTACCCATCACTACTGACTCTTTTCCTCAGTTGAGCCACATTTTGCAAGCAATGGGCCACATTTTGCAAATGGAGAGTGAGCTCCATTTTCAGGATTGCCCAAATGTGTAGTTTTCACTTACGAGAACCTTCAGTTTCATGCTCCTATGAGTTCAGGAGAGACGTGGTCTCTCCTGGTGCTGGTGGGCATCTAGAATGATCAGCACAATGGGCCAGAGTTCAGTAACACTGACCACAGTGAGGGTTGGAAGGGCACAGAAGAGTGGTAGTCTGCCAAGTCCTGCATAGCAGAGACTTGTGGAGCCAGCATCGCCTTCTGGGATAAAAGCTGGGATGGACAGCCTCAAGGTGGATCACAGGCAAGAGTTTTCTGTTGTGGCCAGACCACATCTGTTTAGTGCAGGCCAGCATAGACTATAGTTCTCTATCACAGATAGTATTTTTCTATCACCTTTGCAGCAATGCTGGATTGCAAAGGTTTGAGAGTGGGAAGAAACATACTAGATCCATCTCAGATAACCCAATCCATAATTCATATGTGGGCATGATCTGTTTGCAAAGAAGAGTTGGGAGATAATACCAAGATATTAGGAGGATGTGGGGTGACAAGAACTCTTACAAATCACTCCGGAAGTGAAAATTGGTGCTCTGCTATGGAGATCAATGAAGCAACACCTAGTGAAGTTATGCATTCACATAACCTTAGACCTAGCAATTCCCTAGTTATATAACATAAAGAAATTCTTGCTTCTGCCCACGCCATCCCTCCACAGGACACAAGTACAAGAATGTCCACTGCAGCATTGTTTATAATAGCAAAAAGCAAGAAACAAACTAATTGTCCACAAATAAGAGAACACAGAAGGTACAGGATGGTACGTCCTCACAATAGAATCTAATGCATTGGAAAAGTATACCATAGTTCAAATAAGCCAAGCATATGTATCTACATGGCAAAGGTCTCAGAAACATGACGTTAAATGTGAAAGATAAGTTCAAGAAAAATACATATACTACGAGCATCTTCTATAAAGTTTAATATGAAACAACATGTATGGGCATATGAAAGTATACATCTACTAAAATGATAAACCCCAAATTCAAGATAATGATTATCTCTGCTGAAGAGAGAGGAGGGAACATGTACGCAGGAGGTATGACCTGTAACATTTTACTTCACAAGCATGGTGCTGGGTAAAGGGGGTTCATGAACCTTTTTTCCCATACTTTTGTTACACTTCAAATATTTAATAACATTAAGACACTTGTTGAGGTGAGGAACCGAGGTGGAACATGGAGTTTGTGAGGAGTCACTGAGGGTGTCTCTAAGGCTGCACCGCGTCCAGGCCTCACAGGCCACCCTCGCTGCAAGGTGTGAAGGGTCAGGTGACATGGGAGTGTCATTGTCTGATGTTGATCAATACCAGAATCGTTTTGTTGAAAACAAAGAGTTTCGTGGTTTGGGCTGCCACGTTTGGATCTGAGAATGCCACCATGCTTTGGCTCTGTTGGCCATCTTCTGCCTTTAACCAGACAATAGGAATGTTTCTGAAAGCTACTCTGTCAGGTTTTGTCCTTTATTAATCTGTATTTGCCACATGAGGGATAGTAGGTGAATCAATGAGAAATATTTCCTGAGCTCCTCTGAAATGTCAGAGTTTCTGCTGGGCACTTCCCATACATTTATTTGCAAAAGCCTCACATCACCACCATATGGTGGGCATTATTATTTTCTCTGAACTATGAGAAAACAATTCAGAGAAATGCAGTAACATGCACAGGGTGGTGGAACCAGACTGGAACCCAGATGGGGTCCTGGTGCCAAGTCTGTATTCTTGCTATTTCATCTGCAGTTCCCAAACCTGGTATGTAACAGAATACTGCACAAAAAGACACAGAGGAAGCTTTTTTTTTTTTTCCTGAAGCATAAATTATACTCCAAAATTTGAGAATAAATTCAATATAACTTTTATATAATATCAAATAGTGGCATATTATGCAACTGAATATAAGTACACATGAATTTTTGAAATGAAAGAGCTCTGAAGAAATGTCTTGCTTTTGAGAGCTACTCACATGATACCTTGGGTGCATTTGACCTTTCTTCTACTAACAAAGGCACTCCAGAGGAAGAGTTTGAGAAACACCTGACCACACCACCTTCACAAGTCAGTGTGTTCCAGATCCATTCAACTGCCCCTATGTGGGCTCTTGTTATTGTTGTCATGGTTCAACTTGGAGAGCTCTCAGACAAAATGTCTTCTGAAGACAATGTCTGTACATTCTTGTCTAGAAGAACTTTTTCAGGAACTATTAGACAAAGGAAACAGCAATTTTTATCTGGCCTCATGCAGAAGCAATACTTTCCACCACTATCTATATATAGGGGCAGACTGGAAAAATGTTAAAAACTTTAGAGAAGAACATGAGCTAGGGAGGGCAGGGCCTTGCTTTTGGAATAACTGTTGGATGTGCTGTGATAACTGGAGATGAGGTTTGTCTAGCTACTTATCAAAATCCCTAACATGTTATACTAGTAACAATTGCTTATTGAGCACTTACTGCATGCCTGTGTTGATAATTTCCCCAAATGCTTTGTGGGGTAGGGACAATCTATCATTACATTCATTTTATAGATTTAAAAATGGAGAGCACAGAGAAGTAAAAAAAAATGCTGATGGATTTAGATCACATGCTATTATCTTTCAATAACCAGGACAAGAGAATAAATAAATTCCCCACTACTTTGCCATTTCTCTGAATTTCACCATGAAGCCCTCTCACAACTGAATGCATACTGCCTCAACATGGAATGAATTCAAGTTCTTTCAATCACTAAATATCTGACGACTCTTCTCTCTCGTTGTTTTTAAATTTAGAAAAGGCTTTGAGAACTATGTCTCTTGGTAATGGCAACCTGTAATCATTCTGCTCCAGGAATCAAGTGATGCGTCCAGAATATGTCATTTTCCCTTGTGACACTAATGTCAAAACCACACTCTCAACCAAACCAAAGGATGACTGAGAGGGAGAGAGAAGTGTGGTCTCTCGGTTTCCACTCAGCAGTTTGAGCCAAGCATTCCTGGCTTGCACTCTGCCTCCTTAAGCAATATGCAAGATCCTTCACCTCTTCACCCATCTGTGAAATGCTGATGCCACCTCTTTACCTCGTCTGTGAGGAACATTTCCAAGCATCAGCTTTCAAGACCATGACGATGAAATGTGTGGCAGACCTGGGCTTTCAGGGAACTGTTTCCCTCAAGAAGTCAAACAGCATTTGGGTGGAGAACTGTGTGTTCTTGGATTTGTTTTTGTTTTAAACAAATTTAAAATTGTACATAATAGTAAAATTATGGGAAATCCTATAGCATAGGGAGTAAGCAAATCTACACGGCCCAGGGGAAGATTAAACCCAGGCTCCTACACCAGTACAGCAAAGTGGTCTTGAGCATTCTCTCCCTCGCTATCCCCATCTCTAATACATAAAGTATGAAGAGATTCTCATAACAACCTTGTTAGGTGGGTACAGTTCTTTTCCCTTATTATAGATGAGGAAAGTATTCCAGGTTATTGGTACATAGTAAGCCCTTAATAAAAGATTATGTATGGGAGCTGAGGCTGTGGCTCAGTGGCAGAGTGCTTGCCTAGCACGTGTGAGGCACTAGGTTTGATCCTCAGCACCACATAAAAATAAATAAATAATAAAACAAATATTAAAAAAGATTATATATGGCTACACACCCATGCATATGTATGTGCACATACATATACCTATACACAGAAGCAATGTGTATCCGGTAGGCTATGGAAAGTGACAGAAAATCACTGGATTTAATAGTTTAAATTTTGTGAATAAAACAAAAACCTGGGCTGCCTCTGAGTACATGAATGAATTAGGGCCAATAACTCCATGTCTCTGGGAATCATTTTCCTCAGTGGTCAAGTGAGATCAGTGGGTTGGGTAAAATAAAGGAATTCTTTGACACATGGTTGTTTTGTTATGCTTTGTTTTTTAATCTTGCAAAGTTTGGAAGAAAGGGACCGTTCCAGTCAAAGATAATGATCTTGGTCTTCACATTTTAACTCTCACTTCTCTTTCCAAATTGCTGTAGATAAAACTAGTGCAATGGAGAAACACTTTTTTCACTGCTGGCAGATAGGCAGGGGTGTCACACTCACTGCACAAACAGAGCTGTTGAGATCAGAGGGAGGGAAGGACACCCCACCCTGGGATTCCAGGTCATGAGAAGAGGAGCCTGTGGTGGGAGGGGGAGAGTTTTCTAGAGGGATTCAACGCCTGAGCCTGACTACCTTCCTTTGGGTTCCACTTCTTTACTTTAGAAAGACTGCTGGGTCTCTAAGAAAAAGTGACACTACCTCTAAATTTACCCATTTTCTTTCACCTGAGATCTTAACATTTTCAACAATGAATTTGCATAAGCCACCCTAAGTCCTGGCACTAAAAAGCCCTGTTGGTTCCTTTTTTCAGGAAAAATCTCAGAATCTGGGCAGAAGAGGGCCCACTTTAGGAAACTGAGAAAATATCTCTTTGAAATAAACTCATATGAGAAACAGAGGGATACCAACAAATTCTAATTCTTATTTATGATGAAGATATTCTATCTCTAAAATAAGAGCAAGGTCACAGACGGGGAAAAGCTAAGGATGAAGAAAGCACTTGTAGAGATGAAAGATATTTGTTAGTTGATAATGCAAAGTGGTGAAAAGTCAAGTATACAAGAACAAAAAAGAAAGAAACAATTCAAATTAGCAAACTAGAGAACCAGTAAGAACTCCACCCCCAGCACTTAAAGAAAAATGATAGATTAAAATATAAAAGAGATATTGGTTAGCTTAAAAAAATCTAATGAACAGACAGAAGAACAGTAATGACAAAATAAATAACAGAAGAAAAATGTTTTAAGCTGAAGAAATTTAGGTATCTAGTTAGAATGGCTTAAGTACTATACAAAGTATTACATGAAATTAACAGAAGGTCTCATTCTTAGATACATTCTGTAGACATTTTAAAAAAATATCCAAGACCAGGAAAAAAGTTCGACAAGTGTCAAAAGAAGAAAAAGGAGAATTAAAGCTACTGATGAAGAAGAAAGATATTAAATTGGTACCTCTCATTCCTCTGCTACCTGCAGAGCTGATAATGTGTCTCTATCTTTATGAAACTTAGAAAAACAGTCATCAAGATATGAAAATTTTACATTTAATTAAAATATTTACCTGGAGGTAAATAAACAGAAATTCTCAGACAAATAGGGATACAGAAACCTTAATATTCATATACTTTCAGGAAAGTCTAACCTAAAAAAAGACTCCGCAAACTGAAAAATTAAAATTAAAATTTAAATAATAAAAACTTCAACTACTGGAAAGGAAGAAAGTGTGTGTGGGTGGTTCATATATATTGAATGAAATCAATAAATCTCACAAGTTGAAATAATAATTCTTGACATGCTTACAAAATATAATGCAAATATTTCTTTAAAAAGAGTCAGCAAGGTCAATCTAAAGATATTATTTAATTTTGCTATTACAAAGGCAAAAATATCATTAGCATGAAAATGAAATTATACTTTTCAAGTCACTGGAAAATTAGACAAAATAGCAAAGAAGGGGTAAAAAATGAATAGGTCAATGTAGATCAGAAAAATACAAACAAAATTTAATAATATTAATTTTGAACAAAAATATGAAATTAAAAAATTAAAAGTGACAAAAATTATTTTATATTTATTAAAAGTACAGTCCATAATAAAAATACAAATGAGCTAAACAGTATGGTGTAAATAATAAAGCACTATGTTGCAAATTCAAAAAAAATAGTCTTGGTATAAAAATTTAAAATGTTTACTTCACATATCACATAAACAAAATATAAAATATCTGAAAATTTTAATTAATATTTTTCTTATTGAAACATCCTATTCATCAGAGTATAAATATTTCTAACATCTTTGGATGATAGATAAAATTTGCTCATTTAATAGTTTATCAATAAAAACTAATAAAAAAAAAAAGACCTGAACCACATTCTTTGAGGAAATTCAATGACTCTAGAAATTGAGAAAAGAATAAACAAAAATCATATGGAAATTGTGAAGCACCTTCCTAAATCATTCTAAATCAAGGAGAACATTATAAATATAACGAGAAATTAACAACAACAAGAATAGCACATGTCAGAACAGGTGAGATTCAACAACCACAATCAGATCTAAAGTATAATTTATAATAGTATATAGCTTTGATTATTAAGAAAAAATAAAATATAATGAATAGAATTCCAGGAAAAGATGAAATATCAGAAACACAAGGAAGAGATTAATAATAGCAGAAGAATAAAATAATAAATTGTAGAATTCTTAAAAATACACAAAGCAGAAGTGAGGAATAAATTTTAGAAACAAATCATTAGGCAATTAGGATAAGTATCAGAATTAATACAATGTTTTATTGAAACAATGGGATAAGAAACACATCTATAAAACCAATGATTTCCCACAGTATTTCTTAAGCTTCTTCTGGGATGGTGGAATCACAGGCTGTTTCTGATATAAACCACATCCTCTCTCCATAGAAAACCCACTGACATGCTTATTTCTGTAAATCATGGTATAGAATTCAGCAGAAGACCATAGACCACACACTGTAAGTTCACTGCTCTAGTGAACAATTCAGAAAATACAGCAGAAAAATATTCCATTCACAATGGAAGCAAAACTTTAAAATGCCTGGAAATAAAGTTAACAACCATGGTATGAAATTGACCTTAAGAACAAAATCTGACTGAAGGACACAAAAGAGAAAGTGATATGGTCTTAAGTAAAAAAAAAAAGCACTGTTGTTTAAAGTGCAGAGTCACTGTGGCTGAGATTAATCTGTACTTTTCATACAATTCAAATAAAAATCCCAAGGATATTTCAGAACATAAAAAAGTATTTAAAATGCACATGGTTGGAAAAATCCACTAAATACCAAGGAGATTTTTGCCTAATATTAGAAATGAGAAAGAACTGGTCCTCCAGATGTTAAAACTAATCAAAACAATGTGATCTGAGTAGAGAAACAGAAAAAGAATAGAATAGCAACGAAATAGAAAACCTACCAATGGACCTAAATCTATCAGAGTTTAACTTCTTAATAAAATGGTTGGTAAAAACTATTCCACAATGGTGTTGGAAAATCTGGCAAATCAGTTTGGGGAAAAAGTTGGATGTTGGCCTTGTACTTTACATTATAACTAAATTCTAGAAAAAGTAATGAAAAGGTAATGATTTAAATAAAAACAAATTAAGAATACCTAAAGATATTCCTAAAGAGGACAACAGCAACCCAATCACAATTATGAATAAATCTATAAAATTTCTGAATAGCACATAGAAAACAGAATTCAGATACACATGAAAAGAATATATCATAACCAAATGTAGCCAGAAATGTAAGAATAATCTAATATTTAAAAATCTTTTGAATGAATTTCACTGTTCTAGTAGATAAAAGAAAAATTTACAACCATGTTAATAGATGACAAAATGCACCTGGTTTCATTTTTTTGTCCATATTTTTTATTGCTGCATTATAATTATACATAATGGTGAGACGCGTGATTACCTATGTACATGCTCACTATATAACAATATAATTTGGTCAATACCATTCCCCAGGATTACCCCTTATTCCTGATTTCTTTTAAATAAATTGTTGGACTTCCTTGACATGTTCTCATTTCCAAATGATGAAACATTTGAAATATTTCAGTTAATATCAGAAATAAGACTATTCTTGGAATTTTCAGGGAATCATACAAAGAAATTAACACTATGCTCTTTTATTCTACTAGTACATAAATGAACATTATATACTCTTATGCTAATGAAATGACCTACAAATTTTGTTACCATTTGTCAATTGTTTAAACTGAGGAAGCTAAAAAATCTTGGAAGAGAGCTGAGCAGAGTGGTGCACGCCTGTAATCCCAGCACTTTGGGAGGCTGAGACAGGAGAATTGCGAGTTCAAAGCCAGCCTCAGGAATGGTGAGGCGCTAAGCAACTCAGTGAGACCCTGTCTCTACATAAAACACAAAATAGGGCTGGGGATGTGGCTCAGTGGTCGAGTGCCCCTGAGTTCAATCCCCAGTACCAAAAAAAAAAAAAAAAAAAAAAAGCATTGTGCCTCAGTGCCAAATGCACTGGTTCAATCCCCGGTACCAAAAAAAAAAAAAAAAAAAAAAAAAAATCTTGGAAGAGTAACATGATATGAATCAAAGTGTATGAGCTCAACCAAATTTAGAATCCAGAAATTAAGACACTAGTTCTGCCATTTACTAGTTATTTCACCTCAGCAGGTTATCTAAATTCATGAACTTCAATGTTCAATGAATATAGTATGCTTACTACTGCCTATGTCTCTGATTACCAAAAAAATATTGGTTAAAATAAAAAACAACCATGGTAAGACTTCAAAAAGTACACAAAGCTGGTGGGTTGGGGAAGAGCATTAAAACCTGGAGAGATGAAGGTGAATTCCATATTGCTTTCCTCTCTTTTCTCTTATGACTTTAACCTGAAGTTGGATTTTTAGTTGCATGGTGGTGGCTGAGATGTTGCCTTTTTAGGTCAAGAAAATCCCCATATTTCTGGGAACCCTTGGGAAAAGGGTCCCTTATGTGGAGAAAATATCTTTCTCATTTTTCATTCCTGCCTTTGCGCAAGGAAGCCTCAGTGAACTATATAGCATCAGTGTAGGTAGCCAAGATTCCACTAGAAACCAGGTCTTTCTTGCTAGAGGATTTGGGAAAGGGGTTCCCATGGGCCAGATAGTGTGCCAGGGGATCCTAGAGAGGGTGAGTTGGAGAAGGGATCCCTCAATTCTGTATTACAAAGCTGTGTAAGTCCCAGGTTACACATGTGCAGTTTTAGACTCTGGACAGATCCTAGAGTTCAGTAAAGTCTTTGAAAATTGAGCTGACATTGAAACCAGCACCCACAGAAGAGAGAATTTGTGGTCTGAACCTAACCAATATGACTGCGTACTGACGAAAAAAAAAAGAAATCAACATTTTCCAGAAAATTCGAGCATGATCTCCAATCTAAACAACATAAAATTCAGAAATTTCAGGTTACTTTAAAATACTCAACATACAAAACTCCTAGAAAATATGATCAACTTTCAAGAGAAAAAAATTTCTTAAGAGAAAAGATAAGATGATAGAATTGTAACACAGACTTTAAAACTATATTCTATGAGGTCACAGTAAACACACTTGAACAGAAAGATTAAAGTTTTCTAGAAGAGAACTAAAATCTTCAAAAAGAAACAAATGGAAAATTTGGAACTAAACAAAATATCTGCAACAAAATATCTGTAACAAAAATTAAGTTGATAAGCTCAATAGTTGAAGGAAGATGACAGAGGAAAGAGTCAGTGAACTTAAAGATTGATCCTCAGAAATTACACAATTTGATGAACAGAAAGAAAAATTGAAGAAAGAAATGAACAGAAAGAATTTCAGGGGCATGTGGAACAAAATCTAAAGGTCTAACATTTTTTTTGAGTCACTGGACATCTAGGAAGAGGGGAGAAAATGATTGATAGAGAAGAAATACTTGAAAAGTAATGGCTGCAACTCCCCAAATTTGGGGAAGAATACAAGTTTATAGATTCAAGAAGCTCAGCAAGCCAAAATTGGATAAACTCAAAGAAAATCATGCCCAGACACATCCTAATCAAACTGCTGAGAACTAAAGATAAAGAAGAAATCTTACAAGCAGAGAAAAACTATACATTATATAAACAATGATTTGAATGACCACAGTTATCATCAGAAATGACAGTAACAGTGGTTATAAGAGGATAAATAAGAAATGATATATAAAGTGCTTAGGCAGATATCATAAATGGTATCGTTATTTTAATTATAGTTCCTTTACTACATCTTAACACACTACATTCATTTCCCAGTCTATTCAACTTTCCCATAATTTTTCACTATGCATTTTGGATCCCAAGAACTGTGTGCAAATACATCTGGGACATTATTTCTTTTAATTTACCCCCAAATCTTTTGCTCTTATTGAAATGAGAGTCTTTGCTAATTCATGTCTTATATTTAAACAAGTTTAAAAAAAAAACAAAACAAACTTTAAGTTTCTTCAAACATTACACAGATAAAATGAATCTTTTATTGTCTTATGGAGACATAGTCAACATCAAATGAAATATACAGAAAAATGCAGAGATTGCTGTGCCCAACAAAGACACGGTAAGTCATGTAAGTCATAAACAGCAGTAGTCTGGAAAGTCTTATTCTTTTGGACAATCTCCTAAGAGGGCATTTTAGAGAGTTCTCTTGCCCACACTTCTAGGTTGATAAGGTTGGGCATGTGCCAGTGACCCTCCCTGAGCTCTGCCAGCTGACCCATGGTCAAGTCAAGCAATCGCCATGTGAAGCTTAGAGTCTTTAATAGGGCATTCCTGGCTGTTGTTGGCTGCACACTTGGCCTCTATTAAATACTGTTTCCAGCAAAGTACAGATTCTAAACTCTGCCATCTCTTTGGCACAGGAAACATGCAGTAGTGCCATTAAGGTACAAAAACATAGATTTCAAGTAGATTCAGAGGATGACAAATTTCAACAAGCACAATAAGCCAAAATGGATCAGAAAGCCCAGACATTCTGACAGTGTTTATAAATCCCTGATCGCCCTAGCTTCCCAGAGGCTGTGAGCAGTAGCACACAAATGTCTACAGGTGATCCATGAACTCGGTCTCTCTCTGCCAAACGCATACACACAGAACAACAGTCAGCATGAAGCAACACTACCATGCCACAGGTTGGAGCCTGATGTGAAGAACAGGTGAGATCTGGTTTGGAATTTGACATGATAAATATGGACATCTCCCTGCAAGCAAGGTCAGCACCCATTGGCAAGTATTAGCTTAGAATTACCAGGTATTCAAGTAGGAGAGGAGGGGGCAACCAGAGCAATGACAGCTGATTTAAAGAGCTACGTGCAGTTTGCTATACTAGATGGGTGTACTCAAACATGAATGCTCCACCTTGAGACAAGCAGAGGCTACTGGCAGGATCAACCAGGTTTTCCCTGTGTTCAGTTCCCCATCTCTGAATAAAAGACACCCCTGCATAAAGGACAAAGACTAAAGGCATCATATAAACACTGAGTAAGACTTGGGAGTCTTGCAAATGGCTAGAGACATTCAGATTTTCAAAATCCTTGGCTAATCCTAAAGGAAAGCCACACAAGCTACTTGGGTTTTTGATTCTCTGTTTAACAGAAGGCTGCAAGGTAAACTTTGAATGGGGAACCTTTTAAAAATAGAGTTTCTGCATATTGCAATAACATACATGCAAACAAGTAGGAACAGAATTTGAACACTTCTATATAATAGACTATCTTTGTTGTAGATAGGAAACAGAGTCATGGAGAAGTGGGAACTAGCTTAGATTTGCTGATTTGAGCCAGGAAATCTGATTTCACCCTGTTAACTCTGTCCTCATTTCTGCAAGAATGTTATAGCAGGAAGTTTTCCTGCTCTCCCTCTACTTTCTGCCATGGTTTGGATATTGTTTGAGTTTGTCCTCCAAAGGTTCACATGCTGGAAGCTTGATCCTCAGCAGGGCAATGTGAGGAGGTGGGTCTAGTAATTAGATCAATGGGGACACCACCCTCAGAAGAGATAAAAGTAGCTCTTATAGGACCTAGGTTGGTTCCTGCATGAGTAAGTTGTTATAGAAGAATCAGCCTGGCCCCCAGCTCTCTCTGGCTTTCACGTCTCATCTTGTGATCTCTTCTTCTTGAAAACTACTCCCGCCATGATGCCATCAGTCATGTTAGATGTAGACAGAAGGCCCTCACCAGGGCTAAGCAGATGCTTACTGGTGCCACATTCTTGAATCTCCAGAAATGTGAACAAAAGAAACCACTTTTCTCTATAAAGTAGCCAGTCTCAGGTATTTTTTTAATATATATATATTTTAGATGTTGATGGACCTTTATTTTATTCATTTATTTATATGTGGTGCTGAGAATCAAACCCAGTGCCTCACACATTCTAGGCAAGCACTCTGCCACCGAGCTACCACCCCAGCCCCAGCCTCAGGTATTTTGTTAATAGCAACAAAACATGAACTAAAACACTTGCCCTTCTTCCTTTCATTTTTCCAATATGTACATCTATAAATCTGCCAATAATCCCACATGTGTCCCCAGTAGTGCCTCCTCTCATGGATTTTATCACTTTTTAAAATTTGTGTAGTATCATTAGTGTAATAAACTTGTTCTCTCTCCTCTCCAGTATACAATCTTAACTATGAAAAAATGACATGTCCCAGCTGTTGTTAGTCTTCATCTTCAAGTAAAATGTGATAAAACCCAAGAGTATTTTTTTAAGCTGGGTCTAATCACTCCTTTGATGTGAACATTTTTCCTTACCTGATTCAAATTTTCTTTTACTTTTTAGTACCATAAACCCTCCCTTTCCATTCACTTCCTTGGAAATTATCTATGATAATATTTCAAGCTTTTGCTTCTCTTATGGTGCACTCATTATATCTCTGAAACCCTAATCCAAAAAAATGAATTTAATTCAAATTAAAGGAAATATAAACTCCCAAGAATCTGGTTTGCTAACATTTTGCTCCAAGTTAGCCAACTGAATTACCAAACATAACATGTATCCTAATATGATTTAGTCACTGATAAAATTTCAACATTAAAAAACTCTATCAAAAACCACAGAAGAAGCCGGGCACGGTGGTGCACGCCTATAATCCCAGCACTCTGAGAGGCTGAGACAGAAGAATTGCAAGTTCAAAGCCAGCCTTAGCAACAGCAAGGCACTACGCAACTCAGTGAGACCCTGTCTCTATGGACGTGGCTCAGCGGTAGAGTGCCCCTGAGTTCAATCCCCAGTACAAAAAAAAAACAACCACAAGAGAGTAAACTAGCAGAAGGATCCAGATACAAAGTTCAAGACTTCAGTAAAATGAGAGAGCTATTAGATTAAAATGATCGACAGGCTAATAAGGCACTAGAGTACAAATCTCAGGGCTACTCTGGAACGGTGGGTTTTCTAACAGTGCTGTGAAGAATTCTTACCTGTCCTCTGTTAGTTTCATTAAGGTTGTTCCTCGAGTAGAGAAGACAATGAAAGACATTCTTAGCTGGGGGCTGAAAAGGAAAAGAAATTCTGTTAGGGCAGGTAGAAAAGATCATGGCACACTATTTCCATCCAGGTTTCCAACCTGATCTCCTTGAATCATGTTTGCCACAGCTGAAGACCTATAAGCATTTAGCCAGCAGTAGTCTTTAATTGGTGCATTATAGCTGTACATAGTAATGGGGTTTGCTGTTACATACTCATACATATCACATAATACACAATATAATGACATAATTTGACCAATATCACTTCCCAGTACTTCCCACCTTCCATCTCTTGGACCCTTTCCTCTACTAATCTCCTTTTGATTTTCATGAAATCTGCTCCCATCTTTCTTTTCCTTGTTTCTCTTTAGCTTCTACATATGAGAGATATATGATTATCAACCTTCTGAGTGTGGCCTTTTCCACATAACATAATGGTCTCTAGTTCCATCCATTTGACATAATTTCATTTTTCTTTATGACTGAATAAAACTCCACTGTGTATAATATCACATTTTCTTTATCCATTCATCTGTTGATGGACACCTAGCCCAGCTATCTTTATTTTGTTTTTATTTTTAGGGGATACTGGGGATTGAACTCAGGGGCATTTGACCACTGAGCCACTTCCCCAGCCCTATTTTGTATTTTATTTAGAGACAGGGTCTCACTGAGTTGCTTAGGACCTTGCTAAATTGCTAAGGCTGGCTTTGAACTTGTGATCCTCCTTCCTCAGCCTCCCAAACTGCTGGGCCTTTTTATTTCTGAGATAGATTTTCACTAAGTTGCTTAGGGCCTCACCAAGTTGCTGAGGTTGGCCTTGAACTTGTGATCCTCCTGTCTCAGTATCCTATATGTGTCATTCTCAATGAACAAATCGACATTGTTTTAATATGGAAGTGTTCAAGAGCATTGTTAATGTAAAATTCACACTCTGGGAGACAAAACAACTCTCAGCTAAAGACCAAAGATACTTCCCAGTCTGCAAGAAGGACTTCCAGACTGTGGAGGGTTTGGCAATGCAATGCCATCCTGTGGGCTCCCTCTGGGTGACCAACCGGTTCATTTACGAGAGCATCAAACTATGTCTTCACTAGACAATAGCCTCCCACACCTGATCTGGTGCTAAACTTCATAGTTTCCGCTTTCCAAAACGTTTCTCAAGTCTGTGTCCCTTTCCATTTCTTAGCTCAGGACCTTGGCCTCAATCACCTGACCACTGCAGTTGCTTCATAGCCCGTGTTCTTGCTTAAAATCATTCCTTGTTCCAATTCATTCTTTACACTCCTCTCCCAATTATTTTCCTATAAATTGGATCTTGTCATCTGTCTGCTGTAAAACTCTAACGGTTTCTGTTGCTTCCAGGATAGAGTCTACATTATTTCCATACATCTTACACATCTCTAGAAACTCTTAGCATGGTGTTTAGTTCTTGGTAGGAGCCTAAGTAGTACCTGGTGAATTGAATACTGGTCTCTTGAAACTGACTTCAAGTCAGCTACCTGTTACCACCTTACCATTGGTGGGGCAGCAGGACAGCATGTTCTAAATGATAATTATAATCATAATGATGGCAGTAATATAATAATGGCCAACCTCAACAAGTTCTTACTATGTGCTACACACTATCATAAATTGGCTGTATGATCTCATTAAGCTTGGAACAACTTTATGGGATTGGCACTATTATTATTCACCTTTTCCATAAAGGGAAACTGAGGCCCTGAAAATAAAGCTATTTTCCCGAGGTTCTACAGTGGGTGAATGGTGGATCTGGGGCTTGGAAGTTCTGATGCTAGAGTTTGGGCTCTTAACCACTCTCTTATACTGCTTTCATTACTACTGAGTTTGGCTCTGGAAAGAATGGATTTGAAATACAGGAGATATAGGTCCCCAAGAAACAACTGTTGTATGAATCTAGGCTGGAGACATTTAACTTTGGGTGTCTATAGAAACACACAATCAGGAGATTTGCTATCTTGGTTTTTGTGGGAACAAGAAGAAAAGTTAGTTTATGTCTTTAGACTGTGAGGAAGGAGCCAGGGAAAAGTAGAGGAAGATATGAGAGTGAAACAAAGACCCCACAGGAGACTAGAAATCATGATATCAAATGGGACCAAAATGGAGAGGTTGGCTATAAGGGGTTGCGTAGCTCTCAGGCACTGTTGGGAAAGACATGCAAGCATCTTCCAAGGAGGAAGGTTAGAACTTGAGGACATTATTCTGTTCGCTCCTCTCTGGGTCCTTAATGAGGTCGAAGGTGAGGCTCTTTTCTGAGAGTGAAGAGTATGAGACATCATTTGGGAATTTCCATTTTGAAGAAAGTGGCGCAGAATTAGAATTATTATTAAGAAGATGGGAGGAGTGAGAATAAAGATAAATAAAAGGGCTTGAAATATTAACGATTCCACTGAAATTAGCAATGATATGTTTTCACTGATATCAGTCATTGTTAATGAATGAATCTTCCGTCTAGAGTATCAATGGTTTAGACTATTCATTAAAATGAATAAATAAAAACCATCCATTTACTCACTTATTTGAAAATACTGATTGAGCATGTGCTACTGTATCTGGCACTGTCACAGGCACTCAGGCTCCAGCAGACAACAAAATACCATCCCTATCTCATGAGGTTTCCAGGATGGTAATGTCTTAGTGTCAGACTCTGAAGGGGGCGTAACCAAAGAGGCCAGAGGTGACAGCCAGAGGAAGGTGACTCATGGTCTGGATTCAGCCACATCAACCTCTCTGGTCCTCAGTTTCTTCATTTGTAAAGCAAGAAGAATGGATTATTTCCTCCTTCCTTTCCCTCTTTTTTGATCCTAAGATAGTGAAGAGTCTAGAACAGCTGCAAGAGAGATGCTGTGTGCCCACTCTAAGCTTGGTGCTGGGTTAGTAAGTTTGCACAGTTTCTTTTGATAATCTCCATAAAAACCAGGGTTCAGTCAAGGTAAGCAGATTGCTATGGTTGCACAATGGAGCTTGGATTCAAACTCACATCTGCGTGACTTCAAAGCCTGTCCCACTGGACTCCTCTTCTTCAGAGGGAGCAGAAAATGAGAAAAAAAAAATGGAGGCACAGCACATACTGTCAAATGCCTACAGGCACATGTGTTTCATGTCACTCCAAAGGACTAATGGGTGAGAGTGCAGGAAAGGACAGTTTGGCTCAATGGCAAAAGACTTTTCCAAAAACTGAAACTGTCCAGCTACTGGGCTGTTTGCTTCAATAGGCAGCAGTTTCTCTCCAGAGCTACCCAGGATGAGGGTTGCTGAAGGCCTCCTAAGACAGATTGGGAAGTTGTTCCTCTCAATTGTGAGTCTCAATGAGCTTCTTAAATATTTTGTGCAACTACCCATATGTTTGCTTCTCTCTTTTCCCTGTGTTTTTTCTTCCCTCTTCTCCCTTTAGTATTTGTTTTCCCCAGTCATCTGAGTTGAAATGATTCCTGCTGCAGCTTCCAATTTTTGGCATTGCAGACAAGCCACTTCCTAATCCCTTCCTTCCAGTTAGACTGTTAGGTACGTGTTGATCTATAACTGAATTTGAGAGCAGCATGTCTGTCATGACCTAGGCTTGGAGGGTAGCCTGTATTCTGAGATGAAAAACCTTACTTAAAGAATCCTATGGTCATTCATCTCAGGGGGATGCAATGAAGGCCACATTGCAGGAAGTGGAACCGTGTAAGAATTCACAATGATCAGACCCATTTCACCAAAGACTTCAATGACTTGCTTTGAACACAGCCACAGAACTGTCATAGTTGTGTTATTCCTTGGAGGCTGCACCAGGGAGAGTGAAGTGTGACTTGTGGGCACTACACAAAGTAGAAAGCAGCATCTTCAGGACTCCTGCAATATTTAACATGACCATGTTCAAACCTGCCTGGGAGCATGGTGTTGAGGATGCTCAGAGGATTGTACCTGAGAGGGTACACGGCTGGATGAGCAACCAGGACTAAGGAGCATTCCAAGGAGACTCTTGGTATGAGAAACAGAAAAGCTGTGGGCAAACTGAGATGAGTAGTTTACACCTGAAACACTCTACATACAAGTCCACTAGAATGTGCCCACTCCTCTTGCATGATGCACTGTATAGGAAAAATGTTAATGATCCTTTAATAAGAATATATCATTCAACAACAGAGAAAAAACATTAAAAATTTTGGCTTTATAACTAAATCTGGCTCCTCCTGAAAACACTAAGCCAAAGTTACGTTAATACATGGCATAGATCAAAACAAATTGTCCCTGGTCCAAGATTTGAGAGTTCACCTTTGTCAAAAAGCATCCCAAAAGTGGTTAGGAGTTTGCGTAACAGCAAACAGACTGGTTTCACTCATGGTGGAGAACTACAAGAGAAGCCAATGCACTACTGCATTTCTCACCTGATGAATTTATGAGCCAGCTGTTCCACAAAGTAGTAGATCTCATTCCAGTGGTGCAGCACACTTCCTGACCTAGGAAGGCAAGAACAGGTGTTGTTGACTCAGGCATTCATTTGCCTTTGCCTTGTACTATTTCTCTTCATATTCTAGTATTTTACATTTGACTTATCCATGAATGGGGCTCGCTACCTGAAACTTGGGTAACTATGGAAATTATTCAAAAGGTAGTTTAGACTTACTGTTAGAGTTCATAAACATTTTTGTTCAAGAACTCTCTCAACTCCCATCTCCAGGGTCCCCACTGCTACTCCACACACTGATGTGTTTTTCATACACACACTAAAAAACACACAACCACACAAAAACATTGGGCCCACTTAGGTTCATAGGTTAGTTCCGAATCTTTGCAAAATGGTTGTTTTTGTGCTATATAAATTATTTCTCTGATGAGAGAAGAAAAGTTATTCCAGTTCTTTTAAGTGAAATCAACACAAAGAAAACAAAGATAAACTCCCAAGAGTCCAATTTCATTGTAAATATAGATGTGAAATCCTTAAATAAAATTTTAGGAAGGAATCCAAAAAAAAAAATCATTAATTAACTGGTGGAGTTCTTGGGTACAGTCAAACGTTTAAGGAAATCTAATGTGATTTATCATATTGTAAACAAAAGAAAATCTACTCCGCTTTTCATTATATTAAAAAGGAATTCTCTTGCTGAAAAGAGCGAATTTGTTTCTCCAGAACACTTGGAATCACAAGATTTTAGATCTGGAAGGGAGCTTCTTTATTTCCTATCTGACTACTGTTTCACTATTACCATTACCTAGCACTTCGATTCAGCTCCTGCATGTTTTCTATGGTGCTTGTGCTCAGTATGCTACAGTGACTTCATATTAGCTTTTTCTCTTCAAACCCACTCCTTCCTGTTGCTGAGATGCTTCCTCCTTTCACCTACTGGTCTGTGTCAGCTGAGCCCCACATCTCTGCCAGCTAATAATTATTAAGTTCAGAATTTGCTTCTATTACTCTACTTCAAACTTTTTCAACTAGGTTTTGATTACTTTTTTTGAACTCACCCATTTGCATATTAATTTCTACAGAGTTATTTGTTGCTGTGTTTTCCTTGTCTCAAACTATTTTATAGACATTTAAGAGGAATACGGGCAAAGTAGATTTTATGTCTTTCTTTCCATGGTAGAATTCTCATTTTGATGGGCTCCTGATCTCTATGAGGAGTATGATTTTTGTCTGTCTCATATCCAGAAATGATAGTTTGGGGTTTTTTTTCCCTACTTGAGGAAAGAATTGACACAGTATGTTATGGTAATATAATTGAAGACTCCATATGCTAAGGAGGTCTCACTTTCCACAAGTTAAACTATAACTTCCATTCTAGGGAAAATACTGAAAGAATTTTTTTGTGAAACTTAAAAACTGATTGTAAAATGAAATGAAGATTAAAAGTTTAAAAGTAATCAAGATGATACTGAAAAAAGAAGAATAAGGTGAGAGGGCTTTCCCTATCAAATATAATGACCGCTGGGTACCTGGCACAGGACCTAACATGAGAGTGAATGGAAAAGCACAGGAAGCCTGCTGAGGTTCAGATCTGGAATTCCCCCAAAGGTCCATGTGTTGAAGACGGGTCCTTAGTTTGGTGCTGCTCAAAGGGGGTGGAACCTTCAAGAGTTGAGGTCTTGGTGGGAGCTATTAGGTCACTGGGGACATGCCCTGGAAGAGGACTGTGGGACCTCAACCTCTTCCTCCTCTCTCTGCTTCCCAGCCACATGAAGTGAACAGCTTCTTCCACCCCTCGCTCCTGCCATGGTACGTGGCCATATCACTGGTCCAAAAGGAAAGGGTCCTGACAATGGGCTGAAACCTCCAACACTGAACCAAAATAAACTTTTTCTCTTTATAAGCTTATTTTTTCAGGTATTTGTTACAGTAACAGAAAGCTGACTGACAGAGCCCAAATCTCAACCTTTGTGAGATCTGACTATAGAGGAAGAGAGGTGAGTCAGATCGAGGAGGGAGAATAAACCCTCTGGCACAGGATTCCGTGACAAATAGTTTTCTTTAAAATTAAAAAAAAAAAAGACTTAGATTGCTATTTCCTACCAAAGGTAACCCTAGATATATTTTAAATCTAAAGGAAAAACCAAAAATTTAAATCTGTGAAAATTATCGATGATACGTATGCCCTCAGATCAGTGCAGGGGTTCTCAAAGTAGGTATGGACATTAAAAATCATTTCTTAATGAAAGAATTACATAGTTTACTCAAAGTGCCTAAATTTCTGAATGATAAAAAGATATCATAAATACATTAAAAGACAAGAAAATAATGAAGAATGTTTTCAATGATAATAAAAAACAAAAGATGGTAAATCAACATATGAAAAATATTCAACTCCTCCAGTAAATATAGAAATGCATAAATTGTGAAATATCACTTTACACCATTCAGATTGGCAAAAATGTCTGACAATGTCTGTGTTGGTGAGAAAACGGAATCCTCTTACATTGCTGATAGACATGGGAATTGATGTAACCACTTTGAAGAGCCATTTGGGCATGCATAGTGAGGTTCAAAGTAAGCATTTCCTAAGACCAGCAACTCTTGTTTCTAGGTTTATCATCTGGTGCAAACAAGGCATGTGCACAAGGTTCCTGTGTAAGAAGGATGGTGACTGGTGCACTATTTGTCACAGAAAAGTGTTATAAATAACCCCAACTTTTGGAGGTAAGAATGCTGGGAATTGGACTCAGTCACACACACTAGGAAAGTGCTTTTGTGCTGAGCTTCATCCCTAGCCCTTTAAAAATTTTTATCTTGAGACAGGCTATTGCTAAATTGCCCAGGCTGGCCATGAACTTGTGATCCTCCTTGCTCAGCCACCTGAATAGGTGGGATTACAGGCCTTGTAAATGACCTCAATATCCATCAACATGTAATCTGTGAATACAAACACACACACACACACACATACACACACATACTGCATATTTCTTTTTTAAAAAAAAAACAACAGCACTAAAACAAATGTGAAAATCTGTTAATATTTGCTCATTTTATATAGAGAACTCATGGATATTAAATTATTCTTTTTTAAGAACATAGATTGGCTGGGCACGGTGGTGCACACCTGTAATCCCAGCAGCTCATGTGGCTGAAGCAGGAGGATCGCAAGTTCAAAGCCAGCCTCAGTAACTGGCAAGGCCCTGAGCAACTCAGTGAAACACTGTCCCTAATAAAATATAAAAAAGGGCTAGGGATGTGGCTTAGTGGTTAATTGCCCCTGGGTTCAATCTCCAGTACAAAAAAAAAAAAAACATAGATTGTTCTAGAATTTTACAAAGGTCTCTGTAGACAGGATCAAAAGACAGGGATCCAATCCTGGGGTCCTTCCACATAAGGATAAGAGATATTTATTAAAATTCTATTTCTATGAACTGATTTTGAACCCTACTTCATCTAATTTGAGATAGTATTTGGCATAACCAGCAGCAGCAGGGGAATTATACTGAAGATTTCATATTTCTGAAGTTGCAAACATAATTTATTGCCTAGCACTGTTCTTGAGCTGCCCAAGGGGCACAGATGCATAGAAATGGTGCTTTCTCTGAGAACTCAACATGGAATGGGAGATACAGATGAATTAAAATGTCACATGTCGTGACAAGTACTGTTGAAGTCTGTCTGTGCTTTTGGAACAAAGAAAAGAGAATGGCTGGCTGTGCCTGTGCAGCTCTGAGGAGGGGAGGGTCTTTGACCTGGATCTTCAAGGATAGTTAGAGTTGAGGAAGATGAGGGGAGAAAGAGCACCCTCATGAAACACTGATGTAGGCCAGGACAGGCTGTGCTGGGGAGAATCAAGCAGTTTCATGTGACAGCACCGTAGAGCCCATAAACGAGAGGGTGACGCGCTGGGGAGCTGGGGTGGGGGCAGGGTGAGGAGGAGGTACAGGACCTCTCTTGTTAAAAGTAACCTTTTTGGTCCCCTTCTTGTAGCCTTTATACCATCTCTTTGGGACACTCCTTGTCCCCACCGGCAAACTCCTGCTCATTCTCTAAGACTAAGCTTGGTCCTTCCTACCTGTTGCTTTTGACCAACAGAGAGAACTCATTGAACCTGCCTCAGGTTCCCAGGGCACTGCGTGCCATCACCCGCCATCTGATATTCATTTTTTCCCTCAAGCTCCCATCATGGGGGACTTAAGAGAAATTTGCCTTCTTTGCATCTCCCTGTTTGTTGAGTGCAAGGGAGAAAAGCGTGGAGAGAAAATGCCTCTAGTGCTCGTGGAAATCTCCTGTTCTTCTGTCAATCTGTTGGCAAACAGATGAACATCACCTTGGCTTTGAATAAGCAACCTGAGTTTGGGATTCAGAGGGCTCCAGACAATTCCTGTGACCCTGTGTGAAACTAAGGACCCTTCCCATTGCTCCATGGTGATGGGGTCTGCTGAACCATCAACAGTGGCTTCAATAAACAATAGCTGCTGGGAGTGTCCCAGGAGCTCACCAGAAATGTACATCTTAGCCTTGGGCTTTAGGACTTCAGCCATTCTCTTGAACAGGATTCATTTGCATGCTTTGAATCTCTAAGACTGGTCCTGGTTTTTCAGCCATTGGGTAGATGCTCTGGCTCTGGGGGTGCTAGGTGAGGATCTGGCAGGTATGGCTCCACACTGTCTAGGTGCCTTAGAAGAGGCTGCACACGACCATCTAGCAGTCATAGTCAAGTCCAGAGTTCTACATCTCCTTTGCACTGAGATTAAGAGATTTTCTTGAACAAGATCCATGCTTCTGAAATGCAATGCTGTTTTTTAGTCTATATTAACAGAATTTGAAATTTGAGGAGTAGGGTAAGATGTCTAAGGATAAATGAAGAACCCCCATATCTCCTCTACCTGTGACTATTTCTTCACCAATAGAGACGGATCTGCAGTGTGGAAATTATACTGGGAAGGATACAAATGAAATACGAACTCAAACTAAAATCAGAACCCTATTCCTGCCTCCCTGCCTAAGGAGCAGAGGTATGAAGTAAATCCTTGTTTGGATTACTATTTCTTAATTCCTAAGGATTGGCCTTATTTTACAACATCACATTCCTTGACTTATAAAACAGGACCACTCGAAGAAAAGCCACACTTTATTTTTTCTTAAAACTTTTCATTTTCACTATTCTATTCAACTGACATGTAAAATTTATGATTTTGATATTCATTTGATTTGTTGGTGCTAGGTAGAGAGGAAGATCCAAAGAACTATCCTGGGTGTTAAAAAAAAAAAAGTCTGCGGTCATCAAAACCTTTCCTTCTAATGGGCAGGTGCTGAATTTTCTGAAGAAGAATATGGAAGCTGTGACGCACACTGGAGGCAGGATGGTATTGACAGGCTTGCTTCTCCCATCTCATCCCTGCTAACAGCTGCCCAGTCACTGTTGGGATTTGTTGTTTCATATGTGTGTGTGTGTGTCTGTGTGTGTGTGTGTGATCATTCCTTACATTACCTAATCCTTCACCAAAATATATCCCCTTGCACCATATTTGAGATGTACAGTCCTCAAGCATCAAAGCTCATCCTCAGGACCTCTACCCATGGAGACCCCAGTGGAGTTCCTGAGCCTTTTCCATGGTGATGGGCATGCTGGGACTTTGTCTCAATCTGAGCTTTCTGCTGCAATATGCATGCGTGTCTCCCTTGCCTTTGGCCTTGTGAATGACTTTGTGGTTTGGAAACTGCCCCAGGGGCTATTCCCAGATTAATCAACTCTGGGTAATTCAGACCCTTGGCTTTTTCTCAACCCCAAGGACCTAACTGGAGTCCTGGTCACAGTCAGGGAAGTCAAATATTGGTTGGAGAAACAGCAGTGAATGAATCCAATTCCAGTTTGTCTCCACTCTACAGTATATAAAACATTTCATTTATCATGCCAGCTTGTTTAAGAGCTCATAACTTTAAATCCTGGCTATGGAGTCCCAGTTGTATATTCAGACACTATGGCTTGCCCAGACATTGTTGTCCAAAGCTGTTATATAGAAACAAAAAATTCCTTGTAAGTCCAAATACAAATAAGGACTCGAAAATGTTCCATTGGACTTAGTTGTGGATATTTTTCTTTCCAGAAATGCTTTTAACACATAATTGCTGAGTAAACTACAGTTACAGAAAGTTGCAGGGCCACGTTCTAGAAATCAGTGAATGTGAAAGGTCTCTGATTTTGGCTTCATCAAATCCTAACTCAAATGCAGTTCTAGTCCCCAAAGACTTCCATGTGTCACCTTGATATCGGGAGGGTATGGAAGATACAGGTTCCCTCTTGGGATTTTGTGCACTTGGTCAATATTCACTTCAATACTCAAGGTCAGAGTCATGCTGTATTCTGATGTGGTTTTGCAGAAGAGCTCACCACCTAGGGGAGGGAGAGCCACCAGTTCTTACTTCTGGTCCCTCAGGAGAGTCCCTGCTGGGGGCAGTGCCAGAGTTTCTTACTTATTCTTGTTTTGCTGTGCTCTCTCCAGTGTCGGAACATGGTAAGAAGTCAAGAAAGTTGTGGGCTGAGGTTGTGGCTCAGTGGTAGAGTGCTTGCCTAGCATGTGTGAGGCTCTGAGTTCAATTCTCAGCACTGCGTATAAATAAATGAATAATAATAATAATAAAAAAAAGGTCCATCAACATCTAAAAAATTTTTTTTTAAAAAGAAAGTTTTGTGACATGGCACTCATTGTGTGTTCCCAGTGAGGAATTTTTCATGGAAACTGGCACTGTGTCAATTACTTCCAAGGGTCTGATATGCAAAGAGTAGGAGCAAAATAAGAATCTCAAATTTTATTCGGATTTGTTTTCTGAACAAAACAAAATGCATTCTTCTGTGTTTATGAGAGTTTCCAAACCTCCCTGTGGTTTTAGCACCTCAGAAAACACAGGCTCTTTCCATTAGCCACACATTCAACCAGTCAGGACTAAATGGGCCAAACTGGCTTGAAATTGTCCCCCTTTCTTTTGCATATAGATTAGAATATAATGAAAGGGTAAAAGAAGGCTTATAGTTGCAACCATCACCCAGTTTCTTAATCCAGAAAAGCAGAATAGCTCTAAGGGTGAAAATTATAAAACTGTCAGTTCTTGCTTTTCCTTAGCCCCACCCGGCTGAAGTCACTAATGACCTCAGTGAACCACACAGGTCCTCAGCTAACCTGGGAAGGCCGTGGATATATCAGAAGACTCAGGTGCCACTAAGTGGACCCACAATTAGTTTAGAGACACTGCACCGGTCTGCTAGCGTGCCCCTCTTCCTCCTTGGCCTCCTCCTTCCTCGCGTGCCCCTCTTCCTCCTTGGCCTCCTCCTTCCTCGTGGCCTCACGCTGCACCCTAACTGGCTGGAGTCCTAAATGGGCCTACGCCTTCAGCCTTTGTCCTCCTATTACTGTCTGGGGTCACAGCCAAACAATCCTCCTGCTCACAGAGGTAGACCTTGACTTTTATCTCCATTCCAACTTCTGCAGATAGCAGTCCAGCCCCAAATCAAATCCCTGAGTACTATTACTCTGCGTTTGGGACCACTCATCCTGCTCTTTCCTGTGTTGTGGAGACCCTAGCCCAGGATGGCCAGCCCCACCCTACTGACTTGTGAAGAATTTCATCAGTTAGTCAATTGTTAGTTATGATGGTTTTGAAAACAATGACTTCTAAACTGCAGAATGCAGTCTATTAGCGAGTTGGGAAATCAGTTTGGTGGGATATTGCCAATATTAAAAAATAACAATAATAAAATTAAAATGTCATAATATATTGCATACAGTAACAGAAAGCAATGCTGCATGAAACTCTGATGTTATTACCCTATGTACATATAAGACTACACGACTGGTGTGATTCTATATCATGTAGAAGCAGAAGAATGAGAAAGTATACTCCATTTATGTATAATGTGTCAAAGTGCATCTACTGTATTAATTAGAACAAATAAAAAAATAAAATAAAAGAATACAGACAATGGGTTAGTTGCCCAGAAGATATTTCTCATAATGGACTGTACAGCAGTGACTCATTTCTCACACTCCAGATTCAGAGATGAGGCCACAAGAGCCTCTCTGCCTCCCTTCAAAGAGTAAAAAGGGGATGAACTAACCCCATCCAAGTGAGCGTGGCTATGGATGTTGTCACTTGGGAGGCACGAACTCAGAATAGGGGCACCAAAGGAGTGGACTTTAAAATACTGTATTACTTAGAGCAACATGGTCACTGTTAGAAATGGGAACAGGAAGGGACAAGCAAAGAGCAGAAAATGAAAATCACCTATCATTCCACTTTATAATCATAGCCCATACTGTTATGACTTAGTTTCTAGACTTTTCCCCCAAACATGTATACTTTGCCCACTTATAGGTTGTGGTTCCTGCTCTTTTCTCCTGTTAGTATGGTTAATGAACACAACTTTAATTTTCATTAATGTTCCCCAGCATCATTTTCAACACCTGCATTTTCTCCATGTTAGACATACATTATTATTAATTCCTTTTTGTACATTGGGTGGCTTCCATTTTTTTTCACTTTTATAACAGCAATACAATGAATATTTTTGTAACTATCTTTTTTATACGCATTAGGGGGAATATATTAACATTTTTACTGTGCTCTTTTTCTCTGGCATTTGTATACAAAGTGACCTCACATACCTCAGTTAGTCCAAGGCATTCATCTGCCAGGGACTACAGTGGAGGGATGGGGGATTGGCTGTTCCCAGCAGTGATGCAAAGAAGAAAACCTAATATTTGGGGTTTAAAATGTGATTTTGCAGCAAGATAAGTAGTTTGGAAACAAGATTTTGTCGAAAGGGAGATTTTTTTTTTTTCTGAATTTCTTTAGCTAAAGGAAGATGTCCAAGGCATAGAAAGTTCTCAGCTCTCCCTTCTGTTCCTTAAGAATTATGGAAAGAGATAGCGGGACAAGTCTGAGCGAGGCCACTGTCCTACAGATTGTTTCCACATCAAGGTAAACCAGATCAGCAGTGAGGAAGGACCAAATGATTTCATTATAGTTTTAATTTGGATATATTTAATTATAAGCTACAAATTTAAAAAAATATTTATTATTCCTTTGAGTTTCTCTGTATCAGTTAGGACCAGCTACACAATTTTCAGAATCCATTGTAAAACGAATATGCAGGGCTTCTTTGTAAAGTATTGAGAACTTCAAGATGGTTCTAGCAGGCCATTAAGTCAAATGCTTTGTAAATGACAGGTCCTGGGTGACAGTACAGATCTATGTCCATGAAGCTAACCCTCATATCATTATTTTCTATTGAGTTAAGGGTTCTCAGCCCAGGGTTCAATGAACTTTTTCTCTAAAGGGCCAGTCAGTAAATATTTTAGGCTGATAGGGGCGGGCCTATGGTCTCCATAGCAACTATTCAACTATTCTTTTGCAGCACAGCAGCAGCCTTTGATAGTACAGGAACAAATGAATGTGGTTACGCTACAATAAAATTTTATTTACAAAAACAGACTGCAGGTCATAGTTTGCCAACCTCTCTCCCAGACAGTCACTTTCTGGTTTTTGCTATCCTTATATCCACTATCATGTCTTTCTCATAACAAGCCAATATAAAAAAAATCTATATTTTTCCCCCCTGATAACTGAAGTTTTAGTGAACTTCGCCACTCATTTCCTGTTATTTATTGCTGAGAATGTGAACTGGAAAAAATTGTGCCTTGGGATATACATGGAGGCATTCTTTGTGATCTAATAAATATTTCATGGGCATTTGAAAGGAAAGTTTATTCTCTGAAGGGCACGAGGTTCAAAATATATTTATTAAATCAGCCTGATTAATTATTATTCATATCTTCTTTGTCCATAGAACGTGGAAGTATTCAGACAAATGCCTTTCAGATTCTTCTGAGATAATGTGGTTTTCATCTTCAGCAGCCAAAATAAATGTGAGTTATCTTAAAATATATTCTAAATATTGAAGCACCCATGCATTTCTAGGATAAATTTTACTTGATTTTAATACAGTATGCTTTTACTATTTAGTATTTAATACAGCATGCTTTTAGTACACTGTTAGTTTTGTTTGAAATGTATTTAATTTAGGATTCAAAGTCAGTATTCAAAAGTTGGGAGAAAGTTTTGCCTGTGAACAAACTATCTTTGGTAGATATTGATGTCTGATATATGCTAGCTTCCTAAAATAAACTGAGAAATGCTCCATCTTTTCTTGTTTATTTTCTGTTCCTTGAAGATGTCTTAGAACTTTCCATGAAATGGACTGGTCTGGAATCAAAGGATCTCCTCACCAGTATAAGTCAGTCATCCTCAAACACCCAGATTCTATTGGCGAGGGAAGGGCAAAATCTAAAAGGGGAAATCATAACTAAGGGGACGTCTAAAAGTAAGAAGACTGGGTGATTATTACTACTGTGGTTCCAATTTGGGGACTTAGCAGTTGGACTTAGGAGGAAGAAGAGGAGTTTGGGAGCTACAAATAAACTACATATTCGTGTATATATAAATGTAGTAGCAATTATATTTTGCTATCCTGAATAAAAATTTTACATTTTATCTTTTGAAAATCCATTCTCTAGGTTTTGTTTTTTGCTACATAAAACAATGATATTATGACTTCTTAACTTTTCTAGGGCCATTCCTTACTTCTGTTTCTTTTAGAGCATGTCTTTTTCTTATACTTTATTTCAAATGTTTTCCATTTGATATACAATATTTTTTTTATTCAGCAAGGTCCAGTGGATGGCATACACTGTGAATTTTTGCATTTTTGAGAAACCTTGGCTAAGGAATTTAAAAACCACATTGCACTCAAGATTATAATTATTGAGACTTTTTGAGCATGTAATGTTGTAGAGTGAAAAAATAATGCCAATCAAGTCTCATTTTCTTTTGATGGGAGAAGCTTCTTATTTTCCTTTTTAGAAGAATGTAGATTTTTCCTATTTATTGATATATTTTAAGATTTATTTAGGATTATGTAAGTTGATAATTTTGAAAAATTAGGCTGAGACTTCATCCATCATTTGGATCTGAAGACTGCTATTTCTCTAGCTCAGGAAAATTATCTTGTGTCATTACTATTTTCTGTAGTATTGTTCATAAAGGCTCTCTTCATAGAATTCTTGTTGATATACATGAGATTATTATTTGTATTACTAAGCTCTTCCTTCATACTTTCAATCTCTGCATACCTCTGCTTAAGTTCTAAAAAAAGTTTCTCAAACTGTCTTCATATGAACTAAATCTGATTTTTGTAATATTCAATGGGGCAGTCATTGCTGCCAATGGATTGGAATATTCAGAAATAGTGTAGGCTTTTGCTACAAAATCTTATTTTCAGTTCGTTCCTTTCTCATGACATTGCTCATGTGTACTAAAGAGGTTATCAACTCAAAACTTATTGAAAATACTAAAGAGACCTATATTTGCTGAAAAGGCTTCCATGGTCCTTACAACTTCTCTTACGTTACAACTATTATAAATGTCTTTTCCTAACTTGATTCACTTCCTGGATAATCTCTTGATGAAAATGATCTGTACTCTCCTTTCTAGAAGAATGCATGTTTAGTGGAAATGCTTTCATATTTTCTTCACCTGCAAGTGACACTTGGTTAGGTACACCTGTTAGTCCATATATCCACCAAAATAATTGTATCCATTATAAAAGATGAATTTTTATCAATTACAATTTCTCTCCATTTAACATTGCAGAGCCTTTGTAGGTCATTGTTTTCTTGTCACTTATAAGATTCTTCTTTAGTCCTTAAAATTAAAAATGTACACCAGGAAACTTTTTATTATTTAGACTCTTAATTCTCATAATTTGAAGAGAAAACTGATTTAGTTAGGTGAAAGTTTTCTGTATTGCCATCTACTCTTCACTGCTTCTCAGGTGACTTAAAAATCGACCATATTATTTTATACTTCCTTAATGGTTCTAGGTTTCCTTGTCTTCTCATTTCATATTTTATCTCTTGTTTCACAGTTTTCTTGCTTTATTTAACTTTGCTGAAGTCACATGGTTCTATAATTCACTTTTTTTACTACTAAAAATGCAGCCCATTAATACATTCTTCTTTTACCTCAAGAGTTTTGTTAAATCACTTACTTCAAAGTACTAAAATTTTGCAGGCTCTGTGTTCATCCTTGTATGTAGGAAGGTGTAACTGAGCTCCAAACTATATCAAATACACTTAGATTCATGTGTGTATACTTGTTATATTGGTTTTTTTTTTTTTTTTTTTTGCATCATCTCACACTTATGAACTTCTCCAAGAACTTAATCTAGGAAATGGGCATTTGTCTTGAGGACTAAGATGAACTTATGTTGTTTTATCAATCAGTGGAGAGTGGGGAATGGAACTGACCTTGATTATTTCCACAAGGAAACTTAAAGGAACTTAAAAGTTTATTTGTTTGGGAAATGGATATACCATTCCTGCTTGCCATATGTAGGTTTTTTAATTTTTATATATATTTTTTATTTTTAGCTTGGTCTCTACTCCAGATTCACTTTGTTATCCCCACTGTAGCCACATAATCAAAGACAGGACTCTCCCATTCCCCTGGAGGCCCAGCATCTATAAGAGGGACTCAGCAATGCTGGACAGAGTTACCCTCAGGAAGACACCTGGTGTCCACAGGTGTCTCGCTGGCGGTTTAATTTCCCCTTCTGCCATCTAGCACAGCTGCTTCTACATCAAGAAGCACAATGGCAACGGGGCTCTAAGGGGATGGTCTCGTCCCTTTTGTGTCCCCTCTTTACTTCAAACTTACTTCCAGATTTGGGACTGTTGTGGAAACTCCTTGGAAATCCTTTTCTCCATGTTTTTTACAACTTGGCAACAGAATTGAAAGGAGGCTGTGATTGACCTACTTCAGACTCCACTGCTTTGCTTTCCAGTGCAATTTCTTGTAAGTGTTTTGCACGTCAGTGCCACCATCCCACGGGCGTGATACCGGCTTCCCCTGGACACTTCCTAAGACCTTCTCTTTGAGAAGGATGGGTCAATTTTAGGTGATAATGAGGGAGAGAGGAGGGCGAAGCTGTCTGTGCTTAGCTTCTTTTTCCAAAGTTGCAAACTTTCTCATTTTTGTTGAGCCTTTCAGTTTATTCAATTTTAGTTTGGGGCAATAATACTTCCAAAAGTCATCAATGCCTTTATTTCAGCTAAAACATTTTTCTTAGTTCTTATCTTGCTGGACTATTTAGAGTGTGCCATTTGTTAATTCAGCCAGCTGATTTTTGAATATCTAGTAGATTCTTGGGAATTTACAAAGATTAATAATTACAACACTTTCCACATAATGAGTGCTCGCTGAGCATCAGGCATTGTTCCTGGCACGTTATATTCACGGCCATGTCATCATCACAGTTAGCACTTCCAATGTGGCCAGCTCTGTTCTGAGCAGAACTCCATGCAATACATGCTACTGTTGCCCTTTTTGCAGATGAGGAAACTGAGTTCATATAGAAGCTCCAGGACACACTTAAGTGGTAGGATTGGGATTTGAACTCTAGTGGTTTCGTCTTAGAGTTCATGTTCTTGGTCCAAACACTGCTCAGAAAGTCTTCCTGGTGTGGAACCCGGTGCTCTTAACCACTGTGCAATGCTGCCCCCGCATGGAGGGGTCAGGAAATGTGCAGCTACAGTTCAGTGTTAGGTCTGAGATAATGAGCAGTACCAGAGAATTTTCACTAATTGTGATGGGAATTTGGGACTGAAGATTCCAGGAAAAGTTTAAAATTGGGCCATTTTAATGGCATTGAGAGTGCTGACCTGGCTGCCCAATTCAATGGAACAAAGTATACAAGGTGCTTTCAATCCTCTTTTGTTTCCTTGATATTTCATATGACAGTTAATAATCAGGAAGACCATTTAATATAAAATTCAAATGGAGCCACTTCTGAGAATTAAAGAGGGTATTGTTAATTGCTCTTGGACAACAAGACTAGATCATAACTGTCATGGGCAAATCAGGACGTTTGGCCGTCCTGTTAACAATGATCCCATATTTATTTATGATTAGTAAGATCCACTGGTGACTGTTGGATACTTACACTCAGGATTCTTCACTCTTCTCTTATTTTCTATATAATTTCTGTAAACCTAATATTTTCATTGTTTTTATATAGTGGGTAACGGCAGAATGGTTATGATTCTGATCACAATCTTTATGCTACCAAATGTTGGGAAAGCCGTATACCAGAGGGTTCCTGCAGGTACTTATTAATCAGGGGTTCATCTTAGTGCATATCTGGGATAAGGAAAAGATAAGGTTACTGGAAGAGACATTGCAGGACAGACCCTAAGGGTTTTTCCTGTACATTTCTGTTTTTAAAAATGTTTTTATTATTCACTATAGTTATACATAATAGTGGGGTTCATTTTGACAAAATCATACATGGATGGAATAATGTGCTCCATTTTAGTCCCCAGTACTTCTACTTTCCCTCCCATCATACCTTGTTAGTTTCTCTTCCTTCACTTTCTTCTCCATTTCTTGATAATGTACCACGTCCTTGCTTATTATGGGATATGAATTGTATGGGGCTGTGAAATTTCTGAACATGGAAGGGAATTTTTTTAGTACCAGGAATCGAACTTAGGGGCACTAAACCACTGAGCTACATCTTCACCCTTATTTTGCATTTTATTTAGAGACAGGGTCTCACTGAGTTGCTTAACACTTCACTTTTGCTGAGACTGTCTTTGAACTCCTGATCCTCCTGTCTCAGCCTCCTGAGCCGCTGGGATTACAGGCGTGCGCCACCATGCCTGGCCAAGGAAGGGATTTTGAATACAGATGTAATGTAGGGAGGTGGCTCTTCTTCTTAACTACTTTTGGAACACAGGGAGCCCACAACTAATGATGGGAGGGGACTAAGTACTAATAATCTTGTCAAAGGATAAGTGGGCATCACCTAGGTAAGAATGGGAGCAGTGGTGAAGGGCATCACAGCTAGCGGCAAGAAAAGGCATAGGTTAGTTTCAGAAACTGCACAGTAGTTTCACTGGAAATTGCGAAGGTGCAGGATGTGGTCAGAGATGAAACTGAGGAAGCACACACTGGCCCGAGCCATCAGGGTCTTGCATACTTTATAAAGAAATTTGTACTTTTCCTGAAAAAGTTTCATATGTGTTTGAAGGCCAAGAGGCGGGGCTTGAGGAAGATGGTGTTGAGCTTCGATTTGTGTTTTAAAAAGATTAATTTGGGACCACTGCCACGAATACAAGGTATGGAGAAGGGTTAAGAACGGAGGCAAAGAGACTGATTTTGAGAATGTTTCAGTGAACCTGGAAAACATGGTGGAGATAAGGCAATGAGAAGCCAGAGAATGGGACCCCAGGGCAGCTGTGGGAGTTGACATGGTCAGGCCTTGCAGTATGATAAAAAGGAGGACTGCCCTGGCTTATGGTGCCACCAAGACTAGGAATAGAGGAGGAAAGGACTGTAAGGGGAAATGCCTAGATGAGTGTCCTTCTTTTGAGAGGCTAACCCTCCTGGTACCAGGGTACAAGTCTATACCAGACCCACCCTCACTGCTCTGACTGCTTCTTCTCAGCTCTGATTAATGAAGTTTCTTCTTTTACCCAGGCAATTCCTGTTGGCAATTCCTCTGGGCTGGACCTTGTCCATTTTCCTCTTCAAAATCCATCTTTTCTTGACATTTTAAAATCCTGATAATATCTTGATATTATTTATTAGCCATACCTACATTTTCAACTACTGCCCTCGGGCTAACAACATTCAAGCCTTTATTTTCAGTTCCAACACGCCAATCTAACCGCCTACTCAACGTCTCCACCCAAATGTCCTGCATGTTCAGACTCAGCACATCCATACCGCGCTCCACTTTCCTTCTGAAACCCGTTCCCTACTGCCCCACGCCTTCCTCTCCCATGTGCTCACAGTAAATTGCTCAAGTCCTGTTGCTACTCTGTATAAAAGAGCTTTCAATTTCATTTCTTCTTTTTTTCCACATCCTCACTACAAGAATAGGTGACACACACACACGCAGACACACACACGCACACAGACACTGGCCTTTTTTGTCTTTACAAACTTGCATCCCAAAACATACTGTCAATGGGATAAAATCCAAACTCTCTCCAGAGTCTTTTCCTGTCACTCTCATATTACAGAGAAGAATATATGTCACTTACCGTTACTGTATGTTACCTTTTGTAATCTGACAAAATCCTGCTCAAAGTCGCCTCCTCTATGAAGTCTATGAATCAGGATATGTCTCAAGCCTTTTGTAACTCCACAAGTCCTGCACAGTTTGATAAATACCAAACTGAAATGACATGTTCCTTACCCTAGCCTCCTTAGAATCAAGGGAGGTGTCATTTGTTAGAGGACCACAATGTTTCTCTAAGGGTAATTACCACTACCACCATGACCACAAACATCATCATTACCATCACCACCACCATTACCCCATCACCATCACCAGCACCATCACCATCACCACCACCATTACCCCTATCACCATCACCATCACTGTCACCATCACCATCACTGTCACCACCACCATCACTATCACCACCACCATTACCCCATCACCATCACCATCACCATCGCCACCACCATTACCCCTATCAATCACCATCACCATCACCACCACCATTACCTCATCACCATCACCATCACCACCACCATTACCATCACCATCACTACCACTACCACTGCTGTCACGAGTGCTAGCATCATCATTAATAGCATCACCGTCCCTACCTTCATTACCATCACTAACACCATTACTACCATCACCAGTATCCCTATCACCATCACCATCTATCACTTGGCACTCAAGTGCCAAATAAGTTTTTAAAGGCTTTCAACACTTCTGTGAGCATACATGATAATGCCTGTTATATTAATGAGAAAAACTGAGGTTCAGAGAGGCTAAATAATTTGCCAAGATCATAATGCAAGATGAATGATTGGGCTGATGCTTGAAAATGGAGATGCCTAATACCAAAGTTGTCCCTCTTAACCCCTGTGTTTGAGGCTTTGCTCATTGCCTCAAACACCAGAGTACAGTCCCTGTCTGGAGTCTTGACAGAGAGGGAGCAAAGGTCTGTCCAGGTTAGTGAACACCATGGCATCTTCCAGCATTCTCTTCCTTTGAAGCTGGATGATGAAGCAGGTGTCAAGAAGGAGTCTCCACCAGCCTGGCTCCCCAAACAACCATAAGGACAGCGTCTGCTGCACCCATCAAACATGTAGCATATCCAAAGAATAAACTTTTCCTGTTTTCTCTTACTGAAATTTGGGGCCTGTTTGTTACCACAGCATAACCTAACCTATGCTGATTGTTTCAATTATTTTTGCCTATTTGAATTCTTCATCTTAGTATGAGATTGTGAGTCAGAGAGGCTTGGGGTTGAGCCTTAATTTTACCACTAAGAGCAGCCTGGGTTAGCCTCCCTAAACTTCATTTTCCTCACGTATGAAATGGTGATCATGACTATAAAGACATTATAAGAACTGCAAAGACTAAATGAGATCATACAGGTAAAATGTTACCAGACAACAAATATTGTGTTCTACATGTCTTCACTGTTGTTCACTTTTAAATCCAATAATGAGAATGTTTTACACCAAACGAATGGAAAGAATCAGTTGAGTCAAACCGAAGAAATCTCATTACTTTTTCAATAAAAACCTGACATGCAATGTCAGGTAATGACAAGTAATGCCCAAATACCTTCTCTTTTGCTACAGAGTCATCAGTGGGAGAAGTGAGATGCAGTCTCTTGTTCCCACACCAAAAATGAATACACGTTCTAAATTAGCATGAAGCAAATCTCATTTGCATTTATGTGACAGCCAAGTCTCCCTAAGAGATGCCAGACTTTATTCCTAGACCACTCGGAGTCCTTTAGCATTTGGAGATAATTATAGGTTATCTTAGGACGGATGTCCTCTTCCAGCACTCCTGGATTCTATTCTCAGCTTGACACTGAGTTTCACCAGTTCTCCACAGCTAAGGAAAGTAGAGATAATTACTTGGCTGACCTAGACAGAAAAACAAAACAAAACACTTTTGTCTTATTTACTTTATTTTTGACCCATATGCCAAGCCTTCCGATTTGTAGAAAGTTCTACCAACTATTGCCTGACCTGATAAGCCTTCTCCAAATCTGGAACCTAATACATGGAATATTTAAAAATTTTTTTTAGTTGTAGATGGACACAATACCTTTATTTTATTTATTTAGTTTTATGTGGTGAGAAGATCAAACCCAGTGCCTCATACATGCTAGGTAGGCAAGCTCTCTACCACTGAGCTACAACCCCAGCCTCTATGTGGAACATTTAGAACTAAACCCAGAATCCATCTCAATACAAACAAAGAGAGAGAAAGAAAGGAAGGAAGGAAGGAAGGAAGGGAGGGAGGGAGGAAGGGAAAAGAATCCTGTCCCCTGAAGAATTCCTTTTCTGATGTCTTAAAGTTATTATTGCAGCATTTTAAAAGTACTTTCTA
Source organism: Xerus rutilus (assembly GCA_028644305.1). Lineage (NCBI taxonomy): Eukaryota > Metazoa > Chordata > Mammalia > Rodentia > Sciuridae > Xerus > Xerus rutilus. The sequence continues at coordinate 28,501,823 of CM053411.1, forward strand.
ATGGACTGTTTTCCTTATTCAGAGCCAATTTTGCGTTTTCCTTATGCTAAGCTATCTTCCAAATTTTTCTGAAACGAGCTACATCTGTGTGTTTTAGCCCATCTACAAACTTGAATTTCCCTCTTCCATTCAGATTCAGTCTGAACAAATCACTAATTTACTGGACCTTTAAGCGCAGAATGACCAGATGTCCTAATATACCTCAAGGTCAGCTGCATCAGTTAACCTCCCCAGATCTTTGCAGCATCTGGGTGGGCTGCAGGGGGCTGGAGTTCCTGAAACTTTCAATCAACTGCAGCTGATTTAACAGTGGAGCAGTAGCTCCTCAATTAAGCAATCTGAGCTGCCTTATGTACTATGATTTACTGAAACTCTGATGCAGGGAATTTTAACTCCTGGAACCCACCCAGTTCCTCCAGTTGTCCTGCCATGTGCTTCTCATTATAGCCCAACTGCGCAGGGCAGAGATGAACAGAAAGAACTGGGCTGGAATCAGAAGCAGACGTCGTTCTAATTCTGTCATGATCTAATCCCCATCCCATCCCTGAGCAGGTCACTTAACCCAGTGGGTTGAACAAAGGTTTTCTTCTCATCCATAAATTAGGAGCAGCAATTGTGCTGGTTCCACCTACCAAAAAAGGTGGTCTCTCATGTCCTTGTAAAAGAGTGTAAGAGTTTGTGGGGCTTACGTAAGTTCCAACTCTAAGCAATTTCTTTTGTGAGTAAATAGTTGGGAATCCAGAAGGTATTTTCTCAGAAAATACTAGACCTGTTAGTGAGGTTTCCAGTCGAACACTACAAAAAAATCTGTTTCATGACCATGTCCCTGGGGCATAACACATAGTAAGAATCCTACAAATCAGCACCACAGTGGGGTCATCCAATGCTGGGTGCTATGGTTGGAAGTCTAGGTGGATGGCAAGATGGGGAACCTGTGTATGGGGAAAAGAGGATAAAATTGATGCTGGACAAAAAGGAAAGGGAGTTGGGGCTACCATGGTGAGGAGCACATGGTGAGGCTGTGGGGGGCCTTTACACATGTAAGGATTTATTGGGTGCAGGAAAGAAATGACAGGCTTTGACTTTGGAAAGTTCTATAAATAGAGCTGTTCAGTGCCTACCCTCTCCCTCCCCCCGCCACCTTCTCCACTCTCTTGTTCTCTTCCCCACATTCTATTTTTGAAGTCTTTAAGGCACGTATACTATAGCCAGAGTCAAGATGGAAAATCCACTTTCTCCAATTAAGTGTCTAATGGTTCAATATAAAATAAACCAATATGTAATACATAAATATATCCTGTAGTAACAGAAGGGCCCTGAAAGTGGGGGCCATTCTTGTCCATGGGTTGGTTAAATGGGTGCCCTGATCTTTGCAACCCTGGCCTGGAAGACTTGCAAGAGGCTAGCTGCTCCTTTACTGTTTTTCTCTGGACAGAGGCCTTCCAAATCTGACTGTTCAAATCCCTGATTGAATTCCCAGCAATCTACTTTTCCTGACTATAACCAGAAAAGCATGTTTAAATGAACATGAAATTCCATCAGTATAAAGCCTTGTGCAGCCCAGTCGCCAAAGCCTCTAATAATGCCCTATTGTGTTACTGTGGTGTCCTAGGTTATCATTATGCAGTCTTTGCTCCTGGTTGAGAAAACATGACGTTCCATTAAATGCATAATCTGGGTTCTCTCCAGGCCAGAGACACATCCTGCCTGAAGTCGAAATGAGCTGAGATTCAATGCCATGGAAAAGAGAACCAGTTGCAGAGAGAAAGGGAGTTGCAGGGTTGGGGAGGAGAACGGCAGATTCCATCCCCTGTGATCCACTGGTCTCAGCGTGTAGACAGGGTGTAGGCAGCCAACAGATCTTAGAAGCCCAAGGAAAAAAACAAATCAGCATTCTTTCCCTTCCCACTCTGCTGTGGTTGGGTGTTGGATAGCAAGGTCTCAGGGGGTTCTTTCTAAGATAGAAGACTATGTCTTTAGGGATCCCAGGGTGTCTGTTTATCATGGTTGTCTGTTGGCCCATCCCCCCAAGCTCTGGACTCAACGATCATATAAATTATCCTGGCTCAAGGTGACAAGCTGGAGCTGTGCACATGAACAACCAAGTCCTAGTAAGTTTTTATGCAGCACAAACTATCCCTGTCTTCAGGCAATAGGACAACCAAAGGAAGTCAAAATCATCCATCTGAATGTAAAGGTACGTGCCTATAAAGGTCTCCCCACCCCTTGAGTATTTTCGGGTCCCTAAAGTGCTTCCAAAGATCTACTAGCACATTCAAAAATTTATTCCAGTTGTAAATACAAAAGATGCACCTTTCGGTATAAATAGAGGGGCAAGGAACTCAGCTTGCTGGTTAGAGATCCTCCCTCTCCACACCTGATATTTTAAAAACTAATGTATTTTTGTTGAAAATAAAATTAGTATATGCTTCTTACAGAAAACTTTGAAAATTCAGAAAAGCATAAAAACAGAAGTTAAAAGTCCTGGATTCTAGAGAGAAATACCATTACCATATCAGGTAAATAGACATGCATGTGTGTTTCATTTTTTACAAAGGTAGAATCAGAATGCATACACTGTTTGGTAATTTCTCCTTAGAGTATAAACATTGCCTGTTTCTCTGAAAGTATTTTCCCAGAATGACAAATATACAATACATATTCAATACTCTACCTATTTCATGTCTTACTTAAATCCCCTTTTGTTGAACGTTTAGGTCCTTTTCAATTTTTTATTATTTTAAAAAGCACTAGAATTAGCATACATTTAGGTACTTCTTTGTGACTGTTTGGATTTATCTTTAAGATATGGAATTGTTGGATGAAAGGTACAGCCCCTCATATTTTTTAAAGCATTTGATATATATTGCCAAATTATCTTCTGGTCCGTTCTGTTTAACACAGTAGCCACGTGTGACTATTTAAATTAACAAATAAAACATTCACTTTCTCAATGTCTCTAGACATCTTTCAAGTGTCAACAGTCACATATTGCTAGCAGCTATCGTATTGGACAACATACACACGGAACATTTCCATTATCCTAGAAAGTTCTATTGGACAGCAAGTCTAGAGTGTACCAATTGGTATTTTCACTAGTAAGATGTGATAGTGCCTACAAGTTGGCCAGTAATGAATATTGTGATTCTTGAAAATTCTTCATCAACTTAATAAAAATTTTATTTTGTTTGATTTTTTTTCATTTCTCTGATTGCTAGTAAAGTTGAACTTTATTGGGTATTTGTTGACTTTCATATATATATTTCTCCTGTAAATTATACGGTAAGACTATTTTTATTGAGATGATGCATGTGTGTGTTTTTAGATATAAATATAATATATTTGGTATGTATTACATCTACATATAGTTTATATACATAAATATATCATATACACATGTAAATATATATTTTATATGTATATATATATATATACATATAATTTTTTTTTTTGGTGTTGGGATCAAACCCAAGGCCTTCCACGTGCTAGGTAAGTACTCTACCACTGAGCTACACCTACGCTGACCCCTCCACTTTTTACATATTAAGATCATCTTAAAAGAATAATTAATGTTGCAAACCTTTCTGTAACTTGTTATTGTATTTTATTTATGCATTTTTACTTTAAAAAGTGTAGAATTTTAATATATTCAAATCTCTGTATTTTTCTTCATGGTTTCTATACTGTTATCATGCTTCAAAAGCTCTAAACCTAACATTATAGTAATATTCATGTAAATTATCTTCCAGCTTTTTGATCATTTCATTTAAACATTTAAAGTTTCAATCCTCTGGAGTTTGTTTTGGTGAGTGATGAAAAGTATAAATCTATTCTTTTTTTTCCCCACGTTATCAAGCATTTGTCCAAAACACATAAAAAAAAAACAAAAAATGAGATCATTCCCTACTGATTCAAAATTCCACTAAATGCTGATATGTACTTGGATTTCTATTTTGTCCATCTATTCTTTGACTGTTTTAATTAATTTTACTTAATTTAATATTTGGAAAGTATTTCTTTATTATTCATTTCCAAAAATGTTTTAGTTCTTTTTACTTGTTTTTTTTTTCTTACAAGATAATCCTAGAATCATTTTGTTAAAATCCAGCCATCACCAAACAAGTTCTTTCAGAACTTAGACTAAAAAGTTTAATTCACTATGTGAATTGTTTTGGGGAGAACTGATTATCTCTACATATTGAGACATTCCATTCAGGAAATGGTGAGTCTGTCCACTCGGTCAAGTTTTTCTGTATGCCCCTCTGAACTAATTTTTAAAACAGCACAAATCCTGAGCATCTCTGAGGGCTTTCAGATAGTGTCCCTGAGTCTAGGATCTAGTGCTCTCAGCCACTAGAAGCAACAAAAGAAATTCCACTTCTTAGCATTGGATTATATTTTCAGTATCCAACTTCTCATAAATCTGCTAGAAAGAGATCTCACTTTTCATCCAAAGAATCTAGAGTTCAAAACAGACTTTACGGAAAAACCAAACTCCAGGAGCAACTGCAAAGCACATTTGGTGTCTAGCTGGCCAGCTTATTTTGCAGGACTCTTTTTCCAATTCCCAAATACTTTCCAGTCTGTGAAATTCATCTCCCCACCGCTGTAACTTCAAGGCGCTCCACAGGCTTTAGTGAGCAGGGATCTTCTCTGAGGGGCTTTTTTTTATTGTTGAAGGTGGTTTTCAACAGATGCAGGGAACTTCCCTGAGTGCAGCCTAGCAAGCCTGTGGGAATCTGGGAAGTGTTGAACTGGTTAGAGTTCAGCTTTCCCTTGATAGAAGTCCTGAAGCCTAAACACTACCCACTTTAACAAGGAAACCAGGGCTCCAGCACCTCCCTGGTAGCCCACCAATCAATGATCAAGAGTTTGAATTCTCCTCCATGGAGATTCTCAATGCAAAGGAGAGGGAGAATTTACCAGGCAGAGGGAAAATGTGGCTGATATCTAATGGGTAGAGGTCAAGGATGTAACTAAACATCCTGCAAGGTACAGGACAGTCTCTACAACAAAGAATGACCAAGCTTAAACCTCAATAGAGCTGCGGTTGAGAAACCCTGACTTGCATTTTCATTAAGTGCCCAGGCTGAACATGCATTACATTATTGGGGACAAAGATAATGCATTTTTTGTGGGACAGCGTTTTTTTTTTAAAGAGACCATTAACTTTGAAATGCTGACGCCTCTTTAGAAGTGTCTGCAAGTTCTGCCTCTGGCAAGCAAGGCTTTCTCACCAAGGTGGGAAGGAGCCTCAGAAACGCAGAGAGTCAATAGCATCCTCCAGGTTCCTCACACGCTCCTCGGTCACAGCAAGACAGAAAAGAAGTTTGTGCCCCAAACAAGCCTGTCTTGCGGGCTCGGGCAGCACAGAAGAGGGATGGGAGGAGCGCTCCCCAACAAAGGCGCTACGCTCGCCGCCACCAACTCCCGCGGTCCCTTTTGGTCCCTCGAGATGCACGCCAGTCCCAAAGAGACCCTGCCGACCAGCCCTGACCGGGGAGAAAGCATCATCACCAGCTTAGCCTAGAGTTGAACGGCCCCTTCCACATGGCACTTACTTGTCCAAAATGAAGTACAGGTCAAATCCCCCGTAGCAGGCTGGACCCCCATCCTCCCTGCGTCCCCCTTGCCCGGCGCAGATGAGCACAAGAGTGGCCAAAGAGAGCCACTTGAAGCCAATGACGAGGGCTTTCTGCTCCACGGTGGCCATGACCTGTAGCCCAGGGAGAGAGTGGGGTCTTCTCCTTCCCACGCTCCGCAAACTCTCCACGACCCTCAGGGACGCGCCATCCGAGGGCCCCTCCTCTTGGGCCCTTTATTCCCCCTCGCTCCCTAGAAACTCCCCGGAAGCAATTGTCTGGAGGAGTTCAAGGTTTTCCTTCTGGTTTCCGCTTCGATTCTGTTTCTAGGTTTCAGGTTTCAAGAATCCCAATACTGTACTCCGCTTTTTAGAAAAAAAAAAAAAAAAAAAAGATTGCTCTGGGTTCGGGTGGTGAGACCGCTCCCCAGGCTGCGCGGAGGTTTTGCAATTGAAGCAGTTCCGTCCTGATGGTTCTTTGTCCCAGATTTTAAGTATTATGGGGTGGGTTTTCAAATTGTTCTTGGATGGGGCAGTGCTTTGCCTTTTCTCCCTCCCCTTTACCCCCCTTTCTTATTTTGGGAGGAAGAAAGTCCAAAGAGTGCCACCTTGTGGCCAAAGATGACGAAAGCACGCTCCAGGGTCCGTGGGATTGTGGCTGGGCAAGGGGGTTGGGGGGACTTATAAATGAGGGGTCCAAATCTAGTCTTCCTTATCATTTTTAAGTAAGCTGCGTATGTTTTCTTATTCATTCCTTTCCGTCGCGCACCTTCCCTTGGCCCCTGCCCCCTTCTCCCTTCTCTCTAGTCTTCTTATACTTTCTCTTCCTTCTCCATGCCTGCGGATAAGGTCACTGTAAACATTTGATGAGAACGCATTTCCTCCAAGCACTGAGGCTCCGACTCCAGGCTTGGAAACAGACCATTGTGCAAATCAAGCAGAGAAAAACAAGTCTTTGTGATCTGAATTATCCAAGTGACCTTATATACTCTTAGCCCAGATCATGAAAGAGATTGTTGGGGTCCTTTTGAAAGCAGCAAGCAGCACGCCTAATGTCCAAAGTTTGGTACTGTTGCCGCTCCCGGCTTGGAACAGTTGAGCCCTCTAGATTGTCTCCATCTCCATATTTTAGGGATTCTGTGATAACAGTTCTTCCTTTCAGCCCGTGAACTTTGACTTTTTCTCTCCATCTTTGATGTAGGACAGAGGAAGTAAACAGCTTACAGAAGTGTAGACAGTTCAAGCAGTTTGGGACTGGCAAAAAAGTGCTGTGCTCTCCTTTCTAAACTGCAGAATCTTCTTTAGAGTGGACTCTGAGCCCCAGTTCCAAGTGAGACCCTAGATCTAGCTTCCCTTGCCTTCCACTCTGGAAGTCCTCATTGCACACACGTTTCATTGTTCAGGATTCTTCCCCCAGATCAACGCACATATTTCTTTTCACTCGTGATCCCTCAAGACACTTACACACCAATGGATCATCAATGGTGATTCCCCCAGTGTTTATACAAAAATCCTAGTGTCTTGAAATGCCCCATTCAACATTAATGGATTTTCAAATAAATCTCGGAGGTTCATAGTGTGTTGTACTAGCCTGCCTCCAAAATGATCCCATGTCCCTCACCCCCTTGTATTCACATTCCTTCCACATGGACACAACTGACCGGTAAGTAATTAATAAGATATTGCAGAACTCATGGTGTGTGACTTCTGGGACTAGGCTGTGGAGATGGTGGGTTTTCCCCTTTGTTTTATTGGTCACTCTGGGGGAGCTCACTGTCATATCATGAGTACACCCAAGCAGCCCTCGGAGGAATCTATGCAGCAGGAAACTTGAGCTTCCCTGCTGACAGTCAACATCAACTGCCAGCCATGTGAGTAACCCGTCTTGGAAGTGGATCCCCCAGCCCTGTCAAGCTTTCTAGTGATTGCAGCCTCACCTGAGACCCCTCAAAACAGAACTATTCAGCTAGCCCTTCCTGATTCCTGACCCATAGAAATGAGGAGATAGGTTTATTTGTGTTTTAAGCCTCCAACTTCGGGGAAATTTGTTATGCAATAATACATAACTAATGAATGCTTATTAAAGCCTGGAGAATTTCTGTGGAGAAAATGATTTTTTTAAAAACACTGCTTCCCAGATTTCCTTGACTGTGAAATTATTCTTTTCAGATGACACTCATTGATACCCATATTTTGTAAATTACTGCTTTCTGGAAAAAATAACTTGGGATTAAAAATAATCTGTCAAAGTCTCCTTTTTCTATACCTTTCTCATCCTCAAAAGATGGAAAACCCATCCCATTCCTGCTATATCCCTGTGATGAGAAAGAAGGAGGGGGAAATATATCAAAATTAGCTGGGTACATGAAGGCTGGGAAACAAGAGGGAACTGGTCAGGAAACCAAGGGAATATAAGATAGGACAATATGGTGGGGAAGATGTCTGTGGGATTGACAGGAAAGGGCTTGAATGTCCCTTAAGAGGATGAGGATCAAAAAGAAGCAGGAAGGCGTTAAGAATGTCTTCTCTCATCCTCCTGCTCTCAGGGACCTCTTAGATTGTTTAAGAGTTTGAGTGATAGGAGAATATCTTGAGAGTTTCATTAGGAAAATAATTTACAAAGTTAGCCAAGGCAGGGCAAGCAGGAGGTGTCCTAATGGAGGTCTTCAAATTAGAGACACCCACATCAAAGAGAAGGGGAAGGCCCAGAATCCGGGGAGGGGAAATATTCCATGTGAAATAAATGTATAAGGAAGGAGAGAGGGTGAAGAGAATCTCCCTTAGGACAAGTATGATGCTTAAGAGGGCAGAGAAGTAGTTGCAATGGTTCAGATATTTGAGTGTACCAGCTGCCTCTGTTTTTCTTCCAAGATTGTAGAAAGATATCTATTGATATAATAGACAAGTTGACCATTTCCAGAGCCTAAAATGGCTCTACCCTTGTCTTTGTCTATCCCAGAGAAATCCCAGGCTGCCTCACTTGCTGGAGGAGGTGTCCCCCAAGCATTCTCATGAATGAACTTGACATTGAATTACAGACATATAGTTTTTCAGGGGAAGGTTGTCCATAGTTTCTAACAATGGTGAATGAAATCCCTGGTATAGTCTTAGCGTGGTAGCTCAGTTGGAGAGGTGACAGTATCAGGTGCTCTGAATTGGCATCAACTTGTGCCTTTGGTTGTTGGGATTTGGCAACCTCAGAACTAGTGCCTATAGGAAGAAGGAAGAAGTTGAGCAGTCCCTGGAAGCTGGAGCAGGATTTGGAAAGAGCCTTCAGTGGGGACTTTACCAGATTAATGTCAGAATTCAGAGACATTTGAATATCCAGAGTCCCCTGCCTAAATGTTACCATCCTCTTGAGGTAATGCTCAGTGTTCTGATCTGATTGGAAGTATCCTGATCTTACTCCCTTCCAAGGACTCCAATGCTCTGGAAGAGGATAGACTCCCAAGGTCCATGGAGATCACTATAAGAGGCTTAGAAGGAACTCCCCTGCCTCTTAAAGGTAAATGAGTGGCAGAGCAATGTGCACAGTGATGTCCAGGCTATGGATAGACAAATATTTGTGGGATTGAATAAGTGTAGGAGAAAATTAATCATGCATTTGGAAGCCAAGGCAGGAAAGAGTCCATTGAAGGAATAAGTAGTCAACAGTGCCATATGCTGTGGAAGTCAGGAGAATAAGCCCTGAGAAAACCCCATGGCACATGAATGTCACTGTGCCACCCAGGAACATTCCAGGGGAGGAATGTGAGGGATGTTAGATCGCATTGAGTTACTAGCAAGGGGAAACCTCTCTTTCGAGGAGATAACTTGTGAATGTTAGTATGTTTTATTTGACACAGAAAGAATCCCAAGATATTTATGCATGCCAGGAATGTCAAGTTCCTTGACTTCCAAAAGTCTGGAGAGTGTCTTGCTAGACTGATCATAGCAAGGCTTTTATCTTGAACTACAATTACTGCTCTATCTGAATTTACAATAATTATTAAATACTATTAAATTATTAAATGTGTCCATTTACTTGCACACTCTCACACTCCCTGACACCTGTGACCTAGCTCCTTTTGTGAAGATGTCCAACATGAAGCTTGCTGTCCTAGTAACATTGCCATGTAACCTCTCAAGAATTCCACTGGACACTTACATGTTGTTTGTCTGAGTTCTTGACAAAGATTCTGGAAAAGGTTCCAGATAACAGAGACTATCCTAGATAATTTATGAAAAATTTTCCTTAGAAATACTTACCACAATAGAGACAAATTTGATACTTTCCAGTAAATTTTGTGTCAATCAAATATATCCACTCTTGGAGGTCTCACTGGTCCCTGGACCACTATCTGCAAAAAGTTAAGAGAGTATCTCCAAAAGCAGTTTATCAACTGGAACAACAAAGTTTCTAAAGAATTAAAATCAACTAAGTAATGGGTTTTACCAATAGAAAAAACAAAGGCACTAGTAATAAAATTAAGACCAGACGCAGAACCACAGTCTAGGGCAAGATGCTCTGATGGTATCCCATAGGCCAAGCCATCCATAATTTCAGTCTAGTAGTAGTCAAAGCCTTGTTGAGCAAAGCATCCCATTAATACCTCAACCAAAGCCTAGACAAGTCTAGTTTAAGAATAAATACAGGGACTGAGGTTGTGGCTCAGTGGTAGAGCACTTGCCTACTATGTGTGAGGCACTGGGTTCAATTCTCAGCACCACATAAATAAATAAATAAAATAAAGGCCCATTGACAAGTTAAAAAAAAAAAGAATAAATTCAGTCCGATATATCCCTTGATTCAATTCAGGGCAAACCAAACCCCAGCCCAAAGGCCTGTTAATAATGACCCCAATGCGGAGATAGAACCCATTCAAGTGGGCCCCACTCAACTTGACTAATTCAGAACCTTTTAAAAAATGAGCTCAACTCAGATATCAGTAAATATCAGCCCAGATATTTATTAAATTCTGTTCACAACACAGCTCAGCTAAGGTCAGATACTTCCCCAGAGTATCCTAAGCCACAGCCAAGCCTTTTGAAGAGCACATTTCTAGAAGGACCCAGTCAAGAGAATAATCTATAATTTAAAACAACATATCCTAAATCCTGTATTAAAACGATGCAAAGTCTTGTGAACAAACTGTTCATTTCAGGTAGAGAAGACATCAGGTCAATCCTATTTAAAACTCAGATGAAGGTTGAAATGGACTAGTACAGTCCAGGGTCCTGACAAGCCCAGAGACTGAAAATGCCTAATGTAAGATAGATTGCGAGATGATGATGATGATGATGATGATGATGATGATGATGATTATGATTATTATTTTGGTACCAGGGTTGAACCCAGGAGGGCCTAACCACTGAGCAACATCCCCAGTCCCTCCTCCACTTTTAAATTTTATTTATTTATTTATCTTGAGACATGGTCTTGCTAAGTTGCTTAGTGTTGGGGGCAGGCTCTCTGGGCCCAGGAGCTGCCCGGCCCTTTCAAGATGGCAACCTGGCTGTATGCCAGAAACTTGCAGTAAACAGGTGGACAACTTGAGGAAGTGCACAGCATTGGCCCGCGGTAACGTCACTGTGCATGCTTGGCTCGTGGGCAATGCCTGCTCTGATACACGCCTGTATTCTGCTCATGCATTCCCCTCGTGCTTGATAATGCTATTCCTGCTAATTGGTTGTAACTCTGCTCGGTAATACTTCCTGCTGTAGGAAAAGTATAAAGAAGGAGGCTGGGGGGAAGAAAGAGGGAGAACAAAAGAGAACCTAGGAAGGCAAGAAGAGCGCTCAACAAAAATAAAGATTGCTTTCTGAGAACAACAGCGTGATTATTGTCTCCTGCCGGCGGGCGACAATAGCTTAGGGCCTTGCTAAATTGCTGAGGCTGGCTTTGAACTTGCAATCCTCCTGCCTCAACCTCCCCAGCTGCTGAGATTACAGGCTTGCACCACCACACCTGGCTCTGGAAGACTGTATTTGACAAGTCAAAACCAATACAAAGCTGAACACAAGACTAAGTCAGCCCAGTCCTACCAGTGCTGTTTGACTCTGTCATATTTAAGAATGGGGTCTCACTTAGAGACCTCAAATCAACTTACAACTGAAGAAACTAGGAGAAATATATCCAGACCTATCCAGCCCATAACCTCCTTGACCCTTTTACTAATGGCCACTATCCAAGTCATAAGCTGGAGGGACTGGAGGTTGAGAGTATGTGAACATATGTGTGTGGACAGAGATGTGTAGAAGGGGTGCTGTGAAGGTGGGCAAGGAGCCTCACTAGCTGTGGAATAACCAGTGGGTGTTTTTAAAGGTACAAATGTCTGTAGACTGTGAGAAATGGGTGTGTGGGTGAGGGACATACATAGTGAAATACAACCTTTCAGTGGCCAATTTTGTTTCCTTCCTTGCCAGTGACTCTCTTCCTCCATAATCAGATCTATCAAAATACACAAGATTAATAGTAATTCCTCCAAATTGTTTGAGTAGTTGGCAGGACAACACATTAATTAATAATCTCACATCAGGCAATTTGGGGGCAAAGCTCAGCTCTGCCAGTACTAAGCTGTTGAATTTGAAAGTTAATTGACCTATCCATACCACAACTTTCTATCAGCAAATGAAGATTATAATATTACCTACCTCACTGTGCTGTTGGGCAGTTCCAATGAGTTAACATGTCACATAGTGTAGCCCTCAGGATGCACACAATTATTGCTGTTGGGAGATTCTGAGAAATTGCACTTGAACTTCTTGTAGAGATAAGAACATATTTATAAGACCCACTTGTAGAGCATTTGATTTTTCTACTACCAGTGAACCAAAGCTATTGCTGCAATATGAATATTCATATTATCAACTTTGAAAAAATGCAAAGATGAAGACTTTGGCTCATCTAGGAACTACTGGGAGTTGGTGGTTTCCTAGGATGCATGTAGAAAACAAATAGAAAACACATTTAGGGGCTATCAATAATCTACTAGCAGCAAAGCTGTTTCCACCAGCCAAGAAAGCTAGATTTTAATGAAATGCCTGAATACATCACAATAACTGGTGATGCTTCTTTCTGTGATAGGTTTCCATATTAGTCCTGCTCATTAACTCATTTATTTACTAAAAAATAAAATTTAGGTGTCTATGATATGGGCAGTCTCCATGTTTACACTAAAGATAATGAATATAACCTGGACCTTAACAGAGTCTAGTTGGGAGACCAAAATGTATGAGCAGTTATTGAGACAAAATGTCGTTAGCCTATCATTTAGAGGAAACTCGACATGTCTGTTCTGCCCCACCATGCCAATTCTAAGAGAAGTAGGTCTAACCCAATAGAGTCTTTAGTGATGCGTTGTTGGACCACAACTTATTGGGAAGACTTGTCCTATGAGGTGAGTGAATTAGGACATGGCAAATGTCTCTTCCTGACAGTAATAAGATACCCCTTCTGTAAGAAGATCCAACAGTGGTCATGAAGGAGCCTATGGCAAGGAGACCAAAGTCTGGGTTATTTAGACTGTTTCCATTCTGGGCAAAAGAGATCCCCAGAATACTTGTTCCTACTCATAAACCATCAGGGCTAACCAGGACCCAGAAAGGTTTGAGGGCAGATCTGTAGCTAATGACAAGATCTGCATTGACCTGATGAACTTGCCTCTGAACATTGACTCCTTCAGGAACCACTTGGGAGCAATCAGAACTGGTCTGGGTCTTCAGGCTGAAATTAGCACATGTCTAAATTGGGTGTAAAGAAGTAGACTCCTGCGCAAACCTATAATCCCAGCACTTAGGGAGGCTGAGACAGGAGAATTGCGAATTCAAAGCCAGCCTCAACAATGGCAAAGCACTAAGCAACTCTGTGAGAGCCTGTCTCTACATAAAACACAAACTAGGGCTGGAGATGTGGTTCAGTGGTCGAGTCCCCCTGAGTTCAATCTCTAGTACCAAAAAAAAAAAAAAAGAAGTAGGCTCCTGTAGGAACTTCACATATAAAAATCATTTGTTCTTCTTGTGGCCAAAGTAACACTAGAGAAATCATACATCACTCCTGTAAGAGGGTCTGAAGTTCCTTGGGATAGGGAATGAATTCTGAAGCTAGAGCAGACTCCTCTCAAAATAGGTGGAGCTCAAGGCCTAGGTGGTGTGGCCAGCCCAGGTTTTGTTTTCTTTCTATCACATTTCTCATCAAGGGTGAGACTGGCCTGCTATGCAATTTTAATCAAATCATAAATCTAGGGACTTAATTAACAGCACACAATTATTGCTGTTAGGAGATTCTGAGAAATCTTTAACCCTCAGCAAACAGCAGAGTTGATGAATAAACACATACTGAACACTTTGGGCCTCTCCAACAAAGGGGACTCATCATCTTAGGTTGAAATGGAGGAAACACTCAATGGAATTATTATAGCTCCAAGAGCCAAAGAGGAAGAGATTCAGACCCATACTTGGAAAACACTGCCCTAAACATCAGATTTGCTCAGAGGCAAAGGGGGAACCTTAGGTAATATATGAGGAGGTTCTACAGTTTGCTCTCTAAACAGAAAACTATAAAACAGAAGTATGGAAGGAATTTATTACAAACTCAGAAAGTAATGAGGTAAGCCTGAGACAGTTCTTAATCACATACTCAATTCAGGAACTGTGGGAAAGGGGAAAAGAAGGAAAGAAAACCATCCAAAATCCAGCAAATGGTAATACTCTGTGCATATGTTGTAGACATTTTTGGAATGTTTTTTCCACATGTTGATATTTCCGCATAAATCATGTTCTCCTAGCAGAATTAAAACAGCTCATTTCCTAGTCTTCATTGCTTCTAGAGTTAAATATATGAACTATAGTATTACTATGCCTTTCCAGTTGGATAATTTTCTCTCTCTCTGAGATGTTCTTTATACCTTTTCTTTATAATTCACAGTATATTCTTCTTCACTCTTCACTGATGCAACTGCTTCATATTTATAAACTAGAAAATACATATATGAATTTTATATTCAGGGACAAGGCCTGGGCTGAAGAACTTTGGAAGTTATGAGAGATGAGCTGTGAGCTATGTGTGTATTTAAAGACACCTTAAAATAAACACTGATAAGAATTGTAGGCCCAGGATGGAACACAGGAGAGCACCAATATTTTTAGAGCTTGAAAGAAAAAGGAAACAAAAAGGGAAATAAGCCAGGTGTGGTTATGCACCTATAATCCCGGGTATTTGGGAGGCTTACATGGGAGGATTACAAGTTTAAGGTCAGCCTGGGCAAGCATTGTGAGACCCTCATGAGAGACAGGAGGGAGGGAAGGAGGGAAGGGAGGAGAAGGAGCAGAAGGAGGAGGGGAGAAGGGGAGGAGGATTGAAATGTTTTCTATTGGGAGAAGGGGGAGGAGGAGGTGGTGGTGGCAGAAGAGTAGGAGGAGGAAAAAGAAAAAAAGAAGAAGAACAACAACAACAAGAAGAAAAGAGAAGAGGAGAGGAAGAAAGACTTCTAGGTGGGAACAGTATGTATACCAACTGGGGTAGAGAGACGGAGAAGCTAATAACAGAAAATTGTTCCTTAGATTTGGCAACTAGGTGTTCTTTGGCAATCTTCATGAAAGGAGCTTAGTGGAAATGCAGGAGAAAAATCCCTACTGCACTGGATAGAAAAGTGTAGGTGCCATCAGATGAAGATGGTAGATGAAGCCCATCTGTTTGCTCCCACAAAATCTCACTAAAATCAAAGTATGAAAGTGAAAACAATAGCAAACCCCAAAAGAACAAGAATGGGAGGAAGAGGGAATAACATCTGTAAATCTAAAAGCCAAAAGCTGCATCCATGCTGGTAGTGGCAAAAGCCAGGAAGCTTTCTGATCTGCATTGCAACTCTCCAGTACTGAGGGACAGAGCACAGGGTTGAAACAAAGAAGGTGATTTGAAAGCTGTTTACAAAGCAGTTAGATTCCCAGATGCCTTCTGGATAGTTGTTCTTCCTCAACCTCAACCAGAATATTGGAATGTTACTCCTTGAAGGATATAAAGGAGGCTTTCTGGACTGGGGTTGCCAGGCATAGCTGAGGCTGCTGGTACCTTACTGAAAACAAGGGAGCTGTGGGACTGGAGAAATGCTGAGTGCTTTGGCTCTACTCCCTCCTGGGCTCCCAGGGTGCTGCAGCTAGATCTTGACTTTCCAGCTAGGCGGGAGATTGAAATGTTTTCTATTGGGAATTGATCAACCCAAGAGGAAAATTCTGCAGATACTAACACAGAGCTTTCTTAAAGATGGACTGCCCAGTCACTCTGCAGCAAAGCCTGCAGAAGACAAGATCAGCCTGCAAACTTAGAACTTCTCATAAGCTTTTTAGTTTCACATTCTTAAACAGTCAGATAAGTAAGAATACTTATATCTACACAGAAAGAAGTGTTACAAAAGATGGAGACAAAAAAAAGTATCAGAGAAAAGTCCTCAGAGTTTGTTGGAAGAAGAAACATCTCATATCCTAAATTTGTTATTTTCAGAGTGTTAAAAGAAGATGTTACATCCATAAATTAAGAAGAATATGCTAAAAAAAAGAGAGGGAAATCTAGAAGAAAAAAAAAGAACTCTTAAAAATTAGAATCCAGGCTGGGTGCAGTGGTGCACACCTGTAATCCCAGCACTTTGGGAGGCTAAGATAGGAGAATTTGGAGTTCAAAGCCAGCCTCAGCAAAGGTGAAGTGCTAAGCAGCTCAGTGAGACCCTGTCGCTACATAAAACACAAAATAGAGCTGGGGATGTGGCTCAGAGGTTGAATACCCCTGAGTTCAATCCTCAGTACCAAAACAAAACAAAACAAAATAAAAATTTAGAATCCAATAATAAAATTGAAAAACCTCAACAGAATAGTTGGCAAATAAGCTTGAAGACTTTGGGGGAAGTAGAATAAAAAAGATAATGCAATGAAAAAGACCAACAAAAACTACAAGTGAAACAGTGAACAAGCACAGGAGGTCCAACATCTGAATAACAGAACCACAGAAGGGAGAATGGAGAAAACTAAGGGGAGAAATCATAACACTTATTTTCCTGAAGGGACCTGAGCTTCTAGATTGGAAGGATCTTCTGAGTGCCAAGAACAAGGGCTAGATAGAGATCTGCCCTGAGCTCAGTGCTACATTTCAGAATATTTAGGACAGAGATGAGATTTTATAAGACTGTAAAGGGAAAAATCAAGACACGTATGGAGGATCGGGAATGAGAATGCCCTCAGACTCTCTTCAACAGTGACACATAAAGCCAGCAGATAATGGACCTCTCCAGTACTGAGGGACCTCTGAAGGAAAATTATTTATTCTATCTACAGCCAAGGTATGAATGAAATGCCAGGATAGAATAAGACATGTTCTAACATGTGTGGTCTCAAGAAATTCACCTGCTGCGCTTTCTTTTCCAAGATTGCCCTGGAGGAGCTCCATCAAAACGGAAGAGGAAAACAGGAAAGGAAGACATGATAGCAAGGGCGCCTGACTGTGAGGGCTCATTCCATGTGTCTACTTGCTTGGTCAGATACCAGCCTAGATGTTTCCCTGAGGTGATTTTGAAATATGATTAGTATTTAAATCAGTAGACTTTGAAAAAAGCAGGTTACCCTACATAACGGGGGTGGGTCTCATCCAATCAGTTGAAGGCCTTAAGAAAAAAGACTGAGGTCTTCCAAAGAAGAAGGAATTCTGCCTCCAGATTGCCTGGAGACTCAAGATTGCGACATCCGTTGGGTCTCCAATGGATGCCCTACAACTGCACAAGCCAGTCTCTTAAAATATCTTCTGTCTCTCAATTAAATAAAACAATATACATGAGCCCCTAGTAAAAATGTGTATACATATCCTTATTGGTTCTGATTCTCTGGAGAAATCTACAAGTACCAACTCAGGAGAAAGGAAAAGAGAGTCTTAGGCTGAGAACAAAGGGCCTTCCCAGGAAGATGATTGAGCACATGGCCTGGAACACAACCAGTTGAGGAAAAAAGGTGATAAAGGTTTCTAGAAGGACCCTGCCCAGGAGGAGAAGAGAAATCAGTAGCTATCTTCTAAAATAGAAAGTCAATAGATAATACCTGAGATTAATAAATTAAAATATAACAGTGCATGCACATCACTTAAAAACAACATGTAGATGACAGAAGAATTAGCTAGAATTGTGGAAAGGAGAAACTAACCAGGAGAATGGGGAGCAGGAAATGGGAGTATTCGCTTAAAGACTTGAGGATAATTTGACTTTTAAACTCTGTTTTTATTATTTAAAGTAAAAATTGACACTGTTTTTAAAATGATAAGCTTCAGATTTTTCTAACAATTCTGCTAAGGAGTCCTGCTTTATCCTATCCAACTGTTAGCACAAAGGAATGTCACATCATTTTTAAAAAGTGACAATCATGTGAACTACATAAAAATAAATGCACTACTTAAAAAGCTTATGAAATTGAAAGAGTTGAAAAATGTATAGAGCAGAATTTATAAACATTCAAAAAGAACACTGAAAATCATATATCAGATACATTAAAATGTGACATATGTGACAATAATATGAGACCTTATCTTCAATGTTTATGTTACTCTATTTTACACACATGTATACACACATGTGTGTAAAATACATACACATACATACATACACACACATACATACACACACATAAACATTCAAAAAGAACACTGAAAATCATATATAAGATACATTAAAATGTGACATATGTGACAATAATATGAGACCTTATCTTCAATGTTTATGTTACTCTATTTTACACACATGTATACACACATGTGTGTAAAATACATACACATACATACATACACACACAACTCAACAGTTACAATTAGAATGTAAAATAATGCCCAATATTAGAATGACTTTAACAGTTTTGAAAGAGTAACAAAAATGACATACTCTGTAGCCATTGTAGAAAAATCTGAAGACTGTAAAACATACGTAAGTAAGTGTTCTCTGTGGTGCTTTTTACGTGAAAAAGATACTTTGGTTATGATGGCATTATGAAAAATGTTCATGTAGATAAGAGGTGAGGAGTAAATTTTAGTCATATAATTTTTAAAACCAAAAAAAAAAAAAGTTAAGGGCAGAGGGGGCAGTGGATACAGTTAGTATGAAAAATTCACTATAAAGCTGCACAAAGAACAGCTAGGGTGGAGCTGGAGAAGGCAAGAAACACACCAGGTGGAAGAGGATCTTCTTTGTTTTTTTTGGAACCAGGGGCACTCGACCACTGAGCCACATCCCCAGCCCTATTTTGTGTTTTATGTAGAGACAGGGTCTCACTGGGTTGCTTAGTGCCTCGCCGTTGCTGAGGCTGGCTTTGAACTTGTGATTCTCCTGTCTCAGCCTCCCAAAGTGCTGAGATTACAGGTGTGTGCCACTGTGTCCGGTGGAAGAGGGAGGATCTTTTTGTATTTGCTTATTGGCATGATTTTTTTTTTTATGTTGGGAGGTGTTTAAATAGGTATTCATGATGGGGGGAAGAAAACAAGGAAATACAGACTGACAATGAGGGAGAGAGACAGAGGCAGAGACAGGGGCAGAGACAGGTTGAGATCTGGGGCACAGAGGAGGGGTTAGCATTGACCTGAGAAGTGAATTGCTCTATGATAGGAAATCTGGGGGCTTGTGGATGCTATATTTCATTTAATACAACTGTGATCTCAATATTATGATCCTCATTCCTTGAATGAAAATTTGAGACTAAGGGGAAGTCAAATGCCTTTGTTAAGAATCTGTGTCCCTGGCCGGGTGCAGTGGCGCATACCTGTAATCCCAGCACTTTGGGAAGTTGAGACAGGAGTTCAAAGCCAGCTTCAACAAAGGCTGGGGATGTGGCTCAGTGGTCGAGTGCCCCTGAGTTCAATCCTTGGTACCAAAAAAAAAAAAAGAATTTGTGTCCCTGGATGGAGAGAGCTGGGATGAGGTCTTGGTTTATTTGTCCATGTGCTTCCTTTCAATTCAAGGCTGGAGATGAAGGACAGGATGTTGACAAGTCTGTGAACGGGAAGGTGATAAATTGGAGAAGTTTTAAAAGATTAAACATGATAATCCTTTTTTTTTTCTCCAATTCTCTTTCAGTACTAGAATTCCTGGGAACTAGATTTTCTGGATTTCATTTATAATATAGTGCTTAGCTTTGCTATTTTTTCATTCTGCTGCCAGGAAATTGGGTTTTGAATCATAAGTTTGTAATCTATCTAAATGTTGTAAATCCTTTCTGTGACAGTGTAGCCACTGTGTTTAGGTAAGTGGATGACGAGATGTCTTCTTTTGACTAACATAAAGGCAAAAGATCTTTGAATTCCAACACAGAGTTGCTGTTTTACTTACTATAAAATTACTCTTATAGAGCAGATGACCAAAACAAACACACAAGGAAGAGTCACTTGAATAAAAGTACAATTGCCTTAGTTTCCTAGCATATTGACTGTTCCTATGAACATCTCCCATGTTCTGAAGGGTGGGAATCAAGAGTTGCTGAGCTGCTGCCAAATCGTCAAGGGCCTTCCCAGGGTTCAGACACTGTCTGGCCACATGTCTGCCCATAGGCTTGTGTTCCTCAGAGCTTGTGAAATAGGAGAGGTCAGTGCTGAATTCTGGAGAATCAGTTCTCAAATCCCTCTTGAACGTGGCATCAGATTACACTTGGCTCCAAGGCAAAGATCATGTATTAATTGAAAATCAAAGTCTGTTCAGTCTGAGTTTGAGTCATTCGGAGTCTCTTTGAAGGAGGAGATTTGGAAAAACATACATGCAGAATTCAGAGCAGCCATTTCCTTTCAGCCCCTGGAAGAACTTGAACCTGCACTTGCTTACTTCTTCCTCAGCTGTTGCCAAATTGATCCTATATGCTTCTTACACATGGGTACTTTGAAGACCCTTGAAGCAAAAGGGGCTGAAGAGGTAGCTGAGCTAATGCTATAATCCTTGCTAAAGGCTTTAATTGCCCTGGAAAGAGCGGACAGGACCAGTACCAGAAATCAGCTCTGCAGAGTTTGGGGGGTGAGAGGTAAGGTTGCAGAGTAGCAGTGTCTCTGTGCAGCAGTGTCCTTCATGGCTTCAGTGGCTAGCGGAGATATTACTGTTGGCCAGCTTTCTTGTTACCTACTGCTACAAAATAAACTCCTCCCAAAGATGGACTTAAAATAACACTTTATATTATTTCCCAGGGTTATCAGGGTTGACTCAGGGTCTCTTGTTGCAGCAAGATTCAGATGGGCTACAGCCATGTAAAGAATCAGCTGGGCTGGATGTCCACAACAGCCCACTCTCATGGACAGCAGTTGACATTGGCTGTTGGGGGGAGTTCAGCTGGACGGTAAATCTTAACATGCACATGTAACTTCCTCGTGTGGCTTGGGCTTCTTACAGCTGGGCAACTGGGTTTCCAAAGGGAGTGTTCCAAGAGGGAGCATTCCAAGGAACTTGGGCAGAAGCTACATGCCTTCCCATGCCTTACCTTCAGCAGTCCCAGAAAGTCATTTCTGCATCTCTCTACTGGTCAAGGGAAGTCACTACATCCAGTGTAGATTCAAAGGGAGAGAATTAGAGTCTACTTTTGCAATCAAGGCAGCATGACTCTAGGGAGAGGGAAGGAATTGATGGGGATCATATTTGGTTGTCTGCACCAGCCTAGATAGACTTTTGCCAGAGCCTAACCGTGATGGACCGGAATTGTATATAATGGAATGAAACAAGTAGTTATTAAATGCATTCTCTACATCAACACCTTTGCATACATTATTGCATTTAATCTCTCAACAACCCTATGAAATATTGGGGCAGACTGAATTTTCAGCTCCAATCCTTCACTGCTCCCTGGATCCATGTCTTAGCACATTCAATGCCTCTCACATGAGAAAAGCACAAGAAGGCTACGTCTCTGCACCTTGACTTCTACTCTGACTCTATGACCTACTTTGGTCCACAGGGTAATAGTAGATGTGATGAAAATGGATTTCAAATGTGCTTCTAAGGTGACCAGGCTCTCTGGCACTTTTGTAATGTTATGCAAAAGATTTCTCTCTGGGACATGATGTCTTTTCTAATTGGAGTCCCAAATGAGACACATGGAACAGACTGGAGCCAGTTGGACCCACAGCTTGAAGAAGAGGTGTTCGGCCAATCAAGGCAGTTCCCAGCTAGCTGACCACAGATAGGTAGAAAATGCTTATTATTGAATGCTGCTGAAGTTTCATGCTTGTTGGTAACAGCTGACTGTTAGAGTAGGTATTATTAGCTCTGTTTTCTCCCCTGAGGTCTTGAGAAGTTAATTAATTTAGCTAGAGACCAGCTTTTCAATCAAGCTCTGATTAATCCATTATCCTCAAACAGTCTGCTGCACAGGATATGGGTTAAGGCAGGTGCGGCTGCGCTCTCATGGACCTTCTAGGGTGGGATGGGGGTACTGGAAGGCATTGATTTTGAAAGATCTAAGTGTAAATGCCCCTTGTCTGTTCTTAGAGGTTCCTAAAATTTGATCTTGTCATATTGTGTGTGGGTGGGGGGGCTGGGGGGGATTGCTGTGCTGTTTCAGTTTCCTGAGCAATTTCCACTGAAGAGATGAAAAACGGAGGAGGGAGGGTTCATCTATTTTTCTCAGGCATAAAAGAGAGCATTGTTGATTTGACTGCCTTGTGTGCTTAGAGAACTTGAAAGGCCCTGTGTGGATGTTGGTCTTATTGAGATCAACTCTGTGTGTGTCTGTGTGTGCAAGCAAGTGTTTGGATATTTGAGTGTGTGCCCTAAAGCTCTGATGTTTGATACTCTTCACAATGCACAGAGAATTTAGCCTTCGTCTAAGACTTAGTTTTTAATATTGATGCAGACTAAAGCTCTCTTTTCTTTTACTCTTTCTTGCTTCCCTAATGAATTATATCATTTGAATAAATGTGTGAGAGAAGAACACTCGACTCACAGAGAGGCAAATGAGCCTCAGCCCCTGGTCTTTCAGCATTTACAAATAGCTATGTAGTTCTGCGTGAATCCCTTTGCCTGGCTAAGGCTCAGTTTCCATATTGGCACCATGATGTCTGCCCAAGCTACCCCACACCATGAGGGACAGTGAGAGCTTGATGAAAGGCACACCTTCATACCATAGGTGCTAAGTGAGCAGATTCATGTATTTTTGGAATGCAAATGTTAATATGTATCAAAAACCTAGAGAGATGATTTCTTACTTTTCTTATTTTTGCCTTTGGAATGAAGTTAGTAATATTCTCACGAAATGAGTTGGCAACAACTCCTGGTTCTTGTTTTCCTTTACACTTGAACAGTTTGTATAAGAGAAGAAAATTTTGTATCAATAAACCAATGTTTGTTAGATTTCCTATTAAAAACCATGTCAGCCTAAAATTTATTTATGTGAATTTTTTAAACTTCTGGATCAATTTTATTTTTACTAATTATAGAACTATTTGGACTTTCTATTTCTTCCAGAAACAGCTTTTTTAAAAAAATATTTTTGTTGTAGATGGACATAATAACTTTATTTTATTATATTTATTTTTTTATGTGATGCCAAAGATTAAACCTAATGCCTCACATGTGGTAGGCAGGCTCTCTACCACTGAGCCACAAGCCCAGCCCCAGAGTCACCTTTAGGAAGATATTTTTTCAGAAATTCAGTTGACCCAAGATTTCAAATATATTGATATAAAGTTGTTGACAATATCATCTTACTAATACCTTAATATCTATGACACCTGTATGTAGCTTGGTCTATTTTATTATTCCTTCTATTGCTTTCTTTGTGACTTACATATTTTTTTTATTTCTGGTCAATTTTGCCTAAAATCTGTCAATTTTATGCTTTTTCAAAGAATCAAGATTTTTACTTTGTTCAGCCTTACTATTGTATATTTGTTTTCCACTTTATTTCTTATATTACTATCTTTCCTCTTGCTTATTTTGGATATATTATATATTATACTTTTCCCTCATTTTTAAAGTTGAAAGACTAACTCAATGTTCAGCCTTTCTCCTTTCATAAAATGGAGATTTAAGGCTATAAATTTCTACTACACAGGGCTCTAGATACTACTTACAGGGTTTATATGCAGGGTCTTCATTATTCCAAACTAATAAGTGTATTCTACTTTTGATTATGGATTTTTTTTAGCTCTTGAGTTACTTAGAAGTATGCTACCTCATTTCAAAACAAATAAAGTTATTTGTTTAATTTGGAGGGGAATATTTATTCTATTTCAGTTAAATTGAGGCCAGAAAAATGTATCCTTTATGAGGCCAATGATTTGAAAATTTCTGAAATTTGATTTATGTATCAGCATGTGATCAGTATTTACAAATATCCTGTATATGCTTAAGAATATGAATTCTGGAATCACATTGAATCTATATAGTGATTTGGGTAGTATGGCTATTTTGACAATATTGATTCTGCCTATCCAAGAGCATGGGAGATTTTTCCATCTTCTAAGTTCTTCTTCAATTTCTTTCTTTAGTGTCTTGCAGTTTGTATTGTAGAGGTCTTTCACCTCTTTTGTTAAATTGATTCCCAAGTATTATATATTTTTTGAGGCTATTGTGAATGGGATAGTTTTCCTAATTTCTCTTTCAGAGTGTTTATCACTTTTGTATGGAAATGCAATTGATTTATGGGTGTTGATTTTATATCCTGCTACTTCGCTGAATTCATTTATTAATTCTAGAGGTTTTCGGGTAAATTTTTTTGGATCCTCTAAATATAGAATCATGTCATCTGCAAATAATGATAGTTTGAGTTCTTCTTTTCCTATTCGTATCCCTTTAATTTCCTTCGTCTGTCTAATTGCTCTGGCTAGTGTTTCCAGGACTATGTTGAATAGCAGTGGTGAGAGAGGGCATCCCTGTCTTGTTCCAGTTTTTAGAGGGAATGCTTCCAATTTTTCTCCATTTAGGATAATGTTGGCCTTGGGTTTAGCATAGATAGCTTTTACAAAGTTGAGGTATGTTCCTACTATCCCAAGTTTTTCTAGTGTTTTGAACATAAAAGGGTACTGTATTTTGTCAAATACTTTCTCTGCATCGATTGATAAAATCATATGATTCTTATCTTTAAGTCTATTCATGTGATGGATTTCGTTAATTGATTTCCGTATGTTGAACCAAACTTGCATCCCTGGAATGAACCCCACTTGACCATGGTGCACTATTTTTTTAATATGTTTTTGTATGTGATTTGCCAAAATTTTATTGAGAATTTTTGCATCTATGTTCATCAGGGATATTGGTCTGAAATTTGAATTCTGTAATGTTCTATATATGTTCATTTAAATAAACTTGTTAATTAGGTTTAAATTTTTTGTATGCTTAACTTCATCCTCTGTATATTAAAGATATATGTTAAAATCTTTAATTAGGCTATTGAAGTTGCTTAATTTTCCTTGCAATTTTTTTTTTTTATTTAAATATTTTTTAATTGTAGATGGACACAATGTCTTTATTTTATTGCCTTGTATGTGGTGCTGAGGATCGAACCCAGGGCCTCACGCATGCGAGGCAAGCGCTCTACTGCTGAGCTACAATCCCAGCCCTTCCTTGCAATTTTTATACCTTTTCTTTGTATATCTTGATACATGTATATAATCCAGAATTTTTATATCTTCTCTGTGAATTTAATTTTTTATTCTGAATTAATCACTAGATAATTCTTCTATGAAACATGGGGTTTACCAGTTCCCAAAAGTCAGATACATAACATCATGTACAATGGTTAAGTCATAGTTTTAGTTGTTTTTACCCATATGAAGGGCAATGTCTAAGACTGTGACCTTTGATGGGGTTTTGACAGATTTTCACCTTTCGCGACTTCTGAATCTTTCAGAAATACTACTAATCTGGGACTGTACACTTCATGTGAAATAAAATTGCACCAGGATGAAGATAATTATAATAATTTCTTCCCAATAAGAATTGGTACATTTTGGCATTTTCCCAACTGGTGTGAATCAATGTCTTTAGTTTTGTTTGTTGGAGTTATTTGGGGATATCTTACCAAAGACATGGGAATGAATTAAATTTCCTCTTATGGCATCAAAGAGTTTTTTAAAAAATATATGGGAGCAACTTTTATAAGTGAACTATATTTTCATGTTGTAATATATAACATTTGAAGCTATTTTTCTCTGAGATCTTTCCCCACCTCTGGAGACCCTGCTCCATGTGGGAACTGTGTGACTTCACTCTGTAGGCCACCAGCAAATGGAGGTTGTGGACTCTTGAACCAAACAGGGTCAAGGAAAATTGGAATTGAGATTCATCCTTAAATATTATCTCTTGAACTAGAAAGACGTGTACTATGGGGAATAAAGTTGATCTTCTGGTTCAGCTGTCTTCTGCTATAAGTACAGTGAAAACCATCTTCAGGATGAAAAGAAGAGGGAAGTGGAATTTAGAGAGGAACAGAGAAGAGGGGAGATGTGACTTCAGAGAGAGAGGAAAGCAGTTTTAGGTCTTGATGTCTATAGAGCTCCTAGTTTGAGTCTCTTAATACCCAGCTGCTTTTCTTGCTCTTGGGTTATTTTAGATATTCCTAGATTCAGGGAGTGAACCTTACTTTTGGGCTTAGGCTTCTTTGAGTGGATATTTGTCTTTGCTGATCTGAAATGTTCCTTTGCACACCCTCTATAGAGCAGCCTTCAGAACAGTTGGACGGTCTTGGAACCATTCCCAGGGCTGTGGTTAGCAGTATCTGAAACATCTGAAGGGGTTCTTTATAGGGGACAGGTTTTGAGTAAGGCTAACAGTTGAGTTCAGTGCACTCCAACTCCTTGCCATCACCACAGGGCACTTAAGATCCTGTGCCTTCCACATAGAAATCATAAGGAATGTTAGTGTAAACTGAATTCAGTGCTAAATGGGTTTATTGAAACTTAAAGAAACCAAACATAACTAGCAGAAAACATTTTCAGAATGACATGATAAAAAACATGAGAACCCATATTTTTCTACATAGCATACTCTGATGACTAAACCCAGAGTGTCTTTAAAATTTTTGTTTTAGTTCTCCACCGAGCTTCCACAGAAGGAAATGTTCAAAATCCAGAGTATGTTAGCACTGTAGCACTTTTCTGAGTAAAAAAACAGGTTTGCTCCTGATAAAAAGAAAAAAGTCTATATCAATTACTGTTCAAGGACTCTTTTTTGGGGGGTGGGGGGTGCAAGTCATGCAATTTCCAAACTAGCTATGCACTAATTTCAGGATGGATCTATCTATCTATCTATCTATCTATCTATCTATCTATCTATCTATCAAAATAAAACCACTGAATTCAGAGATCTGGAAAGTTGCTGTTGGATTAGGGACCTAGATGGACACTTTGTTTTTCCATGTCCATCCAAAAAGAATAGTTTTATTCTTTGAATGCCCAGAAATTAAGTGGTGATCTGAGCTATAGAGAGTGAGTAGATTCTATTGGCATTCTCTTTAATTTAGCCATTTCATGCATTCTTTTGAATATGCCTGGAGTATATTCTAGATTGATCCCTGAAAGGCAGTATCCCATAAAGTTTAAGAGCATAGAATCCAGAACCAAAAATGCTTGGATTGACCCAGGCAAGAGCTTTGGGTCCTCTCTCTGTGCCTCAGTTTCCTTATGAAGTGGAACTGACAATGGAATTTGTGATATAAGATTGTTGTGAGGAACAAATGAATTAATACATTTAAAGCATGTGGAACTGCCTGGCATAGAGTGCCAACAATTGGTAGCCTTGATGACATTCCTGTGTGACTGGTGCCCTCTATGGACATGCCCTAGATAGTCTGATCGCTCTACCAGCACTAACTTGGAGTAGGGAGTACTTGAGTAGGGAGGGTACTCACTTGGAATCTCATCAGCCACATAGGTTGGAATCCCCTGGCACATGCCAGCAATGTTTTTTCCAAATCTGTTCAGGTCATCAACTTGGTTAGGATTGACTGAGTACATCAGACCCTTGGGAGATGGTTTTCTTGGTCCTTTACCCTGAAGCTGAGTGTAGAGAAGACACACAGGAAGAAAGAGAAAGTATGAGTGCCAAGCCACTTGTTGATATGAAGGTATACAAAGCCCATAGGGGGATTGCTTGGCTATAAGTTTTTCAGAAATCAAGATGACTAAGAGCCAATTCCAGTTTTGTTAATCTCCATATTTCAAAGTGTTAGCTTGTTTATATCATAAATACAGAAGTCTGAGGCTCAATGTATTCTGAAACTTGGACCTCATGTGGTCATCTTAGATTCCTTGGATTGGGCCATGTGATAATCAGCTTCTGGCAATGTAGTTGATTTATTTTCTCTACCTTGTCAATGAAAGATACCTATTTATCAGTTATAGGAATATATGAACTCAGGCCAACACTTAAAAAACTGCAGATCTCCTCTTTTCATCTACCTCAAGGATGGTTGCCAAGTAAAACATAGGAGAGCCAAGGACATTTGAATGTCAGATAAACAACAGATTTTTTACAATTATAAGCATATATTAAATATTACAGGACATACTTATAAACAATCTACTGTTCATCTGAAACTCAGATTTAATTGGATATCTTCTATATTTATTTGCTAAATCTGATAGCCCTAACTCTTACAGAAGCATGTCTTTGGAGAATTTCTGAGGGCTTGCATTGATGTGACCAGAACTTTGTTCATTAGCAGTCAAGGTCATCAGGTGTTCTGCTCAGCTCTGTAGAGGACTGTGTGAGCCACACTGATGTGTAAAAGTGCCTCCCTTCAGGCAATTACCAAGTACTCTTCCCCGCTTTGTGCTATACACTACATCACACTGTGGTCAAGAGGGAATGTGACTTCCTTAATATTTACTGGAAGTTGTAAGTCCTCCTATGAGAAAAAGTACACAAACTTATTTTTACCTTCTTCTCCTTGACCAGTGCATCAAGGGCTTGAATGGAGGGCATGACATCTTTGCTCATTTTGTGCACAATGCATGACTTCTTGACAAAGACTCTGGTTGCAGCGAAGCCCTGGTAAAGAAGGTGATGGTAGAAGGTGATGGAGAGATGTATCCTCCCCAAGGAGATTTTCTTATCAGAGATCAGTGCTACCAGCAAAGGGAAGTGGAACTCCACGATCAGATGAGCTTGGATGAGAGCACTGGATCTATAATCTATTGCTGACATTTGTCAATTGCAGGCTCTCTGAGGGAAAAGAGAGACTAGATAACTCACTCTAACTCATTGCTTTATCTTCAATTCTGGCAGAAGAGCCACTTACATATGTCTGTATTACTGAATAAACTTTCAAAAGCTATCACATTTTAGTTTGCTTTGATCCTCACTACATTTTAAGGAGGCAAGTAAGACAGGAATTAATTTTCTTGTTGATCAGATGATAAAACTAAAACAATAAAGAATTTGCTTTTTAGAAGTACTAAGTTTGTTAAATACAGGGCTGCTAATTGTAGGGTTGGGTCTTCTAACTAGTAGCAAGTATCTTTTTGTTTTTCCCTTTGATCCTTTGCAATTAAAAGGGAAGTGTCAACTTCTGTTTTTTAGAAGGAAATTGAAGACTGTGATAGGCGATTGGCAGTGGTATAGGTCTTTAATCATTATTGAGGACATCTGAATTTATCTCATATCCCTACTATTCTTTGAACCTAGTGGACCCTAGTAAATGTTCATTGGTTTGAATTATAACTAATTATACAACACTTATGAATAGTACTTATATCTAACAAGTAAATTGGATGAGGAAAATCGGCACTTTTAATTACTGTGCTTGTGCCTGGGGATATGGCTCATGGTAGAGCTCATGCCTGGTATGCATGAGGCCTGGGTTTGATCCCCAGCACCACACATTAAAAATTAACTATTATGCTCTTGTGTACAAAGAATTTACTGTATTTAATTTTTTGTTTTTTGTTAGCTGGCACATTAATTTTCACTTTAAAAAAAAGACACATTTTTTGAGAATAAGAATGGCACGCTGGCTACCTACAGTGTTATAATCCCAGAGGGTATTCCAGGAGTTCCCTCCGTTGTTATTGTCGATATTGGCCACATTGTGCTCGTTATTGACACTCACTGTCTGTTGCCCACTTCCGGCAGTGTTGCCGTCATCGTTGATGTTGATATTCTGAAGTTTAAAAGAAATTAAGAGTGATTTAATATCACATTTCTCTGCAAATGCATTTTGGTAACAAACTTAAACAGTGAGACTTACATAGTCAGCAAAAGCAGATGCTATGAAGAATCCAAGAAGCCCAATAGGAATCATCTGAAATCACAAAAAACATCAACAACATGATAGACCCTCTCCTTTCTTCCTCTATGCAAGCTTATGAAAAACAGTTACTGATTTTACCAACGTGATGAGCAATCTGTGTTTTCTTCTTACCTTTTCTTTTAGATTTGCATATTATCTTTCTTTGGTTATTTGAAATGTTACAAATTTATTTTTTACCAAAGACAACATATTAAAAACATTGATTACTATCCTAGAAATAAAACTCTGTTGAAATATATTTGATATGTTTATATTTTTTAGAAGCTTTTGAAATACCTAAAGGAAAGAATTAACTGTTCAAGACACCATAAATGGAGGAAATGGGAACTGGAGAAGATATCATCTCTACTGAAGGTTACTCTAAATACCCTAAAGGTTACTCTAAATACCCTAAAGGTATTTTCTTAATTCACATCATTTTTCATAAATCCCAACTTCAAATAAACCCTATTTTGGATAATTTTGTGCCACTATAGTAAATCATCTTGCTGTACAATATTTTAAAAACTTACACAATTTTAATGATAATATAGAATTGTTAATGAATTATAAGTAATTTTATTAATATGATACATAATTTTAAAAGTTTGAATTTGGACCTTATCAAAAAAGGATGAAAAATAAATTTTAAAATGAATAGCATAATGGAAAATGGGTACAAGTTCTGAAAAATCACATCTGAAAAATAAAAGTTTATTTTCCTATTTGATCCAGGACACTTCCTCCTAACAGCAAATATACTCTTTTATTATTTTCATTAGTTAAGAATTTCTATTATTTTTCTTGTTAGTTTAAATAAGAGTTAAAAATTCATCTCCTAAAAAGTCAGGAATGGGAGAAATTTTAGAGAACATTTAGTACAATGTAATCTTTTTACGGATGAGGAGATTGAGCTTTAGAGACTAAGGACTTGGCCAAAATCACCTCTTGTTCCCAGCTGAACTAGAAATCAGATCTTCTTACCTGTGTCTGGAGTCCCTCCCCTCCCTTTATAAACCTTGCTGCTAATTAAGAGGACTTATTTCCAAACAAGTATTTTACATTTGCCATCTCATTATAAAGTGAGGTTTGCTATAATATATCCCAGTGTGTG
The DNA here is from genome assembly GCA_028644305.1 of Xerus rutilus. NCBI lineage: Eukaryota > Metazoa > Chordata > Mammalia > Rodentia > Sciuridae > Xerus > Xerus rutilus. Next base: position 28,532,713 of record CM053411.1, read on the forward strand.
GGGTCCTGAAATTATTATTGGATTCTAGTTCCATTTGCATACTGCTTTAAGAAACTGGGGACTATGAACACCACTGACAGAATTTTGAAGTCCACCTCAACATTCCCAGGCTTCCACCTGGAACTGCAGGTGAGCGGGGTCACCAGCTTTAAGCTTCGCATGTTTTCCCAAAGAAATGGCCAGGGACAGGGTCCAGGGCAAACCTTCCTTACTTAGCGATTCATTCCATGCTGCAGAATGTGACACAGCAAGTCGTTACCCAGTTATTTTGATGATTAGTTTTTTATCTGGCTGGGACATGCTCAGGAGTTTTGATAAAAGGTGAACCCAAGAATGAGGAAAGATCAGGCACTTTCTAAAACTTAGGGACTTCTTGCTCTATGTAGAGACCTGAACAGGTATATAGAGAAAGTTAACTATAAAGGTCATGATATGAAAAGGAAAGAGAATGTTTTTTCAAAGTTTTCCATCTTAGTGATATTGCCATAAGAAGCAGAACCTCATATCAGAATATTAACAGTCTCCAGTTAGATGGTAATAAGCACAAAAGCAAAAATCTACTCACTGTGAACTTCATGTTGTTGTGAATGCAGTGGAGCAGAGGAGCCGTGAGCTGTGGGCTCACATGAGCAGCCTTTTTGTATTTATACTTGAGCAGCTCTACTCAAAATAAATGTGCTCAGGTGGAGTCAAAGACTTATCTTTCTCCTTTTCCTGTATCTGTGCCATGACCTGGCATACCAGGAAGCCTTTCCAAGCAGCTGTGAGGCACTTTGACATGGAGTTGATCTGACTCATCATCTGTTGAAGCTGAAGGTATCACAACTCAATATGATTTGTGATAATGTCTGGTCCAATTGGAGCCATGGGTGTGGGTGTTTTATACATTGACGTTGCTCAGATTTGGAAAAAGAATAATCCCTAAAACCAAACAAGACCACAGATGAAAAACTATGCCTACATCTGGACTTCCAGAGATCAGCTTCTGTAGGAGTGTAGGAACAATTTCCCCTTCTTTCCTTTATCCGTCCCCAGTATAATGATTTTGTTTAGGCTAAACATGTTTTATGAGCTGCTTTTACCAAATTGATCCAGTTTTCTACATCCTTGAGATCTCTCAGTAATAGCACCACATATCTGATTAGAAAACCCGAGGGTTGCTATCAGCACTTTCTTCTCATCCTAATATTCAGTTAGTGACTGAATATTACATCTCTCAACTCTGACCTTGGACACACCTTCCCTCATAGGACATTCACTCCAGCTCTGTAATTGACCACCCTAGTCATGGGTCTCTTATATTTCAATGTATTTTCTCTATTTCCCCTAAGGTTGTCTTTCTAATGTGCATTATGTAAATAAAAATGACTACCATGCTTAGAAACCTTCACTGGCAGACTTCAATATAAAGTTCAAACACCCTGGAGAGGCATCCATGGTCTTTTGTAATAATATTTCCAATTTCCACAGCTGCATCTGCCCTCCCTGCCATGCACCTGAATTCCAGCTTCACCAGAGTTCCCACATTCCTGGACTGTTAAAGATATTTCCTGCCTCACGCCTTTGCATGTGCTTTGCTTACCATGAAATGCCAGCCCCTTGCCTTTCTCTAACCAGCAAATTGAGCTATTCATCTTTCAAGGCATAGCTTAAATATCACTATTTCTATCCCTTCTTCCCCATTTCCAAGACAAAAACTTCCGTCTTTTTCTCTTGGAGCTATAAAAGAAATCTGTCTTTTTATGTGCCTCTACACTAATTTTCAGAAATTACATTAAAATAACAAAGTCTTCATCAGGAAGATGAAATTTGGGCCAACAAGCAAATGCTCAAAACATTCATGGAGGGGCTGGAGTTGTGGTTCAGTGGTAGAGTGCTTGCCTAGCATGTGCAAGGCACTGGGTTCAATTCTCAGCACCACATATAAATAAATGAGTAAAATAAATGTTCATCAACATCTAAAAAATATTTTTAAAAAATTCATGGAGACAAATTAAAGTTTAAGTTTTTTCTTGCTGTCTCCTACAAACTGAAGCTGGTGAGTCAAACTTGCTGAAAAGTTGTATCTCATTAATTATTGATCATAAATTTTTCTTTTGGAAACCTTCTTGTCCTGGCAATTGTCCCCTGTGCATAAATCGGAGCCATAAGAAGAAGGAGTTCCATCATTCTGAAGCTTGGATATCAGTATCACCTCTAAAATGTTGGTCCATGTAAATTAGATGAGCTCTAGTAAGATATTGCTTATGTTTATGTTTTTAATGCATCCACCATCATTTATCAAACTCACTATTAGCTGCAAAGATCAATAAGCCTAGGCTATGGGGCAGAAATGTATGAAGAGGTCTTTATCTACTTTAGGAACTGTCACAAAACTGCAAGGTGAAAGAGTGGGCACAATGGGCTGTCTTTAGGCTTAGCCTTGGGTTGTCATCTTAGTATATTTTTGTAGTCCACAGTACATATTTCACAGGTCATACTTTGCCTGTGACTTGAGGTTGACATATTTTGTAGTGGATCTGTGAAATGCTGGTATGGCAGATATTCCATGACAGAGAGATATAGATAGATAGATAGATAGATAGATAGATAGATAGATAGATAGATAGATAGATAGATAATAGCTAGATAGGGTTCAGGGTTTCCCTCTTTGAGATGGATAATTCAAATTTGCATATCAAATGTGCTAAGAAATTTGTAGAAGAGAAATCTATGCCCAATGTTTCACCCAGATTCTCTTAAACTTAATCAACAACAGAACCTCGTTCTGTTCCTTTTCCTTTTATTTACTTTTCCTAACACCTGTTAATATTTCTAAGGGCACCTTCTTTAGGGAGGCAATATTGGTGCTGACTCTGAGGTTGCAACTTGGATTTGAAAATCCATCTGGGGAGCTACTGGATGAAGCCAGGAGTCAGGAGACCTATATTCTGTTCTTCTTCCTTCTTTCAGTGAGTCATTTCTTCTTCTCTAGGCTTTAGATTTCCTATGAGTAAAAGAAAAGAAATTCCTCCTTTACACAATATTGCTATTTCAATAGCTTCTCACATCAGAATGGTGGGTATGTGAGTGTGTGTGGCAGGGGACAGGGACCAACTTTCCCTTCAATCCTGGTCTCACCCAAAGCTAAAAGTCCTAATGAAGTATGAGCAACTCTCCTGCTCCTTCTTTCCTTGAGAGTTGTGTTTTATGCCCTCTTGGAAGGAAGACAGAATGTGTCGATTTTTTTTCTGTCACCTCCATAGGACCCAGAATATTCTGACACATGATGCTTACTAAGTCCTTTTAAAGTATTTGAATTGTATAAAGGAGATGTTACAAATGGATGTATTTATCCATTTCTGTGTTTGAGTGTTAGCTTGAGAGGTGCTGCTGTCTCTTGGATGTGGTGGTACCTGGAAGGAGTCTGATGATAGGGCAGCCCCAGTGCCCTGGGATTAGTGTGGGGCCAACCAGTCTATAGATAAATAGGTCTGCCCTGCCCACAGAGGTTAATGCTGGGGCATGCAAAAAAAACAAACCCCTATCATCATTTTATCTCACAGTGCGCACACACTCAAGGCTTCCTTATACTCCACACCCTGGTGTGTAGCACTAAGTGAAAACTCCCCTTGTTTGGAACACATGAGATGAATTCCATGCACAGTATGCTCATACCACTGATCTAGAGACTTGGAACTTTCCCACAGATATAATTTTTGCATTTCTTTCTTTCCCTACCTCAATCTCCCCCACACGCCAGGCGAAAGGGAATCTTAGTTGCGGGACACATTGTCATAATGTGTCCTTACGTAACTTTATTCTGGGTTCCCTCTGCTGTGTTTGCCTGCTAATGGACTGACCTGGCTGTCATTGATAGCTATGAAGCCCTTAGCAACCCTGCCTTCCCTGGAAATCTTGCCCCATTTTCTTTTATTTAGGACTTAGCTGGCTTTAGTCCATGAATTCTCATGCTATGATGTATTTGAATGTTCAAGTTTCTTCATGCAGAGATTCTGTCTCAGTCACTTTGCTTTTACTGTTGTTTTTTTCTGAGCCACCTGTGCACAAGTTTGTGGGGTTTTTTTTCTTTTTTGATGGCCTAAGTCAGGTGGCTCATTGTGAAGTCTGAACACATTTTATGTCTGGGCAAATTTCTGTGCCCTCCTGCATCTGGGTTTACCAATTTATAGCTAAGACTCTACCAATAGTTCCTGTGACTACAGCCCTGGCATTTTGTGGGAATGGTATACTTGTATCCAATCCTCCATATGTCCTTGTGGCCAGGAATGACACATCTAAAAAAAATAGCATTAGGAACATGTAAAATAGTATTTTAATCATTATTGCTAATAAGCTTCTAATTCCAGAAAATCCAAACTTACAATGTAGTTGTTTTTGTATAGAAGACAAATTCTTTTCAAATGACAGCAAACTTGAGGGAGCTCTTTCTTGAGGCATGTCTGAAGTTTTTATTCTTGCTGTTTCCTCTGGGATCATTGCGTTCCAGAATACATTTAAATCTGCCTTTCTGTTGCTGCTTGTATAAGCCTATTCAATTCCATTTGCCAAACAGTCTGGATCCCCTCAGAGACAAACAATGATATATTATGCCCCAGATTAGTTGTTAGGTTGAGTGTTACAGTGTGTAAGCAGGGTTTGGAAAAATCTTGCTTAAAGAAGGTCTCCTGAGTAATTTCATCATTGGCATAAAATATACGAAAGTAGAAATAAAGAGAATGTTGATCAATAACTCCATTTTCCATCATTATGGAGAATGGTCAAATCCTGTTAAGTACTTCTGTTCTGAAAATATTTTTGTACAAAATACACCCGTGTGAGGAATAGAAATCACAAAGTGATAATGGGATGTTGCTTTATAATTACCTTGTGGTTTCAGAAAAATAACATCACTATTCCCTTTTCAGCATTCATATTGCAGCAGTTTGGTGACAAGGGTGTAAGAGCACTCATGATCTTACCCTCCAGGCCTGGCAAGGACCAAACTGCTCATTGAAAGATGAGAAACCCACCCCACGTGGCCAGAAACAGAGGGCTGGAGCTGGCAGAGCCACGCCTAGACCAGTCGTGAGAGGGCCTGGTGGCCCCACCTGACACGTCTGCCATGGCTTCCTTGGCAGAAGAGGCCAAAGTCAAGGACTTGTCCCAAGGCCATTGAACAATGAAGCATGGTTTTGTGAATCATTGTTTTCGGAACTGATTTCCTTTTCTACATTTCAAATATGTGTGTGTGTGTGTGTGTGTGTGTGTGTGTGTGTATGTGTATGTGTGTGTGTGTGTGTGTGTTCTATTCACTTCTGGAAGAACAGACCACTTCTGGATGGATACTTTGGATCCTCAGAGGAGCTCTGAGCTGGCATGACTATTCAGCTGCTCTCTTCCCCACACTCCCAGGCTCTCTTTTCTGAAAATGCTTAAGAATCTATCCACTGGGACTTGTTCAGGAGTGCTTTTCCTTTAGAAGTCTCACTTGATCTGAAAACAAGACAAAGCACAACTCCCCTCATCCAGACTAGAGAAGTTTGTTTTTTTTTTCCTTGCTGCTCAGCAATGGGTACCTGGGCCTACAACCCTATACTCATTTTCTCATATTGAAAACCAATCAATTGATAGCAATTCATTAACTCCAGCTTATGCAATGCCCCATTTAAGCATAAGAGCTACGGAATATTTAAAGATGTAAAACAGCCAGTGCTCATCCTCTAAGTTCCTGAAATCTGTATAAAATGCAGTGCTGGTTGATGGACAGGTGACAAGTATAGTCCTCCAAGGTCCATGCTCTGGTGCAGGAAGGGTCAAGGACAGAAACATACATCTACATGCTATGTTGCAGGGTGGAGCTCCAGACACCTTTCAGGATGTGCACTCATCTTTCAAATATCCTGATGACCAAGGGAGTGTGACATCAATTGACAAATCAAAAGCACCATCACAGGTCAGGAGAAAGAAACAATGTATGTATGAAAGGAAAAAGATTTTTTTTTCCTCTGATTTTTGAACAGGGGGTCCCCTACCCTCATTTGTACTGGGCTTTGCAAATGACATAATGGATTCTGATGGAAGGCAACATCAGTATTATGGATACCAAAGAAAGATAAGGAGAGTGTTGGTTCTGAGAGGCTGGTCCCAGATCACGTGGCAGTTAACAGTGGATCAATGACTTTGCATACATAGGAGCCTGTGCTTTTTCCTTTATGCCTGGAAACTTCTTCACATGAGCAGTGAAATTTCAGTGTCCACAAGAATGTGACCTTTCTCAGCTGGAATGGTTGCAGAGGTTCCTTGCAGCAGACGGACCTTTGGTTAAGCCCTATGGGACAGACTGACAGACACGTAGGGAAGGAGGGCTGTACCCTCCAGCCTAAGAGTAGTAGCAGCTCCAAAGGTGTGAACTGGGTATTCAATGGCCATGGGGAAAATTCTTTGTAACATTTCTAATACTCAACTTCATGTCATTCAGAATCTCAGTCACAATGAGAAACAAAAATGGAGTCAGAATTATCCAACTAATCAAGAACTTATGATTAGCTATACACTGAGCTGGAGATACAATAGGGATTTCATCTGCACGAGCAGCCACTTGAAACTGCCCTTTCTCTTGAGTCCAACACTTCCCTGAATGTCTGAGAGCTCCTTACTCTTTTCTCCACCCATATGTTCCAATATCCTTGATCTCCTCCCAGTAAATTAATATTTTAGTTGGTAGTCATGGGTGTTTCTCTAGAAAAGCAATCTCGATTAACTTTTTCATAATCAGCACACCTTTAAATTTGATTTAGTCTTGTAAAGGAATATCAGGCACGTATAAAGGGAGGTATATAAACAAGCATATGTATTTTAGGAATGTAAATACCCTTTATGGTTGGAAATTTCCTGACTCATTTTAAAATAGATCAAATGTATATAGAGATGATCTTGGTGGCCTCCTTGGGTGACTATTAGGCTGAGGAATTCTTGCTATATATCTCACACCCCTTGTATATCAAATACCTCCTGCCATGTGATTAGGACTCAGTGAAGGATCACCCCAATAGAAATTCAGGTACAAGATAGATAGGTTCTACGATGTTGGCCTCCTTCCTCAAATTTAGAAGAGGCCCAATAATCCCCAGGGCCCCTTCTTTCTCTTCTTGAGTAGAAGTTAAAATAGAAAAGAATTTAAACCCCAAACCAATTCTTCTTGAACCTGTGATAATATTGGTGGAATTAATTTTTTTGTTTGTTTGCTTGGCCATAGTCAACTTCTTCCCTCATTCTTCCCATGGCTGTTCAAATCTTTGTCAATCTTCTATGTCTTCCCTACCCTTCACCTATCTACTTAGTTCACTAAGAAATCAGAAGGTGTTAGGCATCTGGAACTGCCACCCCTCCACCTTCCAGTCAGTACCTTCACCCCATCTTCATTCCATCCATCCTGGAGAAATGTGTTCTTAATATGTTGTTTCTGTGACCAACATCTCTATCTCTATTTCCACCTTCCTGTATCAAATAGATGTCCATTGTCTCAGACTTTATGTCTTTGTATTGGTTTGTTCCTTCTTTTTAGTGTCTCAGATCAAGTACCCCCAATACCAACAAAGCAAAGCAAAAACGAGCATAAAATCCTTCCCTTAACTCTACCTTCCTCATAAACAGAGGCCTTGTACTTTCTCTTCTCTGTACATCTCTTAAGAGAAGCACATGTTTCTGATTCTACTTCCTCACTTACCAGTCATAGCTCAGCTCTCTGCAGTTTGGCTTCAGGGTAATCAAAGGATAACCCACAGTAATGGGACTCTGAGCTTCCGAGCCCAGGCTTCTCAGTGCCCCACTGACTTGACTTGGTGCTTTTTGATCCTGCTATTCTCTTATGTTTGGAAATTCTCTCCTGCTTTGATTTCTGTGACATCCCTTTGTCCCATTTCTATTTCAGCTGCTCCTTCCACCATCCCATCATTTGCTTTCCTCTTTTCTATCATGAGTCCCTTCAGTGTTGGTCTTGGATTCTCTCCTTGATCTTCTTTCTTCACCCTTTGATATTTCTGGTGTGACTTCCTCTATTCTGAACACTTGAGCCACTGAAAAGCAGACCCAACCCGACCAAGCCTCGTCTTTAGTTTATTACATATATGAGATAACTATGTTCCAAAGTCAAATAGATTTATTTAGACCAAGCCATTTTTATTATTTATCAAACATGCTGATTTTCTGTAACTTCTATGAGTTGTAACAGCATTTTAAACTTGAGTCAATCAAGGTAGGTACCTTGGCCATCCTCGACTCTGATTCTTCTTCACCCGCCCTCCTCCTCCTCATGCACAATTGCCCACCATAGTGTTCAGATTCTATCTTTTAAATATCACATTAAAATAATCTAAAACTTTCCTTTGGTCATAAAAAATAATTCCTATAATTTCTATGATTGTAGAAAACATGGGAAATTATCAAAGAATAATTGGCACATATTGTACTATGCAGAACTATTCACTTAACTTTTTAGAATATTTATTTTTGATTTCTCTTAAGACTTCTTTGATTTATGTGCTATTTAGAAATATGTTGTTCTGTCTTCAAATGTTTTGAGATTTTCCAGTTATATTTCTGTTACTGCTTTCTAATTTAATTCCATTGTGGTTTGAAAATATGCTTTGTAGTTCTATTCTTTTAAATTTGTTAGGGTGCATTTTGTGGACCAGAATGTGACCTACTGTGATGAGTGTTTCATAGAAGCTTGAGAAACATATGTGTTCTGCTGTTGTTGAATGAAGTATTCTGTAAATGTCAAATGGCTCTAATTTATTTCTAGTGCTGTTCAGTTCAACTATATCCTTACTGATTTTCTGCTTATATAATCTATCAGTGACTGACAGAAGAGTATTGAAATATCCAGCCATGAGTTAGTTTGTCTATTTCTTTTTGTGGTTCCATCAATATTTAAAGGGATATTTATTTTTTACAATTTTTAAAAAAATAGATTTTATTTTTAGAGAAGTTTTAGGTTCACAGAAAAATTGAAAGATTTAGAAATTTTCTAATTCTCTCTCTCTCTCTTTCTCTCTCTCTCTCTCTCTCTCTCACACACACACACACACACACACACACACACACACACTCACATTCCACTCCTAGGGAGCTACATTTCCAGGCCTTTTTTTTTTGAGACAGATTCTTGCTAAGTTGCTAAAGTTGTCCTTGAACTTGTGATCTTCCTGCCTTTGCCTCTTGAGTTGCTGGAATTACAGGAGTGTGCCACCATCTAAGTCTGCCTCACTTATCTTGAGGCTCTGTTGTTAGATGCATAATTGTTAAAGATTGTATATCTTCTGGAAGAACTGATTCTTTTATAATTATGTAAATTATATTTATCACTGATAATTTTTCTTAATCTCAAGTCTGCTTTGTCTGAAATTAATACAGCTGCTCCAGCTGCCTTTGATTAGCATTTGTTGGTACATCTCTCACCATCTCTGTTTTGAACTCATGTCTTTATATATATTTTTTTTTATAATTTTTTTTAGTTGTAGATGGACACAATGTCTTTATTTTACTGCTTTGTATGTAGTGCTGAGGATCGAACCCAGGGCCTCACGCATGCGAGGCAAGCGCTCTACCGCTGAGCCACAGTTCCAGCCCCTCATGTCTTTATATTTAAAGTGGGTTTATTATAGACAACATATAGCTGAGTCTTGTATTTTTAACCCACTCTGATAATCTCTTTATTTTTCTTGGTATATTTAGATCATTCATTTTCAAAAGTGGCTATTGATATATCTAAATCAATATCTATAATGTCTGTAACTTCTCATTGTACTTTTTTATTTCTGATTTTCTTTCTCTAGTTTTAACTAAGCATTTTTTGTTTGTTTTATTTAGGCTTACATGTTAACAGTGTAAATTGATTCATTGTACATAGATAGAGGATAATATATCAATTCTCTAGTTGTAAGTTGTATAGAATCGCAACATATATTCAGTCATACATAAAGTTAGGGCTATGATGACCATCATATTCCATCACTCTTGCTGACCCCATGCCCCCTCTCCCCTTACACCCCTGTGAACAGAGATCCACCATTGTTCCCATGACCTTCCCCACGTTATGGATCAGCATCCACTTATCAATGAGTACATTCGGCATTTGGTTTTCTGAGATTGGCTAACTTTACTTAGCATGATATTCTCCAACTCCATCCATTTACCTGCAAATGCCATAATTTTATTCTCTCTTATTGCTGAGTAATATTCCATTGTGTATATATACCACAGTTTCTTTATCCAGTCATCTAACGAAGGGCATCTAGGTTGGTTCCACAGTTTAGCTATTGTGAATTGAGCTGCTATAAACATTGAAGTGGCTGCAGCACTGTAGTACGCTGTTTTTAAGTCTTCTGGGTATAGACCTAGGAGTGGGATAGCAGGCTCAAATGGTGGTTCCATTCCAAGTTTTGTAAGGAATCTCCATACTGCTTTCCAGATTGGTTGTACCAATTTGCAGTTCTACCAGCAATGTATGAGCGTGCCTATTCCCCCACAACCTC
>CM053411.1:28543729-28575360 GCA_028644305.1 Xerus rutilus
CATTCGGAATTCTTTCTCTGACATTTCATCAACTGTGCTGTCAATGGATTCTGTTACAGTCATATCCAGGTTTATTTGGGGCACTTTCTTCCCTTGTTTTTTCATGTTGATTGTGTATCTTCCTTTCTTGAAAAACCAATCTGAGGTATTGTGGCTTCTATCCTATAATCTTGTATTGACACTCCAGATTACCTGTGTCTCACCTTGGAGCTACTTCTGTTCTCCCAGTGTCCCCAGATGGGCACTACTGTCACTAAAGTTGGTGGCAGAAGTAGTGGATGTACCTCTAGAGGGCAGTGGGAGTAGCTTTGGCTGGGCTCCTGAGGCGGCCCCTGAGGGCTGTTTTGGCCCTCTCTTGCACTCCTGCTGGTGAACAGGAACTCTGGAGCGGAAGTAGAAGCAGGCTCAGGTCTCATTTAGGCAAAGTCACAAGCTGGAGAGTTTGTGCGCGACCCTTACCGTGAGTATGGGCTCCCCTGGGGTTAGAGGTTAGCAGGCTCTGGTCTGCCTTCAACTGGGCACCCTGGCATTCCCACTGGAACTCTGGAGCGGAACTGAGGCAGGCCCAGAGTGCACGAGGGTGGGGCCTCTCCACGCTGGGGCTCTGGAGGCCACTCTTTCCCTGGGTGTGCTTTCCTCTGTGGCTGGTAGCAATCAGACTCTGGTCAACCCTTAGTTGGACACCCGTGGAGTTTCTTGAGGGTGGATCTGGGCCCTCTGCAGCTCCTGCCGAACCCTGGGAACTCTGGAGCGGAACTGGGGCAGACCCAGGCTGCCCTTGGATGGGGCTGCCTCGCGCTGGTGTCTCTGGAGCGACTCTTGCCCTGAGTTTGGGCTCCCCTGTGGCTAGAGGTAGCAGTCCCTGGTCTCCCTTTAGCTGGACACCCGTGGAGCTTCCTGAGGGCGAATCAGGGCCCTCTGCAGCTCTTGGCGGTCCCCAGGAACTCTGGAGCAGAGCTGAAGCGGGCCCAGGATGCCCTTGGGCAGGGCTGCCTCCGCTGGGGTCTCTGGAACGACTCTTGCCCTGAATTTGGGCTCCCCAGTGGCTAGAAGTAGCAGTCCCTGGTCTCCCTTTGGCTGGACAACCGTGGAGGTTCCTGAGGGCAGATCAGGGCCCTCTGCAGCTCCTGCCAGTGCCCAGGAACTCTGGAGCAGAACTGGGGCAGGCCCAGGCTGCCCTTGGGTGGGGCTGCCTCACGCTAGGGTGTCTGGGGGGACTCTTACCCTGAGTTTGGGCTCCTCAGTGGCTCAAGGTGGCAGTTCCGGGTCTCCTTCTTGCTGGACACCCGTGGAGGTTCCTGCGGGCAGATCTGGGCCCTCTGTGGCTCCTGCCGGTGCACAGGAGCTCTGGTGCGGAAGTGTGGAGGGCCCAAGCCGCCGTTGGGTGGGGCTGTCTCCACTAGGGTCTCTGGAGCGACTCTTACCCTGAATTTGGGCTCCCCAGTGGCTAGTGGCTGGGGCCGTGTGTCCACGGGAGCAGCTGCTAGGGGCGCTGCGTGGTTGGGTGGGCGCTGGAGCCAGGTACCCCGCATAGAAGCAGGCCCCGACCGGGGCAAGCCTTGGGCTGGGACTCTGAGCCGCTGCACCAGAGCTCCTCTGCAGCTTGCTGCTGAAGTCACGCTGCCTGTGGCAATGGCTGCTGCCTGGTGGCCCTGCTTACACGCACAAGTGAAATTCCTGCGGGGGTAGCTGTAGGATGATGTCCAGAAGCTGGCTGGGAGATGGTATTTCCACAACTTCAATCTCTAGCTCTGGAGAGACTGACCACAGCGTCTGTCTAGGCCGCCATCTTGGAACCATCCCTCTAGAACAGTCCTAACTAAGCATTTTATATTATTTTATATAATACTATTTCTCTCCTCATTTGGCATATTAAACATATGTGATAGGTATTTTTTAGTGGTCACTGAGTTTTCAAAATATGTTTACAGCTAATCTAAGTCCACTTTCAAATAATATTGCTGCTTCAAAGGTAGCTGAGCATGATATATTAGGTGATAGAATTGAGGTAAATAGGTCTTCTGTATGAGGTTTTATGTTAGTCTGAATGGGAGTTGGTTTGTGTATACTGTTCATGTATAAGCAATAGGGGCTTCACTCAGAACAATGTATTTGAGATTATTATGTGTTGAGGTATATTCTTTCTTATTGATTTTTTTAAATCATAAAGTAGTATTCTATTAATGGTATGTTTTCTTGAATTTGAGAGTTCTTTGCATATGCTAGATTATCAGTTCTTTTATTAGATATGTATTTTGCAACTATTTTCTCCCAATCTTTGGCTTTTATTTTCATATCCTTGAGAGTATCTTTGGAAGAACAAAAATTTTAACTTTACTAAAGTCCAACTTATTATTTTTTTGTGAATTTTAAAGTGTGACATTAACTGAAAAGTTTTTTCTTTTTCTTTCTTTTTTTGCAGATGCCCTTTATCAAGATGTGGCAACCCCTTCCTACTTCTCATTTTCTAAGAGTTGCTATCATCAGTTGTTGAATTTTGCCAAATGCTTTCCTGCATCCATCAAAATTATCATATAGCATTTAATTTTCAGTTTACAGTATTTTGGATTATATTGGTTGATTTTCAAGTGTTGTCGAAAACCCTAACATCCCAGGAAAAATTTCATTTAATCATGATGTATTATTATTTTCATATATTGTTGTATCCAATAGGCTAACATTTTGGAAGATTCTTTTTATCTATATTCATGAAGGATTTTGTTTTGTAGTTTCTTTCTTCTATATCAGAGTAATACTGGCCTTAACCTTGAGTAGGGAATTGTTCTCTTTAATTTTCTAGAAGAATTCACACAGAATTGATAATATTTTCTCTTTATATGTTTGATAGAATTTATCTGTGAAGCTATCTAGCCCTGAAGTTTTCTTCATATGGTATCTAGTTACAAATTCAATTTTAAAATATTGATATAGAGTCACTCAGTTTATTTATTTCTTCTTAGGTAAACTTTAGTCATTTGTATCTTGTGAGAAGTTTGGCCATTTTGTCTTGGTCTTTGAATTTTTGGAAATAAAGTTGTAACATTTCCTTGTTGTCCTTTCAATAAGTATCAGATGAGTGATGATATCCCCTTTTTATTGCTGATGCGAATAATTCATGTCTTCTCTTCCTTTTTATTGGTTCCTTTTAGTTATACATGACAATAGAATCCCTTATGACATAATTATACAAGCATGGAGCATATTTTGTTCTCAATCAAACCACAGTACCTCTCTTTCCCTCTCCCTCTCCTCACCCCCTGATCTCTTCCCTCTATTGATCTTTCTGCCATTTACCCATAGTTATTTTTTAAATTAATTTCTGTGGATGTACACGATGGTGAGATTCACTGTGGTATATTCATATATGTACATAGGAAAGTTGTGTCAGATTCATTTCACTTGTTTCCTTTTCCCTTCCCTTCCCTTCACTCCCCTTTGTCTAATCCACAGAACTTCTATCTTCCCACTCTGCTATTTATTTTAGGTTAGCTTCCACATTTCAGAGAAAACATTTGATATTTGGTTTGGGGGGATTGGCTTATTTCACTTACATGATCATCTCCAGATTCATCTATATACCATCAAAAATCATAGTCATTCTTCTTGATGGCTAAGTAATACATTGTGTACATATACTACATTTTCTGTATCCATTCATCTGTTGAAGGGCACCTAGTTGGCTCCATAGCTTAGCTGTTGTGAATTGTGCTGCTATAATGCACTAACAAAGAAAAAAAATTGATGGGGCTGCATCACTATAGTATGTTGATTTGAAATCCTTCGGATATATACCAAAGTATGGGATAACTGGGTCAAATGGTGGTTCCATTCTCAGTTTTTTGAAGAATCTCCATGTTGCTTTCCAGAGTGGTTGCACCAATTTGCAGTCCCACCAATAGTGTATGAGCATATCTTTTCCCCACATTCTTGCCAACATTTACTGTTACTTGTAATCTTGATAATTGTGGTTCTGAATGTAGTGAGATGAAAACTCAGTGTAATTTTAATTTGCATTTCTCTAATTGCTAGAAATGTTGAACATTTTTTCATACATTTGTGGACTGTTCATATTTCTTTGGAGAAGTATCTCTTGAGTTCCTTTGCCCATTTATTGACTGGGTTATTTATTTATTTATTTTGGTGTTTAAATTTGGCTAGAGATTTATGAATTAGACTTAGCATTTAAATAAATCTTTTTTTTTGTTGCTTTATTCTTGTTTTTCTATTTTTCTATCCATTGGTTTCTGCTCTTATCTTTATTGTTTCTTGCTTTGTGCTTGATTTGGAGTTAATTTGATATTTATTTTCAAATTTCTTAAGGTGGATGCTTAGACCATTTATTCAAAACCTTTTCCCTAATTAAGTATTTAGCATTAAAATGTTTTCTGTACACACTGCTTAAGCTGCATCCTATAAATTTTATGTTGTACTTTTGCTTACATTTAATTCAAATTATTTTCTATTTTTCCATGACTTTCTCATGAACCCATAGCTTATTTAGGAAGTGATTTTAAAAAGAATTCCAAATAATTAGAGACTTTCCAGATATCTTAGTTTCATTTTGATATAATTTAATAATGCTAATTCTCTAATAATATGTGAGGTTAACACATTTTATTTATAGCAAATAATGATAATAATGTTGGATAAATTTCAATGAGCACTAACTGTGTTCATGGTTGTTCTGAGTAGCTGGTATGTGTGAGTTCATCGCTTTGGAGAGGCCCTTGGTTATACTTTCTTTGCAGCTGTGGCTATTGATGCACACGGAGAGGAATTAGAGAGCTTGGAATTTAAATCTAGATGGGATGTTTCTGAGACCTCAGTTCTTTCCTATTTCCTATTACTGCTTTCTAATCAGGCTCTTTGCCTATTAAAAAAATCATGTGTTCATTATTTTCTTATGAATTGTAAGCTGAAGATACTGTCCTTTGTCTCTCGTATGTATTAAACATATTTTCCTTCAGCTTGAAATTTGCTTTTAAATGTTACCTTAAAAAATAATGATCTTTTATATTTCACACAGTTAGGCTTACATTTCTTTTTCTTATGGTTTCCTTGAAAATTTTTAGGCTTAGAAGATCCTTTCCATTGCCAAAATCATATCAAAGTTTACCTGTATTTTATTCTAGTTTTTAAAACAGGAATTTTTTTTTACATCATGTACACTGGTTATGTTTATTTAAAAAATTAAATCGGAAGTTATTTTGCTTATGATAGAATCTCTATCAGGTTTTCCCAAATAACAAATATCCCCATCCCAGGGTCACTTAGAGTTGAAATTTCTTTCTCCCAATAGCACTTTTTGAGTCCTTACTTGAGTTATTGAAGAAAATGACATAGCTGACATACCATGTCAAAGTGGATCTTTGGTGGAGCAGGGGGACAGAGTAAAGGGATATGTTACTGACCTGTGTATGTGACTCTCATAGTCTGCATATTTCAGCAGTAGAATTTAGGGCCATATGTGTGTGTGTGTGTTTAAGTCACTCACAGATATAAATGAAGGTATTACATGTATAAGAAATTACTAAACAAAACACGTTGGAGTAAAGTAGCATATTACTATGAATAAGAATAAATTAGGAAGATCAAAATTACACAAGTAGCATGTTCACGTGAGCAACGATAGGTGCCAAGAGGCAGGGGAGTAATGCTGGAAAGAAAACAGCTGTTAACCCATCACTGCTCCTTAACAGTGAGGAGAAAACAAAGACACTTTCAAACGTGAAAAGTCCAAGCACATTTAGCATCGGTAGGCTCCTAATAAAAGAACAATTAAAATATATACTTAAGCAAAAAGAACAGAAAATTTGGGGATATAAGGAAAATGAATTAGCACAGGAATTGATAAAATAGTAAATTTAGTAACTATTGATGGTAAGCTTAAACATTATTTTTTTATTTTTTAGAGGTCAAAGTAAAACTCTACACAATTATAACAATTATATTGGAGTAGAAAAATGTGCTTAGTAATTGGTTAAAGGGTACTCAGTTCTTTGTCTCTTTTGGGAAGAAGATAAAAACATAGGATATCTTTTGTGTTTGTAGGAAATATGAGCAATTATGTATGCATGTTAGGATTTCAAAGTAAGCATTAAATAATAAAATTAAATCAGAAAATCCAGGCGTTCTGATTCCAATACTTGGGGAGGCTGAGACAGGAGAATTGCGAGTTCAAAGCCAACCTCAGCAAGGGCGAGGCGCTAAGCAACTCAGTGAGACCCTGTCTCTGCATAAAACACAAAACAGGGCTGAGGATGTGGCTCAGTGGTTGAGTGCCCCCGAGTTCAATCCCTGGTACCAAATAAATACATAAATAATTCAGAAAGATGGGGAAAAGAAACAACAAGACAGAAAAATGGGAGGGAATGCAAAGAAAAAGCAGTAAATACACAATAAAGCCAGTGAGTAGAAACAAGTCCAAGATCTATTAGCAACCACAATAAAGAAAAAAGTGATATTCATAAATTGAGAGAGTCAGACTGATAAAATGCTACATGCAAGAGAAACATGTAAAGCAATACCACATAGAAAAGTAGAAAATAAAAGGACCAAAGAAGTGTACCACCCAAAGAATATCAAAGAAAGCAAACTAAAGAGAAAAACAAAACAAAGCAGAACAAAATATAAACAGAGGCAAAGTGGAATATATTACATAAAATGAAAATGAAAGACCCCATTATTCAGGACAACATACTGAAGAGGAGTTTACACAGAATCAGACAAAAGCACAATCATAAAGACAATTTTTGATGTAGTTCTAATAGAATTAGTTACATCATGTGGATTCAAAATTAGGAATAATGTAGTGTGAGCAAAATAAAATTAATAAGCTTGATCTAATAAAAAATCCATTTCAAATGTAATCACCGATAGAGAACACACATTAGAAATATGTTTATTTCAAATATGGATGGGATGTTCACAAATGATGGAAAAGAAAAAGAGGGAGAAGGAAAGAGAGAGAAGGAGAGTGGGGAGGGGCACAGTGCTCAAGAGAGAAGAAAATTCCTTACTCCAGAAACTGAAAAATATCCTTGGCAACTGGGTTATGGAGTGGAAATTTAAAAATTTTAAGAACGGATATGGGCTGGGCATGGTGGCGAATGTCTGTGATCCCAGAAGCTCTGGAGGCTGAGGCAGGAGGATCAAGTGTTCAAAGCCAGCCTATCAATTTAGTGAGGTTGTAAGTAACTTAGTGAGACCCAGTCTCAAAATAAGAAGGGTTGGGGATGTGGCTCAATGGTTCAGTGCTCCTGGGTTAAATCCCTGGTACCAAAACCAAAACCCAAACCCAAACCAAACAAACAAAAAAACTCCTGATGAAATAGGTGAGGCATGAAAATGAAATGTACTTAGAGGTAAATATGTATTTTCTAATGCTTTCCTTAAAATATGGCAAGAGATATTGAAAATAAATGGGTGGTACTCAGCTCAAAAAGTTAGAAAAATAACAGTAATTCAGCTTACTTATGGAGACAGTGAAATTAACACTGATACTCAGTGTTTTTTGCATAAATAAAAATACCAATGAAATAGAGAGACAACGATCAGCTAGTGTGCACATGGAAACCATAGGACTTTGTAAGTCAGTAAAAATAAAAAGGCTAAGCTATCCAATAAGTGATGTTGGCACAACCAGATATCCAAATGGGAAAAAAATATTGGACTGAAATTTAATACTATACTAAGAAAATAATAGTAAAATTAAATGTGAAAAACAAGACTTGAAAGAAATGCAGGAAAATACATTAAAGACATTGGAAACATTTCTTAAGCAAGACTCAAAAGTACAAATTATTGAAGAAAATATTGCTCCTTTTGACATTGAAATTCAAAACTTCTATATAACAAATCACATCATAAACAAGGTTGGTGCATGATGAGCTATATACCAGGAGAAGATTATCTATTAGAGAGTTCATATTCTGAATATAAAAAGAACTCCTATGTAACAATTAAAATGAACATAAATTTAGAAAAATGGAGAAAGGGTGGAAACTAGTAAATTATAGATGAGGAAACTGATATGGTCAAAGTTATATGAAAGATACTTAATATTAAGAGTATCAGGCGGTACAAACTAGCACCACAATGAGTATCACTTGACACTCTTTAAAAATTAAAAAGTCTGAATATGCCAAGTCTTGACAAGATGTAATGAACCATTTGGTCACAGGGGTGGGAGTGAGGAGGGGGCATGGGGACAGTAAAGATAGTGGAATATGATGGACATCATAGCCCTAGCTTTATGTATGACTGCATGTATGTTGTGATTCTACATCACAAACAACCAGAGAAATGGAAAGTTATGTCCATCTGTGTACAATGAATCAAAATGCATTCTGCTATCATGTATACCTAAGTAGAATAAATAAATAAATAAATAAAATTATTTTTAAAAAATGAAAAAAAAAGATGTAGGGAGCCAGATGTCACAGTGTAGTTTGGGTCAACTCTTTGGGGAAATGCTTTAGTTGACTGCACATCTCTTGTGACCCAAGCAAGGCATACAGTCCAGGACATGTGATCACTTGCAAACATGTTTGTGTCTGTATTATTGGTCTCAGCAAAGCAACCACTATTCAATAGAGTGGATAAGAAGTATCAATCCTTTCATTCATCAAAGTACTTTTTTCAAAGGTTTCGGTGATTTACCTACTA
Source organism: Xerus rutilus (assembly GCA_028644305.1). Lineage (NCBI taxonomy): Eukaryota > Metazoa > Chordata > Mammalia > Rodentia > Sciuridae > Xerus > Xerus rutilus. Next base: position 28,552,397 of record CM053411.1, read on the forward strand.
AGGATTACTGGAATCAAAGTCAGAGGTGTGGGAGATAGTATTGTTTTTGTAACTGACTGTATAAAGACTTGAGCAAGTTCCTTATCCTGCAAAGTCTTAGTTTCCTTGTTGCTGGTAGGTGGGATTAGATATAACTATTTCAATCAGAGTAACCCATGGAAATTTTAGAAGCTTACATGCCTGCACCCCTTCTCACATTTATTGTATCAGAAATCCAAGGTGTGGGCACATTCAACATCCCTTCTGTAGCAGTGGGGAGCTGGGCAACTTAGACATGAATTTCATTCATTGAAACTTTTTTTTGGTACCAGGGATTGAACTCAGGTATACTCGACCACTGAACTACATCCCCAGCCCTATTTTGTGTTTTATTTAGAGACAGGGTCTCACTGAGTTGCTTCAAACCTCGCCATTGCTGAAGCTGGCTTTGAACTCACTATTCTCCTGTCTCAGCCTCCCAAAGTGCAGGTGTGCACCACCGCGCCTGGCTTCATTCATAGAAACTTTTACAAATACAGCTTCTCACTTCCTCTGTTGAAGTTTTCACTCTTGAGTTGTGAGATGTCCTGAGGATTTCCAAGTCTATGTCTCAGTAGCATTCTGGAAGCAGAAGCCTCCTTGCTAATGCTCTTATCTCAGCAAAGCAAGCAGTTACACTTAACTCAGCAACTAATCCCAGAAGACATATGGTTCTTATAGTTAAGAGGGTGGACAATGCTGTTGAATTGGGCTCAACTCTGCACTCCTGCCCCTACAAGTTGTGTGACTCTGGGGAGTGATTTAATGTGTTACTCAGGTTTTGTGTCTCTGTGATGAAAATACTCAACAACATAGAGGAGGAAAAGTTTATTTTCAGTCCATGGTGGCTTTAGTCCATTGCTCTGGACCCAAGGTGAGGCAGAGCATCATGGCAGAAGGGTGTTTATGCTCCATCCATGGCAGCCAGGAGGCAGAGAGAGAGAAAGCAGAGGGAAAGGACCACAGGGAAGATACACCCTTCCAGAAGACAAAGTGGAGGGCAGGGTGTAATACTTCCATTAACACTGATGTCTAGAGGCCTTGACTGCTTGCTTTTTCAGAGTCTTGCTTTTTTGGAGCTGGATTTGGGAGAACATTTGCAAATATATTACAAAATTGCAATCCTTTTTGCTGCTAGGATCTCAGGAAACTTAAACAGCACACATTTTGCTTCCACCCCAGCGGAATAGCCAAGATTGGGGCATTCTAGTGAATGAGGTCACCCCTCAATTGCCCAAATATCCACTTTGTAAAATACCCATTTTTTTTAAAGCTGCTAATTAGGAAGTTTATTTCAGCTGTAGAACAAGAACATTATTCATGGTATTCTTTTGCATATGGTGGTGATTCTCAACATTTTATAATTTATATATGCACTTCTATATACATACATGTATAAATTGCAAAATACTATATATATAATTGTTTTACACACACACACACACACACACACAGACTGCTGGAGATCAAAACCTGGGCCTCACACATGCTAGGCAAATGGTTTACCACTGAGGTAACCCCCCACCACGGTGTCTTTTTAAATTTTCTTACATTATGAGTTCAGATCCTATGCTAATGCTAATTAGACATTTATTTATAATTGTGGCATTAACAATTATATGAATTAAAATGTATTCTTTCTCTTAAAATCTGAGAACGTCTCAATGCTTCCCAAGATAACTTGCAGTTAGATAACTCGTAGTTTTCCCGGCATTGTAGACAAGGCTCAGTGTAAACATTTGGCTAGGCCTGATCATGGGGCTGAGTGCTTTCTGAACCTTGGTTTTCATGAAGCTCTGGAAATTGCCACCAAATGCGAAGGGAAAAAGAAATAAATTCTTAAGTCCGTTCATTCTCCAAGAAGGGCTTCCAGCCACTGTCCTTGCCTCTAGCTTCACATCCTTTCCTGAAGTGGATGAATTCAGCAAGCAGGACAGTGATGAGAAGACACAGTGGGGACCCAACTCAGGACTTATGGAAGGACTTTATCTCCACGAGGAGATTTTAAGAATATGTCCATATGTGTTTATGTGTAAAACAAGCCTCTTGCAATATTTTTAAAGGGTGGAAGTTGAAATCTCAAGCACAGCACAGAACAGATAAGCAGGAAATATTTGCAGAGTGACCAAGTGGTGAATTTTCATCACTGACTAATGAGCTTCATTGATATCAGGTGTGTGGTTGGGGCTCAATCCTGATAAAGGAGTTTGCTGGGGTGTGTCAGAGATATGGACATGATCTATGCAGATGTGATCATTTGGAAAAGAGATTTCCACATCTTAAAACCAATATAAAGGGTAGAAGCTGTACCGGGCAGCTTCACTTGCTCCAGCACCTTCTTCCCTTCAGACAAAATGAAAATTCTTGTGAGTATTTGTTTATACTTCTTGATATCCTTGTGGTGGCTGCTTGCAGAGAATGTTCATACGCAATATGTCAAAGATTCAGGGGTTTTAGACAGACCCTGTGCATGCATCTAAGCTTCTGTTATTGAATTAATAATGTCTTTAGCAGAAACAGTGCTGAGTATTAAGTTGGATATTTGTGTGTCCTTTGTCTGTATTTTTTGTGGTGTTTACATAAAGAGAAAATAAAAAATGTGGATCTATGTAGGCAATTTTAATTCGGAAGATGTTTAGTATTAATCCCTTAACTCATGCTTTGTAAGGAATGTAGGCATTTTCGAGCAATTACATTTACTATTTTTTTTTAAAAAGTGGTAACTTAAAAATAATGCCAGTAATAGTAATAATAGCAGCTATGGTATTAAACCATATCTAATATTTCAAATGCCTATTAAACTCTAGGCTAATATTTCACAGGAATAATTTCATCTATTCATTGTATAAACCCTGCAAGCTAGATAGTATTATCCTCATTTTCCAGATGAAGAGACAGAGAGAAGTGTGAGTTTTCCAAGCCTGTGAATGAGGGATTTAGGGTGTAATTCACCCAGGATAAGCCCTGCTTACAGGAGCAATAAGGCAAAAATCTAAACAGCTGAGTGTCAACAGTGTCTACTCATCCTGTCTAAACTCTCCCTAAGGCATGGTATTCCTTCCCTACTCCTTCATCTGATCCCAGTCTCCATAGTGCCACACTGATCCAGAGTGGAATTCCTTCCTCTAGCCTCTGTTCCTTATTCTCATTCAGTTGCTAAGGGAGAAAGCAAAGTGTTAAGCAATAAAGGCTGTGTGTCTGAAGAGTCATGAAGGGTCTCATGATTTTCCAAGAGGAAACCCAACCCTGATTTTATAACCAGGGTGTATTAATGATGGTGTTGGGTGGGAGGTTATATGGAGGCAGAGGACCTCCCTGAGCTCCTTCTAATTATACTATTAAAGTGGTCAGTTGATCATCTTATTCAAACCTCTATTCTAGACCCACTAAATAGAATGGAGCATCACAGGTTGATAGAGCAGGTTTGAGGTAGAGAAGATGTGCCTCTGTGCAAATGGGCAGGCTGGATATCTGCAGCCAATCTTAGTTATATGCTCTACTCCCAATAAGAAATGCTAGAAGTGAAATGAAAAACAAAGTAAAAAGTCCCACTGACAGTTCTTAAAAGTATCTGCCCTTCCCACAGATCTTCTCCATTGGAAGGTTTCAATGACAGTGCAGTTCACTATGATGCTCTGAAGAGAGAGCACAAAATTGAGGTCAGCATGTTGGATTGGTCAGCATGTCTGCAAAATATCAGATCTTCCTCCATACCAGGCTTCCAGTCTGTTGGCCCAGCAGTCACCTGAGAAAACCATGAGGGCATGGGTTAGCGGGCTATGGAGATTTTCCTTGATGCCATCCTTATATTCTTAAGCATTCTACTTTCATAGTTTCTCTTAGAAATCCATTGTGTTGTTATCACTCATGAATCTATTTTAAATCTGTTTTACCTTCTCACTCTCAAATAATTAAAGATTTTCTTTTCATTTTTAACCAGAGGGCATCATTGTTCACAAATAATCCAAAGCCAGTATGAATTATTTTGGGATATACTCATAAGAAAATAAGCCCTTCCACTCTATTAACCAGCCCCAAGATGGTAATAATGTTGGGAACTAGGTGGCAAGGGGCCTTATGTCTTATGAGTGTCACAAACTCAACAAATGCCTGTTGAATGAGTGTGTGTGCTTTCCACTTTGGAAGTGGATTGCTTTCCATTTTTGACCACTCACTGGTGTCTCTAGGTGTCCAGGGCCTACCCCTCTGATTCCACCCTCAGTGGCTACCCCACAGGAGATGGATGTGACTGCTCTATTTTTCAGGTGGCATTTCTGGTGGTGCTGGCCATCTTGGGGACACAGTCTCATGGATATGAGGTAAGTTTTTTTCTTTAGAAATTTTGGGAGATGTAAAGGAAGGTAAAAGAGAATCTGAAGGATAGTAGAGAGTCCATATGCCCTGAGATGGAATCCCAGAAATAATCAATAAGGGAAATGATGGGATGATCATTTCTAACTGTAAGACATTCACAAATGTAGTAAGCCAATCCCCAAAAGCCAAAGACCAACTGTTCTCTCTGATAAGTGGATGATGATCCATAATGAGGGAGGGGCCATGGGAAGAGTGGAGAAACTTTGGTCAAAGGGGAGAGAGGAGAGGGGAGGAGACATGGGGGCGGGAAAGATGGTGGAATGAGATGGACATTAATGCCCTAGGTTTATATATGACTGCATATATGGTGTAACTCTATATTGTGTACAATCAGAGAAATGAAAATGTGTGCTCCATTTGTGTACAATGAATCAAAATGCATTCTGCTGTCATGTATACCTAATTAGAATAAATAAACTTGAAAAAAAGAAAAAAAAAACTCTTCACAAATGTAACCCATTACTTTAAAATGCAGTCAGTCTCCCGTGATAACAAGGCTTCTCCTTTATGATACAGTAAACTGAAGAAAAGCTTTGCATTCTTCTTTTAGCATGGGCTTTGGACTAGAATTCCAGGGAAGAAGTTTTAGCCTTTAATTACTTGCTTGCAGTAATTAGAAAGCTTTTTTCTTGCTGGAAGAACTGCCTTTCATATGCATATGCTTTATGGAAAACCCATGATATCTTTGTTGTTAATTCCAGGTTTATAACATCTTCAGACCAAGCAACAATGGTGGCAGCATTCAGGAAACAGTGACAATTGACAACGAAAAAAATACTGCTACCGTTAACATCCACGCTGGATCATGTTCTTCTACCACAGTTTTTGACTATAAACATGTAAGCAGCAAGAGGCTTTTTATATTCTTCAAGACTGGTTTTCTAAGGGGCAGGGGGACAGCTGTTTATTATGTATTTACATTCTAGGATTTGTCTTTGCAGTTCCTTATGAATTTCCTCACTTCTGCTTTTTTTCCTTGAAATAATCAAGCAACTTATTAACAAAGAAACAAATGACTATTTCTAAGAAACAATATGATAAAAATCATTTGCATTTTCTTGACCTTTTCAGGCAGAAAGTAGAAGAGTGATGTGCTGTCCGTTAAAGGCTCAGAGAGTGTGTAGCATAAGATAATGACCAAAGCAAAGCCCAGCACAGAGACTCTCAAAATATTGTTGAATGGATAAATGAATAAATCAGAGCTCCTAATGCCAAACATCATGTAGAAAAAGAATGATCACAAAGCAATCACAACATAGCAGAAAATCAGTGCATCTTTAGACACATTTAATTATGTATATAGCATAAGTAATGTCACATTTTTGTAAGAAGGAACATCGAAGTTTTAATTACTGGCATTAAAAAGACATCTCAGAAACCCACTCAGTAAATTTATTCTGTCCTTCATCCACTTATTCATTTGTTTTCCATTTGTTCCACAACACTAATGATGAACCTTCTTTTACCTGGGTACAGAGGTACGCACTGTAGATATAAGTAGGTTGTAGTTAATCTCAGGCTTCTTTTCTAGAAACTTCCTCATAGGCTTCTTCCTCATTGGTGTTGGGAGCTCCATGGCATATTTGAATTCTCTGTGGCACATTTGAAAGTATAGAGTCTTTGAATGTTATACTTTAAAAGGAATTGGTTCTAAAATTCTTATAAAGCAAATGTCATGGAACTCCCCCAAATGTTTAAAAAGCTAAAGTGGTGAGGATTTGTTTTAAGCCCCTTCACTATCCTCAATCTTGCCTTCTGCCTATTTTTGAGTTTTAGAAACTAGTAATTTGTGAGAACTGAAAAATGGGAACTAGAAGAGTTCCTATTAGATAGAACCTCATGTAGTGTAGGATTATTTGATACCCTGTGGAGAAAAGTTTCACTCAGAATGAAAATTCAGTGGCTTAGGTCCTTTGTGGCTCCAAGGTCCCCACTTTCCACACTTCTTCTAATCCCAACTGTCTCAAAGTAATCCCTCTTGAGCCAATTTGAATTTGAGGTGAAGATAAGATGGAGAAAAAAGAAGGAAAGAAGATGGTAAGGGAGAGGAGAAGCAGGTGTGCAGGTGTGAGGGTAGCGGTAGGTACACTTAGAGAGCTCTAAAGCACCACTGTCCAACGGAACTGACTTTCTGTCATGGTGGAAATGCCCTATGTCTGCATTTTCCTACAGGGAAGCCTCCAGCCACTTGTTGCGGTCGAACACTCAGAATGTGTGATGGAGGAAGCACATTTAAAATTTTTTGTAATTTGAATTTAAATAACTACATGTGGCTAGTAACTATGATACTGGACAGCACAATTCTAAAGAACGTTGTATTTTACTCCAAACTGGGGGAGAAACAGAATTAAACCTATCAAGAGACACAAGATTAGCTGCATCTCAATCTCTCAAACTCCAAACTGCAGATCCTGATCCCATAAGATGAAGAGCAGGTGTCAGTCATGTGTGTGCACAATTTCAAAGGGACAGGAATGACAAATAAGAAATGAAAGTGCTATTTTATAGAAACTACACAGAACTGATTATAGATTAAAAAACAAGGGCAGGGGCTCTCTGCACATGCCAGAGTGTTTCCTCCAAGGCACAGACATCATTTTAGATATTTAGAACTCAGGGGATTGGGGAGGGGCAGTAACTCTGTTCTTGTTATCTCAGGGCTACATCGCATCCAGGGTGCTCTCCCGAAGAGCCTGCTACATCCTAAAGATGGACCATAAAGCGATCCCTGCTCTGGACCAACTGGAACGGTACCTCTACGAGACAAAGGTAATTCTGAGATACTCCTAAAAATGCTCTGTTTCTGAGCTGGTAATACTGGCGCCTGTGGAGAAATGAAGAGTGAGAGAGATTATAATATTGTACCTTCTCATGATGTTATACTTGATTTATCAAAGTGTTTTAGCTGTATTTATTTCTTTGAGTTCACGAGTACATCTCAGCTCAGTTTCCATCCTACAGTCCTAAACTCATGAACTTACAATAAATTTCAGTGTCTTTGTAAAGATGATTGATCAGACTGTCTTCTTAGAGCTGGGCTCCATGAAATAGTGACTGGCAGAAAAATGAGTAAAGTTGTATATTTGATGATATAAAGATGCAAAGAAACAATATAATACAGTGAGAATATACAACCCTGCACAGAGGCTTGACACCTGGGACTTGGCCTCCCCCTACAACTTCCACTTTTGGCATGAGATTTTTCTTCTCTGTGTTTTAGTGTCACCAGCAGTAAAACAGCACTAGTAAGAATGAGGTTTCTCTGCACAGTGGCCAGAAGAGAGGATGCCTTGAGATCCAATGATGACCTTGTGTTTGAAAATTTGGCAGAGAGCTAGGTGTGGTGGCACATGCTGTAATCCCAGCTATTGAGGAGGCTAAGGCAGGAGGACAGCAAGTTCAAAGCCAGCCTAAGAAACTTAGTGAGACCCTGTCTGAAGGAAAAAAAGAAAAAGAAAGAAATACTGGGGATGTAGTTCAGTAGAAGAGCTCTTGCCCAGTAGGCTTGAAGCCCTGGGTGAAATCATCAATACAGAAAATAATGATGAGGATGAGGATGAGGATGATGATGATGATGATGATGATGATGATGATTTGAAAGAGAAAGCCAGTCAGGATTTAGAATAAGGTGCACCAGAGTTACCAGTTTGTTTTATGTTTCCTTCTTTGGTGTAGACTATAAACACCATGTCCTCCAACAAATACACCTGGGTCAAGTACAACCCTCTGGAGTCTCTGATCACAAATGTGGACTGGTTCCTATTTGGGTCACCCATTGAACAACTCTGCAAACACATCCCCTTGTATAAGGGGGAAGTGGTTGAAAAGACACGTGAGTACCAAGGAACTGTTCATTCGCCAGACAGTTTGGAAAGTTTCTATGTGTCCGGCATTCTACTAGGTGCTGTGTGAAATACAAATAAATGAAAACATGACTTGACTCAGTTTACTTTAGGAATCAAATACCTACTGTGTGTGGAAATCGTGCTAAATGTCATGGACACAGAAATGGTGAAAGGTCTGCCTCCACGGAACGTACCGTGAGGTAGAGAAGCTGAGAAGTGAATGCCAAGGGTGGGATAGGAAAGGATTCCTGGGTGTCAAAGAACATTCCCTTTCTTTTCAAATGTAAGAATTTCAACTAGGAGAAAGTCTTCTGGGCCCTCAGAATAGCATCTTTTGGAGATGGTGAGAAGGAAAGCATTAAGAAATGTCCTCAGAACCTAGAATAGAATTGATCCAGGAAATAGCAAAGGAATGAAAGCCCTGTCTCATCCGGGTAACACAGGGCACTGCAGTCATTACTGAATTGTGCATGGTTTCTAAATGCAGTAGAGTACCAGAGCCAGCAGATGATGAACACAGTAGAAATTCCGAGGGTAGCTGAAGGTAGATAAGGAAGAAAAGGAGTAGCATTTGCTACATTTCTACTGCCTGGAAAAACAATTTCAATACCCTTTAGCACTTTTAAGGCACAAAGTATGCTGCCAACACAGAATTTCACAGCATCAAGTAGGTCTGAGCTAACCAATACTTCTCTTCCAGGAATTGTCAATCTTATTTAAGTTAATATGTTATTGTTTTTTGCTATGCAAGAAGAGATAAAATCTTGGGTAACTTGAAGTTACAAGCACATACCCTAGCCAAGATGTTTACAAAAAACATTGATTTGTTGCATTGTAATAAATTTTTAATAATCTTTTTAACTTTTCATCTTTCCAGATGAAATTGCTGCTGGAGGCTGTGCAAAGGCAGGGCTCCTGGGCATCTTGGGCATTTCCATCTGTGCAGGCATTCATGTTTAGGATGATCACCTACTGGTTTCATCCTGTCAAAGAAATGTAACCTTGGTTTCCACTCAGAAGTCAAATTAAATTCTTTCTCAATGTGCCATCTAATTGTGAGAGTCAATAATAAAATGTGTTATATTTACAGATATCTGGGTGTCAGTTCTTTTTGTAAGCAGCAAAGGGAAACCACGCAATATATAGAAGGAAAAAAAGCCTCCAGGATTTCTGATAAGGTACATAAAGTGTGAAATTTCCCAGGTGGGTCGCATGCAGACCAATCGGCTGGGTGTGAGTCTCCACATCTGTCTGCATCTGCTTGTGGAACCAGCTTCCCATCTGTTTGTTCCAATGCACCAGAAAGCCTGGGTGGAACAGGGGCTCAGGTGGCAGTGACCTTGACCCACTGGGGAGAGGGACATAGTATCCCTTTATCAAACAACTGCTCAGGTGAAGCAAACCATTCCCTCTGATAACTACTCAGGTTTTTTTTTGGTACTGGGGTACTCGACCACTGAGCCACACCCCCAGCCCTATTTTGTGTTTTATGTAGAGACAGGGTCTCACTGAGTTGCTTAGCACCTCACCGTTGCTGAGGCTGGCTTTGAACTCGCGATTCTCCTGTCTCAGCCTCCCTAAGTGCTGGGATTACAGGCTTGAGCCACCGCGCCCGGCTAGCACTCAGGTTTGAAAGCTATTCATACACACTTTAGGAAATATCTTTGAACTTGCCAAAGCAGTAGACTCGGCCTTAATAAACACTGTTGTGGTATGTGTTGATCTGAAGTGGGCAGAGAGGGAGGGAGAAACAACTAACAACACCTAGGAAAAGACGCACCACACTGGAAATCCTAATGAGAATGAAAATCTAACTGGGAATGCCAAGTGAATATATAGCTGGAAAACAATTTCTATCGTTTCAAAGAAATTACACCATATGGGAAAATTCCCAGATCAAATAGCTGGGTCTCATAGTCTGGCCAGCTGGATTGCAAATTCAGAACAAAGAGGCACTATTTTAACAAGATTTCCACCTGCCATTGACTATTCCTCTTCCTAATACTATACATCTGCTTCTTAATAGTCATCAATTAATATAATTTTAGCACTTACCATGTGCTTAGTTCTGGAACAGCATGCTGAGGGAAGAGGCCCAAGACAAAGCTACCATGGTCAAGAAAGTTATTTTCTCAATGGGTAAACGAGGCATTTATATTTTAAAAATTGATAAGAACAGTAAAGATTATATGATAAAGTGCCAGGTAAATGGTAAGAGTATTTTAGCTGGAGCCTTGGCATTTGTAAGTAATGGAACCCAAATCCAATTTTCTGAGGCCAAAGAAGAATTTATTGTGTCATGTAACTGACAATAATAAACTCCTGGTTTTCTCTAGGAGGAGAGAACCAACATCACTATCAAACCCAAGAGCCCCATGTTCCCAGCTTTATTGCCAGCAAGGAGGGGGTTCCTCTTAGTTCTGATTTCAAATTAGTTTTAACCTAAGAATTCTCTAGAGATGACCTTGACTGACTCACACGTGGTACATGCTTGCTCCTGTGGCCAGGACTAGTGCCGGTGGCATGGGGTGAGGTCCAGGAAGGGGTGTTAGGATTGGCAGTCTCCTTTGGTATTTAATGCTTAGAGATGTGTTATCCCTATTCAATTTTATAATATTGGTCTCATTTTGAAAGTAGAATGCTGGTTTCTGCTTTTTTCTTAACTCTCAAAATCAGTTGATTCTACTCCACGTGTTGTCTCAATGAACAACTGACAGGAACAGCTGGTGGAACACACCAGGCACAGGCTGTTATCACAGAAACCAGGTTGGACACAAACTTGATGGATCATTTCAGCCTTTTATTCCGGAACGGGACTACACCTGCGGGAATGGACCCACTTTCCTGGTGGAAAATGAGCCACTGAACAAAAGAGGAGACTGGGCTTATATAGGTTGTGGGCGATTTAGTGAGCGTGTCAGTCTGGGCACTGAGGAATTTGAGTCTTTGGGTTGGGGATCGGTGGACAGCACCTGGAGAGGCTAAGAGATTAGTGTTTCCTAGAGACTATCATGCTAGGTTTGATGAAACACGTTCTCCCCACCTGTGGCCAGCATCAGAAAAGGTTTTGAAAAAGATGAAGGCTATCAATGTATGGCTTTCTTTTCACTCCCTTTCCCAGGCCACACTATCCTGGGGTTTTTCATTTTCCATATCCAATACATGCCCACTAGGAATGTGTTCAATGGACACTGTCAGGAGGTTGGATTCCATTATAGTTTCTTATAATTAGCACCTTCTTAAGGACTGAGTAAAATAGCTATCAAGTCTGTTAACTCACCAGATGTTCACACCATAGACCCTCCCAGGGCCTCAAAAGGGAAACACACCTGGTCCCTCCCATTCATGCTGTAGCATATGACCTTGGGAAGGGATAGGTCAAGAATTGGCCCCTCACACCTCTCATTTATGGTGCAGCCCATCCCTTAGCCTTCTTTGGAAAAGGTACCTTTGCATATTGTAGGACATGGTCTTAGGTATACCATGCCTGGCTGAGGGCCTTGTTCATGATGTTGGGAAGCTTCACTCTTCTATTTGCCCCAAACTAATGACTAGAATAGAGAGAATCCTGAGGTGCTCACCAGCCCCCTCCAGTCTGAAGTGGACTGTACCTCGAGAGTCCTGCAGGGTGTGTTTGAGTGCTGCTGAGAGTTCTTTGGCACAGTCATCTGTTGCCCCTCTCCATGCCCTTGTGGCTGAGGGGATGTGGGCAGGGTATTGCCTGAAGAAACTTTCTGGAGTGTTGGGACCTTAATCTAGGTGATGGCTACATGGGGGTACATATGTAAAGTTCATTGAGCTGTGCTTTGCAAATCTGCACTTCATTGTATTTTATACCTCAATAAAAATGTTGATATATTTTTAAAATTTAAAACACAACTGAACCAAAGAAGGCCCATGCCTTTATAACATCTCTGGAAACACACAGAGTGGTGATTTCTGTAGCTCTCAGTGGTCTTGGAAGTCCTGTGCTCCAGTCTCAAGTGCTTGGAGCTGGGCCTGAGGGCCCCTCACTGTGGTCCTTCTTTAGGGTCAAGGAGGCTGTGGGCACATGGATAGCTGTAGCTTTGCTTGCCGTGGATGGCAGGGGTCTGCCCGTGTGAAAAGCACTGCCTGCATTCACAGGCCTGGTGAAAGGCCTCATGGGAGTAGCTGTGGACACTATGCAGGCTAAGCTGGGTGGGGGGTGGTCTCCAGCTCAGGCATGCAATAAGAGGGCCAGCAGCCTGTTTCAGGCAGGATCTGGGCACTAGTAGCTCCTGACTAAGACCTTCCAGTGGGCAGATAGTGGATATCAGGCAGCAGCAGCAGCCTGGGGCAGACAAGCCAGCCCACTTACATTGGCTTATCACAGAATCTGCTGAGAAGATTCTGGGGACAGTTAGAGATGACACCATCTGGAGTGACCCAAATTAATTACTATGATAGGAGGACTTTCTCCCTAAAGCGGGACTGTTAAACAATGAGCACTAATAATCCAGGTCCTTTATTAATTTGCAATGGAGACAACTACCTGAGGGTCATCACTGAAGAGTTCAGACCAGTTCCAAAGGGAGGCTCAGTTGCTCACTTTCAGAGATTATTATAGTGTAGGCTGGGCCACTACAAGGAATGGGATTCCTTGGAATCTTAGCTCCAATCTTCAGGAGACTTCAGACCTGACAGTTGAGTTTATTCTGTGGCTAGTGTCTTTATTTCTTTGTTTATTGCCAAATTCTCAAGGGGTTCCTCAAGGAATATCCCAAACAGATGCTTAGAAATGAGACGTCCTGGCAGGTGTGCTGGTACACATCGATAATCCCAGCAACTCAGGAGGCTGAGTCAGGAGGATCATGAGTTCAAAGTCAGCCTCAACAATTTAGCAAGGCCCTGTCTCAAAATAAAAAAATTTTAAAAAAAGGCTGGGGACATGGATCAGTGGTTAGGCACACCTGGGTCCAATCCTCAGTACCAAAAAAAAAAAAAAGGCAAAACAAAACAAAGGAGAAGGAGGAGGAGGAGGAGGAGAAGGAGGAGGAGGAGGAAGAGCAGCAGCAGTGGAAGAAGAAGGAAGGAAGGAAGGAGACATATCTTGAGAGAGGGACCTCCTCCTTTGCACTGTGCCTGTGTGTGATGCTCTGGGTTGCACGTGGCTGGCAATGCTGAGAGGACAGTGCAGACAGGAAGGGCCCTTCTGCTAGATCAGTAATGAAAGCAGCTTTATTGTTCTGATCTGGAGGGAGAGAGTATGCCCATTTCCCCAGATTTCAGAATGGGGTATTGGGTTGAAAGACAGAAGGTGGAGATCTGAAATGAGCTTCTTCCCATAGGAAGAGGCTGGGCCAGGTTCCTGCCCCAGTCCAGCAGCTCAGGCCAGGGAGGTCCAGTCTTCATACAGCTGACCTGGAGGCTCAGAGTCCAGTAATCTCACCACAGATGGAGAGTCCCATAAAAGATAGAAGCTGGATTGCGAAACAAGAGTTAGGGTTGACTGCCAGGGCAGTACCTTTAAAAAGAAAGAGAAACATTTTACAAAAAAAGATCAATTTATGACCTCAAGATAGAATGGATATATTATGAGCTGTACCTGATGCTCAGGACAGCTGCTCCAGCAAGGCTCTGGGTCCTTGAAAATGGAAGATTCTACCTTCTCCTCTTCCATGGGCCCCTGAAATAATTGCCTCCACATCTCCTCTTTGTATTTCTTTTACTGACCCATAACTATCCTCCAGCCCCCCACTTAAGTTCCTCTGTTTTTCTCCTGAATGCTTTCCCATTGATAAACTTATACTAAGGTATAAATGACTTGCAACAGCCTAGAGGAGCAAGGGTTCTGGCCATATCCAGACTAGTGTGAAGATCCTAAAGTTTTATCTGATAGTTTCCCAAGCTGGGCTGTCAACCCCTGCATTGTTTCTTTCCCATTGTGTTCTGTAATTATTGGTATCAACCTTAGGTGGCTTGAGAACAAGGACTGAGAACCCCCAAGTGATGAGCCTCTTACTCACAACAGACTCTGCCGCTTGGGCAGGGCATGTGTAATCTTGAGTCAGGTGAGGACATCCATCAACTGTCAAATCCCTTTGATGAGATAGCTGACCTTGACCTTCTGATAAAGCTAACTATGCTCCTCATTCTCAGTGATCCCTAGTGTCAAGAAATCATCTCTGCCAGCAGGGGCAATACATCCTGGGCCATATGATTTTTATATCACTAAGAAAGAAATGGAATAAACTATCACTAATTGTGCCAATGACCTAAAAACCATACTGCACCCTTTGACTCACCCATGGTTTTGGGTTTTTAGTTAAATTGTTCACACACCTTCTTTTCGTTGCTGGGCAAAGTAGGTGGGGACATTTCTGCACAGGTTTTTGATGAGAATTCCATACTGGGCTAAGTTCTTGACCGGGGTGGGTAAAATAGTGTAGGTCAGGCCCCGGGTGGATGGGTAATGACTGAAATCCTGGAAGAGGTTGCATGTTAAAATGGTGAGACAGCATATACAGGTGTCACAAGAAGGAGTAAGAAATGAATTCCTGGGGTCCTGGTCCTCAGTAAGTGCCAATGGGATGTGCTTGATTCAAAGCACAGAGCTAGGCTGTGAACCCAACCTGCCCTAGAGTTTAGTCTCTGACGGAAATATCACCTCTAGCCACAAGGGGGCGACATTACTCTAGAAAAATCTATAGGTTTGGGTGGTGACTTCCTGTCTCTTCCTTTGACTCTTTAATGCTTTCTCAACTCTGATGAAAATATAGAGTAGATAAAAATTATTTGTTGCATCTATGTTATGTTTTTTCTTTTTAATTCAGATGAATGGAACACTTTAGACTTCTCTAAGAATATTGGTAAGTCACTTTATTTTTATGTGGCATGAAATCTATTTTTATTTTTTCCCCAAAGTCAGGAAACCCTCCTGCCAGTATTCCCAAATGTGCTCTGCAGGTTACTTAGCAAATGAGCAGATTTCAAAGACTTGCCAAGGACTTCCTGCTGGTTTTTAACTTATTAACAATTCTCATCATTTAAGAGGCTAAGGAAGACAGCTTCAGCAGACTTAGAGTCATTTTCAATTAAAGTTAATATATGTGTATTATTTGGTGGTGGGCAGGGAAAGACAGAAAGAAGGGGATGTGATATTAAGTCACTGATATTTATAGTCAACAATTCACATCCACTAACATGTAGCATGAACCTTTTGATGAATACAAACATTGAAAGGGGGTCATTGCAAGGAAGTTTCATTGTTTCAATTATGATTTGACTCGAATGGCCATTTGTATGATGCTGAAATTTCATGGGCATTAAGAGCAAGCATGAACTAAGTCATGTGCACAGAACTGTGCACAGAATTGTCCTAGGAGGTTAGATGTAAGTTGGAAAATACCAGAGTAGGAGGGGAACAGAATGACCCCGTCACACTTACCTGCCTGTCTAGGGCCTTGATAATGTCATCTAAACTTGGGAAGATCGCTTGGTCCATCTTGGCCAGGACACAGGCCATCATGCCAAACAGCTTAGCCACCAAAAGAGCCTTAAAGCAACACAGCAGAAACATGTCATTCATTAAGTTACAATAATAATGGGTACCTACTCTCGGCAGCAGCTGACACCCAGCTGTTCTTCTGACTACGGTGTAGAAGACCCCGGCAGTGTGCTGACCTGAACATGGGAGTGAAGGTCAGCATCAGGACCAGTGGCAGTACATACTAAGCCCTGCTGCTCTCCAGGCCCAGTGGCACTGTCCCCTGCTATTTTGCTAGAGAGGGTTCACTCCCCAGGAATCTCCCAGGGCACTCTGCAACTACTACCAGACAGGTGGGCCCAGAAGCATAGGGAGTTAGCTCCAGTAAAACAACTGACTATTCTGCCACTCAGCAGTCAGGGTGCTCAGTGGCCTTCCTGCTTCTCCATTTCTTCATCTGTAAAGCAGAAAGAATTACTCCATTCCTATGGTGTTGTCATGGAGATGACAGGGAAAGATGAGATGAGATGCTAGCTTCTGGTAAGACCATTGGCAAGTTACTGAGTACTCACTGAACTTACAGGGCTGTTAGGAGCCCTGGGTCCGAATCAATAGACTTAGAATCTAGCACCAGGCCTGCCCTGGATACCTGCTTTTGTGTGGCCCTGAGCCTGCCATTTGGCCTCTCTAGACTTGGATTAGAACAGCAGTCTCTTGCAGCAGTGTCTGACTGAGGCCCAAGGTGCACCTGCCTGAAGTGAATCCTCTCTACCAATGGTTTTGACTTTTTCTTTTTTTTTTGGTATTGGAGATTGAACCCAGGGGCACTCAACCACTGAGCCACATTCCCAGCCTTATTTTGTGTTTTATGTAGAGACAGGGTCTCACTGAGTTGCTTAGTGCCTCGCTGTTGCTGAGGCTGGCTTTGAACTTGTGATCCTCCTGTCTCAGCCTCCCTAAGTGCTGGGATTACAGGCTTGTGCTATCGCGCCCAGCTACTGGTTTTAACTTCTTGTGCACCATAGAGTGTGCAACTGTAGAATATTTTGTTGAAGGAAAGTTTCCATGGCTTACAATAGAGCTGGTGATTACTTGACTGTGTGCTCTCTAGGAGGATTCAGAGAGGAGAACATGGTGAGTGTAGGTGAGAGTAGAGAGGATGCCTGGGGGTGAGGGCTCCATCCTGAGGTGAGGGCTCCATCCTGAGGCTGAAGAGAACATGACGGAGGTGTGTGGGGGAAGGCCTGCATGGCCTGAGGAGTGTAGGCTTTTACTTCATGGCACCCTTTAGAGCCCTGCCAGGGACACAAGGCAGTTGTTGATGCTGTTTTGCAGATGTGGTGACTAAGGCCCACAAGGCAGAGAGAGATCTCTGAGGTTAGGGTGCTTTTCTGTAAGAGAGCAAAGCCAAGGACATGGGGACTTCCTTCCCGATCTTGCTAGTTCTTAGTACTCAAAGAGATGGCAAGTTGCAGCCAGATTTCAAAAATTGAAATGCATTGCTCTTCTTTAGAAATAGACATTAAAACCTGGATTTAAGGGCTGGGATTGTAGCTCAGTGGTAGAGTGCTTGCCTCGCATGAGTGAGGCACTGGGTTCGATCCTCAGCACCACGTACAAATAAATAAATAAGATATTGTGTCCATCTACAACCAAAAAAAAAAGTATTTAAAAAAAAACCTGGATTTAAGACAAAATAACATTCATAGCATATCCAAGTTATAAGACATAGGGGATTTTTACATGGCCTTTTTAGTTCTGAGGACTTTGATAGCCACATAAAGTCAACAGTTCATAGAAACACAAAGGGATACAGGAAACCTACACACCAGAGAAGTTCCTCCTACGTTCTCTGGCTCAAAAAAGAAGTCACTGCACCTTCAGTAAAGCTGGTCCCTTACCTAAAGACCTGCATTCCTATTGAGGGCCTAAACCTGGAGAAGGCCAGTGAAGACAGTGTCCTCTTCTCTCTGGAAAAGCATCGAGCTACATTTTGGACTAAACAAGGCTTCCTGTGGTGTTGTAATGGACGTGTTTCACATCTTACATTCTTGTAGTCCAAGATTCCATCCCATTCACTCAGAACATTGTTGTCTCGGATGCTGACTATGCCTTGGAAGGCATTGACATGGATGAATTGGGTCCCAACAAATCCATCCAGAGGATGGCTGTCACTGATGTTCTGGGGGAAACCAAACAACAGTGAGAAAAGTTGAAAGTCCAGAGTGGTCTGCAGGTTTAAGGATTGCCATTGTAAAATTTGAGGGATGTCATCCTGATTATCACCTTGGAAATATTTCTGCTTAAAGGGGACTGGACAGATGGGACCCTCTTTACCCTACTTACCATTAGGGCCAGAGATGGTGTTAGGAAGAAGGCCATGAGCATGGAAGATGCAGCCTGAAATGGGAACCAATATCAATGCACTTTTTCTTGAACCACAGACAACAGTCCATAGTCTAAGGCCTTGCTGGGGTCAGAGCCTCCTTAAGATGAAATACAATTTTCACTGTCTCTCATGCCCACAGGGCTCCAGAGTGTCTCAGGAGACTAGTTCAATATGGTTAAATAGGGTATGCTGGCTTCTCAGGAGGCAAAGCTTTATTATTCACTCAAAAACACTTACTGAGTTGCTTCCATGGTCAATCACTGGAGTAAATATTAGGAAATCTGACTGACCATTTGATCTGCATACAAGGCAAGGCCATCCTAGACCAAAAGTTTTAGTAACCACAATTCCAGGCCTCAGTCTCCTTTATCTGCACCTTCTTCTCTCGTTCCAGCCACTGAGCTAGATCTTTATCCAAACCCCAAATCATACTGTTGGCCCTGCCCTGCCCACTGCCCACCATCACCCATCTAGAAACCGATATCTTATTGATTTCTTTTCCTCTAGATTTTTTCACCTTGCTTGAAAATAAAAGACCAGTCAGCACTTATTTATACCTTATTTTGAAATAGACTGTACTCAAATGTGACTAGTTCTTGAAATGCTGATTGTTAATCATTTCCTTTCCGCGTGGCCTGCCTTGCCACACAGGTATTTCAGAAGTGGAAGACAGTTAGCGGGGGTGGCAACAGGCTGGGGTGAGAAAGTGCAGCAGTGAATATACCCCTACTTTCCACAGTTTATTATCTGGCGTATTCAGGCTCACTTGGCTTAAGTGCACTTCCACATCAGCTGGAATTGACAGGCACTCCCTCCTTCTCCCCCATCCCCATGACAGTTTGTGCAGTACTCCAGGGGCAATTCCTACAGTAAAAGGTGAGATACATCTTTGAAGCAGAAGTAAATAGCTACTCAATGAACAGTAATCATAGTGTGGGAAGGTCAGTCAAGGAGATAGTGGAGATGCAGAGGGCAACATTATTGGTGCCATATACGATATACATCTGAAGCTTTCCTGCACTGGCAATTTGTAAATAAGATAAACCCAGGAAGACAGAACCCTAAAATACGGGTATCTACCCAATGCCCTGAAATTTAAAGAATTTTAAATTTAAAGAAATTTAAATTCCTGAAATTTAAAGAAATTGGTTATTAGATTTCTTTGGTGAAGACTCTTCTTTCAGACATTCAAAAACAGAAATGGTAGCCAAGTGTGGTGGTGCACGCCTGTAATCTCAGTGGCTCAGGAGGCTGAGGCAGGAGCATCGAGGGTTCAAAGCCAGCCTCAGCAACTTAGTGAGGCACTTAGCAACTCAGGGAGACCCTGCCTCTAAATAAAATATTAAAACAAAAGGGCTGGGGATGTGGCTCAGTGGTTAAGCACCCCTCAGTTCAATCCTCAGTAGCAAAAACAACAAAATAGAATGGTATGTGCCAAAATGAAATTTGAGAATTCTATAGCCCTAGCTTTATTTATGACTGCATGTATGTTGTGACTCTACATCACATACAACCAGAGAAATGAAAAGTTGTGTTCCATCTGTGTACAATGAATCAAAATGCATGCTATCATGTATACCTAAGTAGAATAAATAAATGCAAGTAAGAAAAAAAATAATATTAAAAAAAATTTGAAAATTCTATTTGGATTTAATTTGAAGAGTCCAGGAGGGTGGGGAAGAACTTCTCTCTGGCTATATTGATTCTGAGAGTAAAACTACCTAATTTAAAATTAGAAAATGTACTTACAAGGTGTTTCATGTTGTCTCTCTCTCAGACCTTGTACAACTCCATGCATAATGGGATTTTCTATGTCCCAGTTATTTCTAAACCTGGTTTATATAGTCCTAGACTTTGCACCTATTGCCATGATAAAGATATGTGGGAGTAGTTAACCATGATCCAGGTACTATTTGGGAAGGAGAGAGTTTATGTAATTATACTTATCACTTTTCTTTGATTTCCTCTAAGTATTTTCCTTTCTTCCTTATACCACCACTGGTTCCAGAGCAAACAAAGGAAATGAAGGAGGCCTTGTGGGCTGGCATACCCATGACCTTAACCACTAAGGTAAGGATTAAAAACAGTAGATCCCCACGAAATGACCCAGATACACAATCAATGAGCTCACTGTTTCTACTTCTCAATTTCTGAATTTTTTTTTTTAATGATTAATGTTTAATAACACTGAAGGTGGTTGGGAGAAACCTTATGAAGCCAAAAGAGGCAGATTGAACTACAAGATTAAACTGGTTGAAAATAAGTCCTGGTCCAGCACTTTATCCAAACCTAAACACACATGGGTCTGCCCTCTGCCCACCCACCAAGCCAACCTCATCTCACCTCTTCAAACATCCACCTCTGGTTGACTTTCCTGATATTCTGGTACTTTGTTCTCATTATATGACTTGTCTCTCTTCTCAGCTTTCATTGCAGGGTGCTTTTTTCCATAAAGGACACTGACCAGCCCTGGAACCCTGATACATGGGGAACCATGACCTTCACGCAGTAAGTTAAGCACTGATTCAGGACTTTTCACACATTATCTTTCTCAAGCTCTGACCTGGTAGCTCAGTGACCTTGATCAAATACCCTGAGGCAAGAACCAAAACAGATATTTCTTCTGAGAGAAGAAGAGCTGAAAAGGGGAGACTGGATAGTAGAGTGATCCAAGAGGGAAGATAGGCAGCTCAGTCCTTACTTAATGAAATTGGCCATGGAAACTTTGAATAGATGGACTTTGGGGACTTTTAGGTCATCCAGGGCTCAGTTAATATCATACTCATATCTCCGTTGTTCTCAGTAGTTTAAAAAATGCACAAAACAAATAACCTAATTAATAAATGGGCTAAGGAAGTGAACAGAGACACTTCACAGAAGAATTGATCAACAGATATATAATCAATTGATTATATCAATCAATTGATCAACAAGTATATAAAAAAGTTCAACATCTCTATCAATTAGAGAAATGCAAATCAAAACTACTCTAAGATTTTTTTTAAATATTTTTTTAGTTGTAGATGGACACAATGTCTTTATTTTATTGCTTTGTATGTGGTGCTGAGGATCGAACCCAGGGCCTCATGCATGCAAGGCAAGCGCTCTACCGCTGAGCTACAATCCCAGCCCCAAAACTACTCTAAGATTTCATCTCACTGTAGTCAGAATGGCAATCATTAGAATATAGGCAACAATAAGTGTTGGCGAGGATGTGGGGAAAAAGGTACACTCATACACTGCTGGTGGGACTGCAAATTGGTGTAACCACTACGGAAAGCAGTATGGAGGTTCCTCAGAAAACTTGGAATGGAACTACAATTTGACCCAGCTATCCCACTCCTTGGTTTATACCCAAAGGAATTAAAATCGGCATACTACAGTGATGCGGCCATGTCAATGTTTATAGCAGCTCAATTCACAATAGCTAAATTGTGGAACAAACCTAGGTGCCCTTAAACAGATGAATGGATAAAGAAAATGTGGTACATTTACAAAATGGAATATTATGCAGCCTCAAAGAAGAATGAAATCATGGCATTTGCCAGTAAATGGATGGAGTTGGAAAATATCATGCTAAGCAAAATAAGCCAATTCCAAAAAAACAAAGGCTGAATGTTTCCTTTGATATGTGGATGCTAATTCACAATAAGAGGGGGGTGAGAAATGCAATTTCTGAAGTTTTTTTTTAATGATTAATGTTTAATAACACTGAGGGTGGTTGGGAGAAATAGAGAATAGAGTTACTATAGATTAGGTAGAGGGGAGTGAAGGGAGGGGAGGGGCTGTGGGGATAGGAAGGACAGTAGAATGAACAGACATTATTACCTTATGTACATATATGACTGCATGACCCATGTGATTTTACAACATGTACAATCAGAAAAATGAGAAATTATATCCCATTTATGTATGATATATCAAAGTGCATAAATGCATTCTACTGTCATATATAATTAATGAAAACAAATAATAAATTTTTAAGAATGCACAAATGATATATCCAGTCATTGTTGACTAAATAAGTAAAATGGATTAAAAGGATAACTTTTAGAGACTAACAAAGTGTTGTGCTTTGTCTCTAAATAGGTGATGGCAATAAGGAAGAAATAAAAGTTAAACTCTTTTTTTTTAGCCTAGGGAGTTTGTGAGAAGCTTTATAGAGCCATCAAATCACGAAGCAAGAAGGGATCATGAAATGTAGTGTTTATCCTCTAATGATAACGTTGTAGGAATCAGGAAAGATGGTGATTTTCAGAAAATCAAAAGGAAATATAATTACATCTATGTATGAAGGACCTTAAAACTTATAAGTCAACTTCCTAGTCATGATTTTATTTGCTCTTTATTACGACTGTATGTGTTAGGAGGAATAGTGAATGTTAATCCATTTTACAAATGAGGATGTGCAGTCAATAGATTAACAACTGCACATGAACTAAGTTCAGCTTTCAACTCTGCACTAGCCAGATCTATCATTGCAGAGCTAAAATCTGACCATGAGTCTCCAGATCATGAAGTTTCCAATTATGTGCATTTGTTCTCACCCCAGTCAGAATGGCAGCTATCCAAAATACCAGCAACAATAGGTGCTGGTGAGCATGTGGTGAAAAAGGAACACTCAAGCATTGCTGGTGGGACAGCAAATTGGTGCAACCAATCTGGAAAGCAGTTTGGAGATTTCTTAAAAATCTTGGAATGGAACTACCATTCGATCCAGCTATCCCACTCCTTGGCTTATACCCTAAAAATTTAAAAACAGCACACTACAATACAGCAGTCACCTCAATGTTTATAGCAGCACAATTCACAATTGCAAAACTATGGAAGCAACCCAGATGCCCTTCAATAGATGACTGGATAAACAAACTGTGGTACATATACACAATGG
>CM053411.1:28575860-28632018 GCA_028644305.1 Xerus rutilus
ACTCCTTGGCCTATACCCTAAAGACTTAAAAACAGCACACTACAGTAAAGCAGCCACTTCAATGTTTATAGCAGCACAATTCACAATTGCAAAACTGTGGAAGCAACCCAGATGCCCTTCAATAGATGAATGGATAAAGAAACTGTGGTACATATACACAATGGAATATTATTCAGCAATAAAAGAGAATAAAATTATGACATTTGCAGGCAAATGGATGGAATTGGAAAGCATTATGCTAAGTGAAGTAAGCCAATCCCAAAAAACCAAATGCCGCATGTTCTCTCTGATTAGTGGATGCTGATGAATAAGGGAGGTGGGAATGGGAAACATAAGAGAAACAGAGGAACGCTGGACACGGCATGGGGGAGGTGGGGGGCGGGAAAGGGGAATGGGTATAGTAAAGATGGTTGATTGAGATCGTCATCACTACCCTTGGTGCATGTATGAAGACACAATTGGTGTGACTTTATCTGGTTTGCAACCAGAGAAATGGAAAAACTGAGCTCTATATATGTACTATGACTCGAAATGCAATTAAATAAACTAATAAAAAAAGTCAAAAAAAATAATAATTCAATCGCATATTGAAATCTGCATTCAGTTCTGCAAAGACCAATACTCACGTGCTACACAAAGAGGAGTATCTCACCAATAAATTCAAACCATGGAATCTCACTAAGGAATGAGTTTTGGCTAATAGAAAGCACTTCTTTTCCCCCCTACATATCCCCTCTATCTTCCAATCCATTCTTAATCTCTTCCAATGCCACCACTTAAATTCTCAAAAGTCATGCAAGCATTTTCGTGATTCAGTGGCCACTGACCTCTGCCTGCCTGCCTTCGACTGCTCTGCAACCTACTCCAGGTGCTCACGAAATCTTCCTGTCCACTGTCCCACATACATAGCCCATGCTTTCCTAACTCCAGGCCCAGGTCCATTCCTGGAGGCTCCCTGTTCTACTTCTTTCCCTTATTTCTTCTTCAAGCTAAATGTGAATAGCAGCCCCTTTCCCCCATCCTCCCTTCATTCACAGCTGAATGTTCTCTCTTCTTTGGAAACATCAGAGTTCTCTGCTTGTACCTTACTTTTTCCATTTATATTTTTTGTGGTGTCATATCTATTCATATAGTTGTGTGATCAGGTCTTTAAATTGAACATTTATGCCACTTGACTGTAAACTCCATGAGGTTAGAGATTCTGCTTTGTTCTCTGCTGTTCTCAGTACCCCACACAGAGGAAGTACTGAAAGGTACATCCATATGTTAAATGAATGAATGAATGGATTTCACCGCTAAGATATTATTCATCTTTATACTTCCTGGAGTACTTAGCAGCATCTGGCAAATAGCCAGTATGCAGTCAATATTTGTTGAATTTAAAAGCAAATAAAGAAATCACATATTTAATGATTATGTGAATGAGGAAAATAATTAAAGTCTGAACAGAATAGCAATTTCCACAAGGAAAAATAGGCCTCTTTATAAGCTCCAATTATAGCTCAATTATAGGGGTAGCAGAGAGACATAATTAATATTTTTGTCCCTAGATTTAAGGTTAGGAGGGGAAGAAAAAAGAAAATAAAAGCCAGACAACTGTAAAGCTGTTTGCTTTTTATCTTGCATCCTGGAAACTTTGGCAGGAGCACAGCTCCTTTGCCTGGTTTGCCCGGATCCCCTATCCTGCTTGGTGTTTGCTAAACCTGCTTTGATTTTTCCCCTTAATGTACCTACTGCCTGCTGTAAACCAGAAACTTCTTCATCCTCACTTTCTTGTCTCATTCTGGAATGCAGACTTCTACCTTTATCCCTGCAACTGTACAGATACTTAACTAGTATTTTCATATTGGCAGAACTCAGGGGAGATCAAAACTGAGGATTTCTTTAATTAGTCAAGAATCACCCATGTGTTAGCTACGGTGTGGCTTCCCTGATCCTTAAGCAAATGCAAAATGTAAATCAATATTCCAATCATGTCATTATGGCTACCAACAATCTCTTGTTCTGTTGGACTATGTTTAATGAGTTCTTTCCAGAGATTGTGATACATGGTGTATCTGGCCCTCTTCCTGCAGATGCTACTTGTTTTACATTCCTGCGTTCAGTCATGATTATGTCCATTGGCTTCTCTGCTTACCTCCTCCACTCTTCTCATAATCCCCTCTCAGGCCCCTGTGCTTCCTTCATTCCTGTGTACATTCAGAAACCTGGGATCTCTGCCTTCCAGGCCACCAGCTGCCCTGACTCCACTGTGCTCCTGTTAACTCTTCCTTTTCTGGCTCCATTTTCCTGGATGTTCTCTCTGTTATTTCTTTTGGCCTTCCCTTCCTGGATCTCAGACCCTAGTAGTTTCTCTAGCATAGCCACCTCTGAGCAGGCACGATTGTTTAGCAAACATTATCTTGCTGCACCTTCTGTCTATCCTGAGGTACTTCTCTCCATGTGCACAAAAGCTCCCATTGCTTGGTTTACCCCATTTATTTCTGAAGGCAATCCAGGGTAAAAGAGCAGCCAGTATCCCAGGTCACTCCATCTTCTCAGGCTATGGCGTTGTCTTCTCTACAGCTTAAGTCTCTTAGTACCAAACTTTTTATTCAACTAAACACTTTGAATAACCTGATCATTTTTTCTGCTCTAACGAGAACCCACCAGGATTTGTATCCCTTGCCTCCATGAATGCATCCAAGTAGTTATGTCCAAGTCAAGATTCGGGTTACTAGATTGATCTGGCTGACTTTCAGGGATGTACCAAATGGCAATCTGATTTGAGCAGGCTCCTGGAAGATCTGACTCATGAGATGACACGAACTTTGCTCATCATTCTGTAGGAGTACGTTTGGGCTTCTTGAGAATTGTCAGTTTGGTAAAAATGTCATTTCAGAGAAGTGAGGAAGTGACCAAAGGCTTGGGCAGTAGGATCTGCCTAGGAACTGTTAGGGAAGCTGAATGCTGACCTGTAAAAACCTATGAGAGGAAATCGAGAGATGGAGGAGGGGCCAGACACTGTTCTCTATTCCCCTTACAACATCCTCATTATGCTATTGTGAGTTAGGTTTTTATTATCAGGAGTCAATACTCCACGGACCTAGAGAAATCTTGCCTGTAAGAAGATTTTTGTTCTCAGGAAGTTGTTGCAAAGTAGTTTTTCATGATAACACATGTATGAAGCAACTTGTGCACATACCCAGGTGTGACCTAGACAGTTCCCACATATATGCTATTCAAGTACAATGTTTCTGAAGTTTTCCATCATATGTTTCCAGGGCTTTCTGCTGTTCTCCACTTTTGGGGATCAAGTGCAGATCGAGGGCTAACCCATTAATTCATTCCTATTCCTTATATTTCAGAGAAGGGTGTATGTGGTGACCAGCCTTCCACCTGATTCCCAATGATACTTCCTTCCTAGAATTCATGTCTTTGTAGAAGTCTCCCTCCTCCCTCCCTCAAATAATGAATAGGGTTGACCTGTGCAATCAGTGGGATATTGTAGAAATAACAGTGTAGAAATTTCTAGGTTAGTTCATAAAAGACATTGTGGCTTCTACTTTGTACTCTTATGGATGGCCTACTGTGGAGAAGCCAATTGCCATGTTGGGAGACAATCAGTAGACTTATCAGAGGATTATGTAGTAACAAACAGGCTTGCTGTCCACAGCCATGTAAGGAGCCATCTTGGAAGTGGATCTTCCAGCCCTAGTCATGCCTCAGATAACTGAAGCCCTGGACTACATTTTGACTAAAATGTCAGAAGAGACCCTAGCTAGAACCACCCAGATGGGCCCCCTTGGATTCCTGGTCTGGGTGATGCCATACATGTCAATTGTGTTCATGTTTTGGATAATTTACTATGCAGCAAGAGGTAGTTGGTTTTATTTTATTAATGTTAAATTCACATAGCATAACATAATCTATTTTGAAATGTAGAATTCACTGATATTTGATATAGTCACAGAATTATGCAACCACTTCTTCTACCTACTTTTGAAAGCATTTTTATCACTTTAAAAAGAAACATCATGTCCCTTAAACAGTAATCTCTTATTTCCCTTTCCTCAACCTCTGGCAATTACCAATCTGCCTTCTTTCTGGAAGGATTTACCTGATCTGGATATTTCATACAAATGAAATCATACAATATGCATCCTTTTGTGTCTAGATTCATTCACATAGCATAATTTCAAGGTTTACCCATGCTACAGTATATATCAATATTTCATTTCTTTTTACAGCTTATATTTCTCTGTATGTACAGATCACATTGTGTTTACCCATTCATCTCTTGATGGACAATTTGGTGGTTTCTGCCTTTTTGCCATTGTGAATCATGCTGCTATGAATGTGTGTGTACATGAATTTGTTAAGGTACTTGATTTCAGGTATTTGAGGGTATTTAACTAGTAGGAATAGAATTGATAGGTCATAGAGTAATTTTGTGTTTAGCTTTTTGAGAAATCATCAAACTGTTTTACATAGCTGATGAACAGTGTTACATTTCCATCAGCAATGTATAATGGTCCCAATTTCTCTATATTCTCAGCAACACTTGTAATTTTTTTAATTATAGCCATCCTAGTAGATATGCGATAATATCTCATTGTGGCTTTGTTTTGAATTTCTCTAATAAAGGAATAAATTATTTTACACACTGGCTATCAGAGTCTGTATTTGGTCCGTCTAAGGAATGGTACCTTGAAGTGTTTTACTCATTAACTCACTAATTTGCTCATTCCTTGAACAAGCACCCCTTGAGTATCTTCTGCTAAGTAGGATCTGGGTGTTGCAGAGATCTTAAAGATGAATAAAACAATCTATTCTCCAAAGAGCTTCCTGTTAATTTGGGGAAATGAAATGTTTAACTTTGCATGAGTTTGCAATCTATTCTAGTGGTAAGCAACTTTGAAGGAGATGTGAGGAAGCGTTAATGGACTTAACACACACCTCTGTTCCCATTGCATTGTCTGTTTTCACTTCTTTTCAGGGTTACTTTCATAAGCAAAAAACACATGCGGTTACATCTCCCACATTCAAACAAAATAAAATGGCAATAAAGACAGAGATAAAAGGAAAATTTGTCTCTTGACAGCACTTCCCCACCCCAAGCACTGCCCCTTTCCTCTCTTTCTATCTTTAGCCAAATCCCTGGGGACAGTGGTCTACACTATCTCTTCCTTATCTCCCAGGAGCCCTCTCCACTCAGGTGCACCCCCAGATACTCCACTGGCCTTCACACAGTAAAGACCTCAACACTCAGGGCAGTGGCCAATTCTCAGCCCCTCCTACTTCTCAAACCAGCAGCATTTGGTGCCATCGATCCCCTCCATCCTTTCGGTGGGCCTCCAGGATGCCCCCTTGTTTGACTTTGCTCCTATTGTTCTCATCATTCTTCTTCCTTTTCATCTTCCCAGACTCTAAACACAGGAGTGTCCTAGACCTTAGCTGTTGGGCCTTTCCACTTCTCTATGTTCAGCGCAATTAGATTCCATCCAGTATCATGGCTTTAAGTATGATTTTTACTTAAAGTCATGCAGCTTTAAGTAAAAAAGGGGTCTGCAGCTCTCATGTTTATACTTCAGCCCAGAGGTCTTTCTTTTCTTTTTTTATTTTTTGGTACAAGATACTGAACTCACTCAACCATTGAGTCACATCCCCAGCCCTATTTGTATTTTATGTAGAGACAGGGTCTCACTGAGTTGCTTAGCACCTTGCCGTTGCTGAGGCTGGCTTTGAACTTGCGATCCTTCTGTGTCAGCCTCTCGAGATGCTGGGATTACAGGAGTGTGCCACTACGCTTGGCCCAGATGTCTCCCTTGACCTCCAAAACAATGTGTCTAACTTTCTACTCGATAGCTAATTATCTGACAGCAGCATGTTCAAAACTGAACTTGTTTTTCCTTCCCAAACCTGCTACCCCTCAGTCTTCCCCATCTTGGTGAACGAAAGCACCATCCTCCACTCACTCAGGCCAATAACACTGGGGTCCTCCTGACTCTTTTCCCATCCAAATGGATCACATAATCTTCAATCATTCATAGCTGTACCTGCAAAATGAACACAGCATTAAATAATTTCTCATCAACTCTACCCATGTTTAATCCACCTCCATATCTTTACTGAGAATATTTTGAAGGCTCCTAACAGGTGCTTGCTAGAGACCATGAGGTGGGTCATTTCACTTTTCTGATCTAAATACAGCTATAGCTTCCAGTCTCATTCACCATAAAAGCCATATGTGCCACAAAATATACAAAGCCCTGTGGGTCAGACCCCGGGTACCTTTCTGCCTTCACCTCCTACTGTTTCTCCACTCACTCTGGCTTCTCCTACCCTCTCTGTTTTGCTGCTCTCTGCTCAGGGCCTTTGCATATTCTGTTCCACCTATCTGGAACATTTTCCCTCAGTTCCTTATTCCCTCATCTTTTAGGTGTATATCAAAATGTAATGTCAATGAAGCCTTCTCTGGGCACTCTATATAAAATTGCAACCTGTGTTCCCACCTCTGATATTTCTATCCCTATCCCCTGCTTTATTTGTCTCTATCTCACTGACCACAGCGTGACCTACCCTGAGTTTTACCTGTTTATTTCCCTAGTACATAAATGCCCCAAAGATGAGGACTTTGTCTACTTTGTTTCCTGCTTTATCTCCAGTCCATAACCCAATGCATAGTGCCTGGGAGATAATCAAAACCACGAACAAAGTAGCAAATTAATCAAAAGTGCCCTCAAAGAAAGGAAAAGAACATCATGAGAGAGAATAGCAATTGAGAGCCAATTTAGATGAGGGAAAGAGTACAGGGGAGAAACCGGGCCTCTCTGAGAAATGGCTTCGAGGCTTTCCAGAAGCATGAGCAGGGCCAGCTGGAAATGTGTGTGGGGTGAAGTACCCTGATTAGCTGTTTTGGTTTGCCCTGCACTGGGAGGTTTCCCAGATGCGGGACTTCCACTGCTAAAAGGGAAGTGGCAGGTGAACAAGCATGAGTTGGTCACTCAAGGGGAAGGGGAAAAACGTGTCCCCAGCAAAGGCTGGGACAAATGCAAATGCTCTACTGGAAAGGCCGAAGGGCCAGGCTGGGTGGAATCTTCTAGGCTAGGACAGCAGGTGTTTTCTGTCTGCAATGGGAGGCCACCACAGGGTCTTTCAAAACCATTTCTAGCTTTGTGTGGAGAATGAGTTGGAGGTGGTAAGTGTGAAGTGTGAGGACCCTTTATTTCCAGGTGCTGAGGGCTGTGATGGGGGTCTGCAGATTCATCCAAAGCTCTGGGGCACTGGGAGGTGGAGTGGGGGCTGAGTTATGACTGCTCTGTCTCCTGGCACTGTGCAGAAGGAGAAGACGCTGCATCCACCTGATTTCAGTGAACACAGGCACTACTGTGAACTGCTAAGTGGGTGAGATCAAAGTGGTTTCTTGATAAAGCAAGAGCTTGTCAAGGGGGCATTTCTGAGCCATATTCTACATTCAGTCAATAGAGGTGTTAATCCTCAATCTAGATACCAGAGCAACCCAATTGTAGGCTTTGGCTTTAAACTTCACTGCAGATTAACCAACTGTCAAGGACGGCAGCTGCCGGCAAGACAGGCCATACTGATGAAGAATGTCAGACCTGCATGGCAGGGATGTGGCCGTCTTCCCTGAGGTGGGCACAAAAGCAGTGACATGAGTTCCTGGATGCCCTGGATATGCCTGCCGCCATCATACCCCAAGAGAGCAGTAAGAAACCTATGTAATGACAGTTTACAGGGTGGGATTTCCTGGCTCTGACTCATCAAGGAAAAACCTGTGGCCTAAGAAAAGAGAGTGGCCGCCAGACGAGCATCATCAAGACCGTTTTGCCCTTTGAAAAATAAAATTTGAACGAGAACAACAGTACTAAGCATCTTGAAAACCAAGTTGACTTTCATGATGCTATAGTTATTGTTGCATAATCTCTCCAGGTGTTTTCCCATGTGAATTCATCTATTAACATAACCTCTACAAAGGAATGTGTCCCGGAATTTTTATTCTTACATTTCAATTATTCATTCCCATTCTAATCAAACAGGTTACTCTCTAAACTTGGATGTATAATAGTGCTATAAACATTTTTGTGTGCAAAGTTATGTTTTATATTTTTCCTTAAGAGAGACTCCCAGGTATGTATAATATGTCAAAATACACTCTACTGTCATGTATATCTAAAAAGAACAAATTTTCAAAACTATGTTCACTAAAAAAAAAGAAAGAGACTCCTAGAAGTAGATCCAAGTCAAAATATTTAGATGCTATGATACATGTGCATTATTTACTGCCAAATTGCTTTCTGAAGTCTTATGTTAATTTTCACTTCCATTCATAATGTGTGAGTATACCCTTTTTTGTTTGTTTTTTTTAATTTATGTATTTATTCTATTTAGGTTTACATGATAGCAGAGTGCATTTTGATTCATTGTACACAGAGGGAGCACAACTTTTCATTTCTCTGGTTGTATGTGATGTAGAATCACATCATACATGTGGTCATACATAAAGCTAGGGCTATGATGTCTGTCATATTCCATCATCTTTACTGTCCCCCTGCCCCCTCTCCCCTCCCACTCCTGTGACCAAAGTTCCTCCATTCTTCCTGTGTCCTCCCCCACATTGTGGATCAGCATCCACTTATCAAAGAGAACATTTGGCATTTGGTTTTTTGAGATTGGCTTACTTCACTTAGCATGTTTTTTTTTTTTTTTTATTTTTGGCTCTGGAGATTGAACTCAGGGGCACTCGACCACTGAGTCACATCCCCAGCCCTATTTTGCGTTTTTTTATTTAGAGACAGGGTCTTACTGAGTTGCTTAGCTCCTTGCCATTTCTGAGGCTGGCTTTGAACTAGTGATTCTTCTCCTGTCTCAGCCTCCCAAAGTGCTGGGATTACAGGCTTGTGCCATCACACCCGGCTGAGTATACACGTTTTGTAGTAACAGCTATTACTTTTCATTTTTCAGTTTTGTCATTTAGTAGGTAGGATGCCATATCTCATTTTTTCTTTTTAAAAAAGTTATGATTACAAACATATTAATTGTACAAATTAATGACATTGACTGATATTTTCACACATGTATACATCATATGTTGATGATGTCCATCTCCCCTTGGCCTCATTTCCAGTCCCTAACAATCCCTCTTTTACTTTCAGGTCTTCTATCATTTTAAGTTTCCACATATATAAAAAACCATGCAATACTTGTTTTTCTGTGTCTGGTTTATTTCACTTAACATGATATCCCCAGTTCCATCCATTTTGCTGCAAATGACAGGATTTCATTCTTCTTTATGGTGAGAATAGTATTCCACTGTGTATGGATGCCATATTTTCTTTATCCACTCATCTGTTGACAGGCACATAGGCTGTTCCATACCTTGGCTATCAAGAATGGTGCTGCAATAAGCAAGCATATGCAGGTATCTCTTTTGTAAGATGACTTCATTTTTTTTGGATATATGCCTCCATACTGTTTTCCACAGTGGCTGTACTAATTGACATTCCCATCAATAGTGCCTAAAGGTTCGTTTTCCTCCACATTTACTTTTTGTTGTTTTAATAGCCATTCTAATTGGGTAAGATGTAACCTTATTATAGTTTTGATGAGCATTTACCTAATGGTTAATGGTATTTACAATTCACCTTTGTTTTAATTTTACTTTTTTGGTTATTGATGAGATCAGATATTTTTCCATAAAACCCTCTTTCTTTTCATCCCTCCTATCATTTGCAATTTGCAGTTCTTATATAAGCCCAAGCTCTCTCATTTATAATGGGGATAACTGTAGTATCATTTAATAGGATTATTGTAAGAATTAATTTATCAGAGTAGTGTTGGATAGTGGTCACAAACTTGAGCTTGGATCTCATCATACTGTATGGCTTTGGATACTGGTTCTGATATTTGAAAGCTGATGGGACATGGGAAGGTCATAAGGCCAAGAGCATGTGTAGTTATCTTTGAAATATGTTGTCTGTCACATCCATTATTCTTGTCTTTAAATAAATTTCTAATTACACAAATAATGTACCATAGTAAAACATGAAAGCCTGAATGATAAGGCCAACATCCCCTTTGACCAATACCTCAACCCAATCAGCTCTTCAAAGGTGATCAGCAGAGTGTTTGGCAGGTATCTAACAGAATCTCTTCTTCAATGCATGTACACCTGGCACAAACACTCATGCCCACACAAATTACACAAAATCTGTAGTGTCTCTATGTTTGGCATAAGTAGGATCATATTGCATAGATTTTATTTCAACCTGTTTTCACTCAGTGTGTTTAGAGATTGTACTGTGTCATACATTGAGGTCCATTTTATTCTTCTGCATTTGTTTGCAGTATTTGCATAGTGAAGATAGTTTGCTAAGGAATTCCCCTACTTGTTAGCAGAAAATGCCTGTCCTTTTCCCCTAGACTCTAACAGTTAAACATTTTCAGCCAGACTTATGTAAATGGTGTTGTTGGTTTACTTTGCATTTTTCTGATTATTAGTGAAATTTGCATCTTTTTAAATAAATTGACTGAACATTTCCATTTCTGTTGTGAATTGTTTTTATACTTTGCTCCTTTTTAAATGGGTCATCTAAACAGTTAATTTATAGAAATGTCTTTGTATACTGTTTCTTTGTTGAAAATTTTGTTTACAGTTTTTATTGCACAGCATTTTCCTGTTCTGATATAATGAATTATATCAATTATTTTATTTAAGGCTATTAATTTTTTCACCAGAAAGCCATTTCTACTCCAAAAACACTTTTTAAAAATATATAAAGTTTTTTATAATATATAAAAAACTTTTTAAAAATATATAAAGTTTTAAAGTTTAGAACTTTAAAATATATAAAGTTTTAAAGTTTAGATCTATCAAATTTAGGTTTTAAGCGTGATTTAGGTTTTAATGGATATTTCAATGTCATTTATTCAATTTTTTCCAACTGACTTGAAATATCACCTGTATTGTATGCTCGATTCTTATATATGTAAATGTGATTCTTCATTTTCCATTTTTCCCATTATCTTTATGTCTATTTTTGTGACAATACTATAGTATTAAGCCATAGCTTTCCAATGTTTTTTCCTCCCCTGTTTCTTTTTTGTTTCAAATTTGTCTTGTCTTTTCTTTCTCATTTATCCTTCCATATGAGTTTTAGAGCCATATTATCAGGGGCTTTTGATTGGAAATTCATTGCCTTTATTAATTAACTCGGGGGAGGATTAACAAATCACTTCTGTTCTTACGTTTGCCAAGTCATTTTCCTCTTGTTGCTTACTATCTGTAACTGTAGCATGCAGTTCACAAAGCAGCCACAAGGTGGGTGTAGGAGGCCAGAAAGTGACTCTCAGGCCCTTTTGTTGCTCTTTAAGAGACAAGTTAAGGTACCAAGGGAGAGGAGGAGGGACTTACTGGACAGAATGAAGTTGTAGTTATCTGCAGATAATCTTACCCTTATTGTGCACAACATACAAATATTTCACTTACATGATTTTTCTGGAGTAGATGAAGGTGATTTTTCCCCATTTCATAGCTGACAAAACGAAGCTCAGAGAAACAAGATAACTTCTTTAGGACACACAGCCAGATGGGGAGGAGACAGAGACCATGTACCCCCTTGTGAAAATTTCCCTATTCTACACTATCTGAAAGAAAAAAAAGAAATAGGTAGAAACTAAAATTCAAAGCAAAGGAGGAAAATATGTGCAGAACCAACATCTCTATGTTCAAAATCTCAGAGTCCCTGTCTCTGTGCCTCCCGCCTACTTAAGTGGCCACCAAGCCTGTGCAGTTTTCCTTTTGGGTATATCCCACATCTATCATCCTCTCAATTTCATCCTCTTCATCTCACTTCTGGATGATATCCTGACCCCAGGTTTCCCTTTCAGTTCATCGTCTTCACAAGGATGATCATTTTTGTTAGATACGGGAAAACGGGAGCAAACCAGGTTATTGTTTCAAGGATAGGGTGATGATGGGGTTGAGTGGGAAACCAGTGGGCTTTCACACTGGCTGGAACTTCTGGGAACAATTGGGTGGGTTGATGGACAGGATGCCAAGTGTGTGCCCCCAACACCTCTCTTGGTTTCTCCTGAGACACCCACAAGGAACCTCTAAGGACTGGGGTTTATTATCTTGTGGCCTCAGCAGATGGGCCCAGCAGGAAAATATGTTGGGGACAAGCATGGGTGGCTCCTGTCATCTCATTATGGAGCATCACTGGGCAGCACAGGGTAGCCTCTTGGTTGCCCGCTTGGCTGCTGAAGAGTAACTCCATCCTGGGGCCTACAATCCAAAATCAGTCTTGCTGAGTCACTGTGGAAACAGGACCTGGGCCATGCCCCTGGGCACCTGCTCTTTCAATTTCCTGTAGCTTTAAGAAGAGGAATTAGAACTCTCAGTGTGACCTTATAAAGGCAAATTGGTGCTCTTTGGAGGGGAGGAGCTGTAACTCAGGGAGGCCTGCAGAGGGGAGGGAGAGGTGGCTGTGCTTAGCTGAGATGTTTATCTATTATCTATCACCTATCTATCTCACATATGCATTACAACTTTTTTTTTTGTCTTTTACAACTTCTTAAGCTCACAAAACTCAGATTTGCCTGTTCCAGTGATGGTCGTGGGGAGTTAGAGAGATGTTTATTCCCACCTTCCAGGAAGAAGCTCTATGTGAGCTATCCTATAAAAAGAAAAGATCAGATCTAAGGCTGTATGGCTGCTGCTTGGGATGCATCACGCTCACAGGTCATCCCTCCTCCAACTCTCCTTGTTCTTCTAAAGCAAACTGCCCTATAGATTCCAAATAGGAACTCAAATATATGGCAAAAAATGTTCTGAGCTTCTGGAGATACAATGCCCAGCACCTCAGAAACACTCTGAGTTGATCAGGGTCTTCTTTGGCCGGGGATGCTCTGTGTCACCCCTCAACATCCACAGATGCTCTCTCCCTGAGCTGCTCCTCTAACTAAGCTTCACATTCAGCTCCTCGAGCGAGCCCTTGGGGACAGTTGCTGGGCTGGCAAGAGTTCTGATTGATGCTGTCTCCTGGGGTCAGGAATCACTGCAGCTACAAAAGCCACCAGTGTAGCCTCCTCCTGGAGAAAATGATGGCTTTTACTAGGATATTAAACATATGTTTTGTTTGGAAAAAGAGAATTAGAGAGGTTATGTAACTTATTAAAGGCCACATAGCTATTGCTTCCGTGCCTCCTTTCAAACCAAATGAAAATCCTAACAGTGACAATTTATTGCGTATCCTCCATAAATCCAACCTCTGGCTAACCTCTTGCCATATGACTTCTTACTTAATTCTCACTATTATCATTAATTTAAGAATGAGGAACATTCAGATAAATTTTGTAACTTGCTCAAAATATGATTTCACAATTGTTTCTATTAACCATTTTATGCAGTATCATGAAATTATAATACTATATTATAAAACTCAGAAATTGAGTCTGAGAGCTGCTCTGTATCTTGTATGCTGGGAATTCAGGTCTCACTCTAAAAAAAATAAATTTCAGAAGGTTAGGATGTTAGCAGGAAGCTTTATCAAGTGCCTGTCCTTACCAGGCCCCCACACTACCCCTTCCTCTCCACTGCTACCCAGATCATGTGTGCATATGTACATGTTTACACACACATTCACACCACGGAGTTCCATGGCAACTGCCTTTAAGAAAAAGATTCTCAACCTGGCGTGGTGACACGTGCCTGTAATCCCAAAGGCTCAGGAGGCAGAGGCAGGAGGATTGTGAGTTCAAAGTCAGCCTCAGCAATGTGGAGGCGCCAAGCAACTCAGTGAGACCCTGTCTCTAAATAAAATAGAAAATAAGGCTGAGGATGTGGCTCCATGGTTGAGTGCCCTGAGTTCAATCCCCTGTACCCCCGGCCCCACAAAAAAAGAAAAAATTCTCAAGGTGAGGGGGTACAGCGACAGCTCCAACCTCTTCCCACACAGATGAGGACACCAGCTCTAGTTCAACTTGCTTACTGAAATTAAGACAAACTGAACAACAAAGGTAGTTAACTTCTGTTCAGGGTCAATCTAAAAAACTTCACAGCATACTGGTTAACTTAATATCATCACATCTCATGCCTTTGTTAAAAGGGTAAAGGCCAAAGGCTCATCAATTATGGGATTTTCTTGTTCAAAACAAAAACACAATATTGATAAAATAAATTCAGATCCCATTTTAATAATCTCAGTTGGTAAGAACAATGTGTTCACAAGCCAATATTAACAAAGAATTGGTTAGCAGAATGTATTGTACATTTGGCAACAAATGCATATCTGTTCTATACTTTTATTTAAGCTTTATTTTTTTTTTTTAGTTGTAGGTGGACAGAATATCTTTATTTTATTTTTATGTGGTGCTGAGGACTGAACCCAGTGCCTCAAGCATGCTAGGCGAGCATGCTACCACTGAGCCATAACCCCAGCCCTTAAGCTTTATTTTGACACAATTATAAACTTACACAAAAGTGGCAAGTAAGAGGAAAAGAACTTTATTTCCCCGAGTTAATTGTGTGAAAATTGCCACACAGATACCCATTACCCCTGAATTCTTATTTGTATTTCCTACAAATCAGGACGTTTCTCTATAGAACCACAATGCAACTAACACAATCTGGAAATGTACACTGTCACCGTATAATCCTTAAGGCTTCAACCAAATTTGCCAACAATCCTATTAATAACCCTTTATAGGAAAAGAATCCAGTTTAGAATTCTGAGTTGCACTTAGTTGTCTGGCTCTTTGATTCCTCATAGTTTGGAACACAGTTTGTGTTTCATTTTAATGATTTGATGCGTTTGTAGGTTACAAGCCAGTTGTTTTGTGGTGTATCCCTCAATTCA
Source organism: Xerus rutilus (assembly GCA_028644305.1). Classification (NCBI taxonomy): domain Eukaryota; kingdom Metazoa; phylum Chordata; class Mammalia; order Rodentia; family Sciuridae; genus Xerus; species Xerus rutilus. The sequence goes on from CM053411.1 coordinate 28,590,719, forward strand.
CGTTGGTGTTTCCTCATGGTTGGACTCAGATTGCCATTCGGGTTGGTTCATCGCTATCAGGAACATCACTGGAGTGATGCTGAGTCCTCTCCTTTGCCACCCCTCAGGGGATGTGCAATTTTGTTTTGTTCCATGACTGATGTTGCTCACTTGGATGAGGTAACTTTTAGTAGGATTTTCCACAGTGGGGACTCCTTTCCCCTTTATATGTAATTAGAATGTTGTTGAGAGGTACTTGGAAACTAGGTAAATATTCCATCTGTCATCAATTTACTCATATATATATCTGTATGGACTCTAGGTACCCTATTACATATTGTAACCCATTACTGTCATTATTTATTTCGATGCTCTATTATTATCCCTGATTTGGCCAGAGGAAGTGCTTCACATTGGTTTCTGCATCTTTTTGACATACTCTATTATTAATGTGACCCAACAAGATGTTACAGGCTCATCTCATCTTGTGATTTCCCTGCTTCAGTCCTGAAATCAGCCATTTCTTCCAGTAGCCCTGGTCTCTTTTGCTAGAATATGATATTCAGAAGTCAAATATGGGCTCTAGATGTGCTCATTCCTATTGGAGTGTCTCTGTTCTCAAGTCTTCTCAGTGGACAGAGCTAGGGAATTTATATACATGATATACACACACACATATAGTATATGCCATATATAATATGTATGTTTTATATAATATATAATATATACATATTATATATACACACATACACACAGACTTATACACATTTGTGTGTATTTAGAAATCTATAGAGATAAATATAGATGCAAATGAACCACATTATATATTAATGTATTGATATGTTGTCAATTTATTACTTATCATTCATGTCTATATATCTACCCGAAAACCCATAGTTCATACCAATACCTCCAATTTGAATTTAATGCCATAATCCATTTTAGTTTCTTCCTTTCCATATTTGCACCTCACTTTTCTGACAAGGAGGAATCTGGTTCTCATCGTCCTTAATCTATCTACGTATTTGGTCAATCAGGTAACACGCAGCCAACCCCCCACTGCCATCAGCATCTCTTTCCCTATGTGGAAGTCCTTTCGGCTCTGGTTGCTACCATGGCTATTATGCCCTCCCACCATATGACACCCTCATCACCTGCTCGGACCTGACATCCTGCTCTAGGCTACTCTGGTTCCCACTCTCTATCTTCCTGGCAAAGGCACCTACTTCTCTGTGCCACATCTAGTAGATTTAGAATTGTTATCTAATTGCTCAGGAAAGGAAGGAAAGAGACTAGAAAGAACAGATCTGTTTTTTTTTCAAGACAAACGAAAGGAGAACTCTTCCACTATAGCACTACATTATTGGAATGTTCTTAATAGCAACTATTTCAACTGGCTTGGAACTGAAGTGACTAAATCTGGGAATGATATCCTGGAATTTTTGCATGAAAAGGTATTTCCAAGTAGATCATTTTTGTTCAAAGACAGCCTCAACAAATGCAAGGACCTGGCCCAGAAATGATAGGAGCAATTTATTAATAAAGACCTTGTGACAATCTCTTTGTGGTTTGTTCTTCATCCTTTGAATCCACAGAGGGGAAACTGGGGAATGCAGACTGGGAATCAGCTCTGAGTTCTAATCCTGACTGCACAACCCATACATGCAGGGTCATGAGACAAAGTCTTACCACAACGAGTGTTTGTCGAACCTGACAATCCCTCGTTCTCTTTCAGTCAGGCAGCTTAAGATCCCATGGCACTCTGCACATTTATCACATTGTCCACCCCACACTCCTCGAGGACAAGGACTGGCCTTGCTCATCATCTCCACTGTATCAGGTCGGATCTGGGAAATGCAGGCAGCCAGTGGGCCTTTGTGGGTGAATGCATGTGTGACTCCATGCTTGTTGGGTCTCTCTGTTTGGAAGCATCTGCTATTAGCACAGAGGAGAGCTCACTCCCAGATTGCATTGCTGGGAAGTCGTGCTTACTGGGACGGCTGGTGCACTGGAAGGGCTTCCATCCACCCGGCCCTCATAAAAACCCCCGATTCCCTGATAAGAGAGGAAGTGTCTGCCTCAGGAATTTGATCTGCGATAACCCCTTCCGCGGCTCTCGGGGGACTGTGGTGTGCATCTGCAATGTGTGGCCACTTGTTGCAGGGGACAGTGGCTGCTGCGGGCTCTAAAGGAATGTGTGTCCACTATTTAGTGCTGAAAGGCTGGAAAGAGAAGCAGAACCCGGCACATGTCAGGGTGGCTGACTCACTGTGATGGAAAGGGTGTGATTCTCCTCTGGGCAATGAGTGGGGGATGGAGTCACAGAGAAGAATGTGGAGAGGGTTAGGAAGTCTTGCTTCACTCATTGGGTCTCATTTTTTAAAAAAGAAATATCAAATGCTTTTTTTTTTCTTTTTCAAACTTTCCCATCTGTTTTCCTTTAACCTTTCGCCCTGACCTCTCCTAAAACTGAGCTTTAAATAAGCTAAAAGTTGACAGCACATCTTGTGCTTGTTCTGAACTTTACACAGAGTGCCAGAGTGAGGCAGCAGTGTCCCCGTGCATCCATCTGTAAGACACCAGGCAAAAGTGCCCAGATTCCTCCGCTTCACAGTGCTGTTGGGAGGACAGCATATTTTCAGAAGCAAAGAGTGAAATGCTTGACTTCTGTTCTTGGAGAAGGGAAGGCTTACATGGATCACAGATACCCTGGCAGGCATCCCATCCATTCCTTGGATAATCTTTTAGTGAAAGGGACCGGGATTAAATGATGGAAGATCACCTTCTCCATCTGTGCAACAGATAGCCTCCTGAAGTGCAGCTCTGATGTGAAAAAGAGAAAGACTATTGTCAAAGAAGCACAAAGTATCATTATTGGCGACTTCTCTTTTAGAACACACTTGTTCCATTGCTTAATGTGCATTTCATGAGCAGAAAGCTGTCTTCTAATTTCTAACTGTAAGGAGTAGTGGAAAATGAGGATTTTTTTTTTTTTTGTTTCAGTCCAAACTTCCATCAAGCTCATTCCACAAGTAGACAAAGAGAGGGCTTTTCATGCTGGGTAGTTGAAAAGAGCAGCAGGAATCAGAGAAGATTCAAGTGGGAGGCCAAGGTGGTATAGCAGAAGCGCTCTGTACTTGTAGAGAGTTGAGTTCAAATCTAAGTTCTGCTACATATAGATTACATCACCCCTAGAGACATGTTTATACAGCGCAGACCTTTATTCAGTGCAAAGAAAAGGTCAAACCTTTTACTTGTACCACTGACAGTGTTTGGGGTTCATTTAGGAATTTATGAGGAATTCTCCCCGCTCATTTTTCTTCTCTAGGTATTTCAGTAGTTAAAAAAGAGAAAAAAAACCCTTTAAATATTTAATAACGTGAGATTGACTGAACAAATCTAAGTACATACAAATAAATGGAGTATTATGCAGTAATTTAATAAAAATTATACAAATGTACATTAGCATAAAGATATTAGGGTTATTTTGTAAAAGTAGTTTACCAAACAGCTCCTATAGTATGAAATCAAGTCAGAGGGTTACGCAGTAAAATGCTTACACGGGCTATATATCTTCATGGTAGGATTAGGAGTTTTTAAGATAAATTTCTTTTTTCCATTTTTCCTTCTTAAAAATTTAATTGAGAGTATACATCAAATATGTATATTTATATATTATATAATATATCTAATATAACTCACTATTTCTAGTATATAATTCAATGACTTTTGGTATACTCATAGAGTTTTATAGCCATCACCACAGTCAATCTTAGAACTTTTTCAACACCACAAAAAGAAATCTTACCACCGCCCCTCCCTAATTTTTCCCTGTCCTCATCTCCCCCACTCATCCCCTGGCAACCACTAATTACTTTCTGCCTCTATTTGCAAACACCCTTTTAATTTATGCTTTAAATGCACATTCACATTTATCAAGTCTATGATTTAGTGGAGTTTGCCTGAGAGTCTATCCATTGACTGCACGTCGAAGCAACCATCCCAGAACTGTCTCCTCTGGACCCAAACCAGAGGCCAAAGTTATCTGTATTTGTGGATGGCTTTGAGACTGACAGGGGTGTTGTTTAGTGGGTTAGGTTTGGGAACCACAGTTGCTTCAGCTTCTTATTTTGCTCTCATCCCTGCCTAGAGAGAGATCTTTGCAACTTCTAGATCTTTTTTTCTAGATCCTTCTATTTCCAATGTGGGATCCCCTCTCTCACTCTCTCTCTCTCTGTCTCCTTCTCTTTCTACTCCTTCTTCTTCTTCTTCTTCTTCTTCTTCTCTTTTTCCCCAAGATGAAGTCTTGCTATGTTGCTCAGTCTGGCTTCAAACTCCTGGACTCTTGTGATCTTCCTGCCTCATCCTCTTCAATAGCTGGGACCACAGGTGCATGATGCCATCTTTTCATTTTTGAAGAGAGGCCAAGATATGACCAAAGCCCTCACCCTTAGCACCCATTTCCATGCCATGGTTTGTACTGTCTTATTTTCCATCCAGAATCACAGGTTTGTAGTCAAACAGTTTATATAGGGTAGATCTGGCTCCCAATCCAAACCAAACCAAGTCAACTCAAATCACAAATATTTGCTGTGCATTTGGTTTGGAAGTGATTGTGTTAACTTGATCTTGAGTGTCTAAAGGGAATTTTATAACCAAGAAAAATGGGTTAAGAGTATTCAGATATTTTGTATATATGCATTCATTATTATAACATTTATTAATCATCTATTATATAGAGGACCCCCTAATTAAGTGCTCAGTTAGACAAAAAGTATAATTCTGGCTTACATAAACAAAACCTGCAGACCTGGCCTTCCTGCCTTGGGTACCATGTTCCTTTCCTTACGTACACTAACAAGGAGCTCAGTGTTCTTAATCATGGTGGTGATCAACATAAACTCCTCTAGAAAGCAGAGATGTATCAAGCTGATTCACATGAAGTTACCAATATTCTACCATTTCTGACATACAAAAATAGAAATTTCAAGTGATTCAGTATACTAGAAAAGAAAAAAACAATTTACACAAAAGAATGATAATGAATGCTTACAATTTACCAGCATTGGGCTTAAAATATTTTATAGGCATTACCTGAACACTACTTATTACCTACTATCTGACTATTATCCAACCCATGAAATAGGTGGTATTCTGATGTCTATTTTACAGATAAAACTAACAGAGATTCAGAAACTGAGTTTAAGTTTATATGGTCAATAAGTGGACATGAAAAGGTCTGTGTGACACAAGTTTGTGTTCTTAAATATTGTATTAGATGAAACGCTAAAGGAATTGAGAACATAAGGGCTACAGAGTTCGTATCTGAGTGTGTACGCACATAGTGTATACTTACTAAACACTAGGGGGACATGTGAGCAAGAGGACAAGGGGGTGATTAATACTAATGAAAAAGCCATAGAATGCAATCTTTTCCACACCTTCCTTTTTTATTTCTATGGAGGATAAAACAATCTCCCTTGTGCTGTGATTTCCCCCATTGGGCCTCTATTCCCCTCTTCTGTTTCTAGAGGTTCTAGAAAGATGAAGGGTCTCATCAGTCCCCTGTAGTAGATAATTTCTGATATTTCCCAAGAACCTTCAACCTGTTGGACAAGAATCCCAATTCCACATTAACCTCCCCTTTTTTCAACAGGGGACAAACATTCCTGTAAACTATGAACTAGTTAAGAGATAGGGTAAAACCTCATGAAAATTGAATATCGTAAGAAACATCAGTAGAAGAAAAATATGAAATATGAACAGATCCAGCCCTGCCTAATACATTCCAGTAAGAATTCCATTGCATCTGTGATTCAGGAACTCTTTGGGTGGAAGGAATCTGTCTGGTAGGCTACCTCTAGGTTTCCTAACCATAATCATCAGCTGATGAATGTCAATGCGTGAACCACTTAACTCTGTCTTGTGATGAATACTCTTTCCCAAAGTTCTGTCATTGAAATCCACCACCCTATATGTTCTCTTGGAAATGTGTGCTGGCAACTGCTTCTGCAGCTATCTCAGAATCCTGACTTCTATCACTACTCTTTGGGCAATGGAATGATACAAGTCATTCTCATAAGTCATGGGTACCAAAGGACAATGCTAAGTTCTTCCAACACATTCTGGAAGAGCATCATGAAGATGACATAAATGCTATCAGACACTGCCTGCCGCATGAGCGAACCATTCACGGAGAGGAGAGATACAGAGGGGTGTGACTGGGATGAGCATGTGCAGGATGACTAAAATTAGTTTCCAATCTGAGATACTTGTTTCTGCCTTCTCTGGAATCATCCCCATTTTTCCCCTTACATGGTCCATTCTGAAACAATCCCCATTCAGAGGTCTAAATGTCAACTGCTTTGAAATTCTGATGGTGAATGAATGTGTAACTTTTCAGAGAGATACTTGGTGGAATTTTATCATCACTGCCAAAAAGCAGCCAGAGAGAGAACTGTGGCCATATACTGAAGCAAGTCCTGGTTTCTGGCCTTGTAAAGCAATATCTCAAATATACAGTAGTATTTTGGTACCTCATCCCATTGACAGGTTTCCATCTTAACCTGGAGTGCTTCAGCAGACTCAGTATTGCACGTGAGCAGCCCTATTTCCTGACAAGGTCAGAGATTGGAGTGTTCAATGCAAACCAAGAAACCTCCCAGAGTCAGAGAGCAGGAAGCTCCAAAAAGGTCTGCTGTTGAGTAAACCCCCGGAAAAGGCAAGGATTTTCTTGCAAGAACTGTGTATCTGAGTCATACATACTATTGCTGTCTCAATTACCTGCTTCTGATCAGTCTGAATATTTATTGAGTGAACATTTATTGAGGTCCATCTGTTTGAATTGAAGAAGGAAAAAAAAAAGCAAAGAAATTTAAGTTGCATTTTGTACCTTTTTCTGGAGGTATCACTTCCCAGGCTCAACCACTAGAAGTTACCCATCTCTTTCAAAATAAAGCCTTCTAAAGGTCACTCTTAAAAGCAAGGAAATAAATGGTTACTTTATGCAGGTCATAAATAGACATGTCAAGACAGTCAAGAAAACTAATCTACTGTTATTCAAATGTATATATATTCATGTACTGGAATATGTATATATATTCATATATACACATATATATTCATATAACATATAGATAGATATGATGAAAACACTCAAAGTATATATTTAGGAAGAAGGGGAGGAGGGGAAATAGGAGGAGGATTGTAAGGTAAGAAAGAAAGAAGGGAAAAGACAGGAAGGGAATGAGAAGGAAGGCGAGAGGACACAGCAAACAAATGACCAATGAGTCCATATTATCAGTGCTGTGAATGCTCCAGTCTTTTTCCTTTACCTCTCTTGGCACTGTCATTTTGTTCCTATCCATATGTCCATTGGAGGACAAGCTGGAGGATACCTCTTATATCTCCCGTTTTAAAACACTGTTTTCATCAACCTTACTTTAATTTCCTTTTGCAGACACAGTTAATGGGGACTGAGTTGGAATTTGGGGTTTGACCTTCTCTTGTACAATGTGTCTTAATAATTATAATAACCAGTATAAGTAAGAATGAAACTCAATGAATGAAACTCAATCATTAACAATAGTGAACTATATGTTCATTTAATTATTTTAAAAATTTTTCTAAGCAATTTTCTAAGAAGTTGGAATCAGTTACAGATCAGGTCCTGATAAAAGATACAGAAGATATTAATTTTAAAGCAAGATTTTATCTAGAGGGCAAGTAAATAGTTTCAAATCCTGAATCATTACATTCATAATGAGGTTTAGAAATAAGCTGTATTATGTTAAACATTGCTGTCCCTGCTTTATAGATGACAAAAGGAAGGCTTTAAAAGGTTAAGAAAAATCACCTAATCAGAGCAAGTATCAGGGTGTTCTGACAACAGGGTTAGTCTGAACAGCCAGAAACAGGATGCTAGATTGGGTTTCATTCTGTAGGAAACAGTAGGAAACAGTAGGCTATATTGGGTCTGATTCTGGCAATACATTCTGAAGAATATTGTTGACCTGTAAAGGAGAAGAGAAGATATTCAATTGTTCCCCATTTCCTGGGAATAAAATGAATAGAAATTTATCTATAGTTTCACGTCTCAGCTGAAGCAGGAGTACCACTTTGCTATGTGAGGAATGGGCATTGAAGATGCTATATGGAGAGCTCCACAAGCGGACTACTCCTTGGATGAAGTCCTTGCAGCAGGTTCCTTGTGCTGGGCGGGAGCTCAGCAAGTGTCTGTGGGTTTGGCCGAGAGGGATGGAATTTGATGGAGGGGTTTCAGAGAGGAATAGATGGAAAAAGTCCAAGAAATGCTGGTTACAAAAAGGCAAAGACCGTGTTATGGAATTTAACCAAAGAATTTGAGATATTCTGTCACTTCAGTGGGTGACAGGAGAAATGACATCTTTACCAGCAACAACGCAGCAATGAAAGAGGAAGGGACTCCACGGCTTGGATTTGGGGTGTCACCCCTCCCCCTCATGTTAATGCAGGAATGTTTAGGGCTGAGGTGATTAGCTTATGAGAGCTATAACAATCAGTAGATTAGCCCAACTGATGGATTAATAACTTGAAAGGACCACTGTACTGGATGGTAACTGGAGGAAGTAGGTTACTGAGGAAAGGGTGGTCTCTATTTTGTCCCTTGTGAGTGAGTGCAGCGCTCTCTCTCTCTCTCTCTTTCTCTCTCTCTCTCTCTCTCTCACACACACACACACACACACACACACACACACAGACTTCCTGGCTGCTATGAGCTGAGCAGTTTTCTTCTGTTTCACCTTTCTGCCATGATGTTCTGCCTCATCTCAGACCCAAAGCAATGGAGTCAGCCCACTGTGGACTGAACCTGTGAAACCATGAGTCCCAAATAAATTCTTCCTCCTTTAGATTTTTCCTGTCAGGTATTTTGGTGACAGTGCTGCAAAGCTGACTAAGCACAATTCCGTTCCAAGAAAAGCTTTGCAAGTAGCAAAAGAAGCAGAGTGGAACCTATCTTGATGCTCTGCCTGGAAGATGGCCTGTTGCTTCAAAGCTTCCCCACCCTGGTTCTTGGCAGCCTCGATCACAGTTGTGCTCCTCCTCCTTTCACCACTCAATCACTGGGACGACCTCATCATGCTGCAGGGTGGTGCTTCCTGCACTAAGCCATTTGTTCATTTTCTTCACCTGAATGCTCAGTTCATGTACTGAGCAGCTCACAATATTTACCATCCTGCCTTTGGTTCTGTAAGTTCAGTTAACTTTACTACTGACATTTACAATAGTACTTCAATACTGATGAAATTCAGAGTAGGATGGACTTCAAGAATTATGGAAATGGCTCTAGCCCTACTTGGAGAGACTGGTTAAGATTCCAAAGGGGTTGCTTAATTTTTTTTGTCATATTATACTGAATTTTATGTTTTAGTGATATCCATAAATGTTCGGATTTATATATATCTTGAATTATATCATTCATCAAGTCAATAATCATTATTATTAAAACTCCACCTCCAAATTCTCTCATGAACTTCAGTTTTAGTATATCTACCTCCTTGACGTGTTGACCTGGCTGTTCCATTTTCAGTTCAGATGTTGCAAAATAAAATATTTGCCCACAAACCACCTCTTTGACACTAATTTTCCACCTTTTATCTTTTGAGTGAAATGTAAATTAGGAGCCAGTTTTTTACATGTCTTTCAGTAGTTTACTCACTTTCCACTCAGCGCTTGGCCTCTGGAGACAAATATCGTGAGTTAAAATCCCAGTTCTGTTACCATTGGCACATGTTCCCCAATGAACATCTTAACATTTCTCTTTTGAATCTCAGTTTTTTTTTCAGGTGCAAAGTAATAGTTATCTCATGGAATTGTGGAATTTGAAAAGATCACTCCTATGAGTAATTAATGCGTTGTCTGACAGGTGACAACTCAATATTTGCTGTTGTCACGGTCACCATAACCTCTACCCCATCCTCCTCTCATTTTTCTCACCAACACTGTTGCCTCTTAATACCCAGAGGAAACTGGGGCTATTAGGTATGAAATTTCTCAACTTCTCCTACCCCTTCAAATGGGGCTGTATCTCCATTCCTGTTCTCCCGCATGACAGATCAAGGTGTCCCCTCCTAAGCCTTTTCCTCCTTTCCACCGTGGTCTTTCTGCCATGTCCTTCCTCCACCATGCCCGCCCTTTTTGTGGTGCAGAGTGTGTTCAAGTGAATGACTGGAGTTTGGAACTGAGCAGAGCTGATGTCAACCTTGGATCTGCCTCTTCCTGGCCCTTCCGCAGCATCTTTATCTTGCAAGATGGAGATGATGATTGCACCCCCTTTACAGGGGTTCAGGGAGAAATTGGAAAAAATAATGACCACAGTGCATGAGCCTGATGGCCTGGCACAGAGCCAGACCTGAACAAGTGCTAGCTTTTTAATTGTTATTCTGCTGGTTAGTATCGCACTGCCTATCCCTGCCGGCCTAGTGCCGCTGTGCGTTACACAGTGCAGGTGCTTGACAAACATTTGTTCAAGTGGTGGTGGTGAATGGTGAATTATTAGCCATGATAAGTTGCCGCTGGCTGTGGCTCAAGACTCTTGGCTCCTCCAAACTGCTTGATATCACAACCACAAATCCCAGAGAACACCATTTATGTAGAAGGGAATGCCCCAGGGAAAATCATTCCATTTCTATGAGGATTTTGTCCCAAAACTAATGCAGCTCCCTAATGATCTGGACTGGGTCAGGCAAAAATTAAAAAACAAAACAAAAACAAAAACAACTTATACTCTGACTATGATTGATTTTAAGGCTTAGAACTCAAGAAACACCTACACTCTCAGTGTCTCTTTCCCTAGGATCATACTTCATTCTATTAAAGAAGAAAGGCAATGCTAAAGTAAGTACTGAAAGAAAATGAAGAGGTCCAGAAAAATCCCTCTAAAGGCACTGGGAAGGGGAGGATGTGGCCTCCTAAAAGGATGTCCTTCTTTCAGCAGCCACTTTAGATGACCAGGATTACCATAAATCAGTCCCTGGCCAGCATTTCCAAAAACACTGCCCAAAACAAAAACAGAGAAGGGATCTCAATGTTTTCAAAGGAGATTGTGGAGGAAGGAAAGTAGGTGGCATAGGACAGCAGATTGATGGCAAGAGGCACAAGACACCAGTGCCTTTAGGGATTAGAATGTGACCATAGTTTTGAGGAAGATTGTGATTCTTAGAGTTAGAACCTCTAATTGAAATGTAGATCACCTCCGCCATATTTAAGCTTAATTCTAGGGAGAGAGTACTGCATTTAACCAGAAGCATATGAATGTGTGATGGCACATGTCACCAACATGCACCTTGCTTACTGATTGATTGAGCTTTTGCTGTGTGCCAGGCTTCTTATTGGGTTCCAGGGAGCTGTGAATGGAACACACCCTGCCCTCGAGTGGTCTGTGTTATTTGAGAAGACAGACATTCTGACCTTATCTTAGGGAAGCTGATACAACTCAGAGGTATGTCAACCATGTAACAGAGAATAACCATTCTTGTGCCTGGAATAACAGCGTGAGGATGCTGATTTTAGAATTATTTTAATCACAAATTTGGTCATGGGTTTGATTATTTCAAAGTTCACTGGGGTGTTTGATCTTAGCTGAGCAAATGATGGCTCTGCAGGAAGAGTGGCAGATGAAGGTGACTGCAGAAATCTGAAAAAAAGTCCTAATTTTTCCATAATTTTGCTGCCCAGGCTCCATTTAGCAGTCTGGTTGGCTATTTAAAGAATTCTGTTGTTATCCTCACTAGAATTCCTTTTAGGTGCTGTTATCAATCCCAACCACACAAAATCCCCAGGAATCATTACCCAGTGAGTCCTAAACACAGAGCTGTGATGGATCGTTCATTAATGATTTTGGAGGTTATGTGAAGGACAAGACACATGGATTGCACACAATGTAAATTGCATTGGAACAAATTTAACTGAAGACACTTAATCTCAAATTCACTTTGTCATTTTCCAGTCATATATTCATATTGCTTCGTAAGGATTGCTTAAGCAGAATTACTGTCTTATGACATCATGTGATTAGATGGGAACTTGACTTTTGTAACCTGACCTTTTCCATTGAAGGGAAGAAAGAAAACTATTCATGGGGATTAACTCAGCCTTCTAAGGCAGAAGTGACCATCTCTTTCTGTTTAAAAACCAGAAGGCTATTTCTGTAAATAGATTTGCCATTCCGACATTACTTAAAACCAGAGATTGTCCATGGCTTCTAGTATTTTTCTCTTTGTTCTATGCATGGAATTTAATGAAGATGAGTCACGTGTAAACTCTGAGTTCACAAAAGTAACAAAGAATACGCAGCAGTAGTTTTGTCACAGCATTTAGGCTATTGCTCAGATGCAGACCTTCTCTAAGAAGCTCTTCTAGATGCAGCTTTCTGAACTTATCAAGTGAAAGTAGTTAGGAAAGTGGCTGCCGATTGATAAGACAGGTCCCATTTATTTCTCCCTCCTTCCTTCTCGCTTCCTGCAGAATATTAGAGACCAGCCAGGCTGACCTCTAGTATTCTTTCCAGCCTTGAGAGTCCATTCAAAGTTACAGGATTTGCCTTGGTGGACTGTGATGCTAGGAAGTAAGGTATCAATCTAGAATATTCTTTACTATGATACAGTCTCGGACTATGTCACTGACATTCACAGACTGATTAAGTTGAGTTGAATCTTTCTTACGAATTCACATTTCTTTTTCTTCCTGGTGTCCATTATCTTGTATGGTTAATTTTTATTGGTGCATTATAATTATACATAAAAGTGGGATATATTGTTACATATTTGCACACACACACAAGATAACAATATAATTTCGTCAGTTTTGTTCCCTGGTACCTGCCCATTCTCTCCTCTTCTCCCTCTCACTGCACCTCTTCCTCTATTCTACTGATCTCTTTTATTTTCATAAATGCTTCTGCCCCATATTTTCCCTTTTCTTCTCCAGCTTTGACATATAAGAAAAAGCACACAACCCTTGACTTCATGAGTTTGGTTTATTTCACTTAACATAATGCTCTCAAGTTCTACCAATTTTTCTGTAAATGACATAATTTCATTCTTCTTTATGACTGAAATACCCATTGTTTTATAACAGTCATTTTCCAATTTTAATATCACTAGTGTGGTTTGCCTTGACCTTGTAGCTCTCTAAGCAAGATCCTGTTGGTGATTGCTCAAAGAAGAGATATATGTTATTCCTTCAGAACATTTGTATGCTGAATTTCACAGACAAGTTGACCATATTTTCTCAATAAAAGAAAAATAAGAGGAACTCATGTTTTTTTCTGGTCTTCTGCACAGGTAGGGCAGGCCACTTGTAATTGAATCTGACCTAGGAAATCTAGACATTAGAGGGTTCATTCAGCCAACTATATGGACTGTAAGTCTAACAAAGGCTGTCTAGAGAATTAGGACAGAGCAGTGACTCTAAGTTTCCCCACCATGTAAACCTGGGACAATTCATTTAACCTTTTTTATTTTTTTAATATTTTAGTTGTTCATGGATCTTTATTTTCTTCATTTATTATTTACATGTGGTGCTGAGGATCGAACCCAGTGCCTCATGCATGCTAAGGCAAGACTCTGCCACTGAGCTACAGCCCAGCCCCTCATTTAACCTTTTGAGCCTCAAGTTCATCTTGTGAAAATGGGGAAACAAAGGTCACATTACACAGTGAGATTCAGGTAGTGAGTGCAAAGTGGCTAACAATAGTGGGATTCAGTGTAGAATCCTGAGTCATGACATGTTTGGAAAATCCAGCATTCTGAGGAATATGCTCTTGATGGCTCCTCGTGGAGTCAAAGTCAAATACAATTTGGAATTGGCTAATGCTTTTCACTGAAATAATTGCTCTTATTCACATCTCTTAGTCTTCCCTCTGCATTGCTCTACAGATCTGAGTGTCTTGTGAGGCGTGAATGGCAGCTTATCTTGCTGAGAGTGTGGAATAAACCCTTAGCAGCCTCTGGTGTTAAAGGGCTTGACTTATCTCGGTGTGGTGGCAGAGCGCCCTGGCTGGGTTTCCTTCTTTGTCTTTGTGCTCTGTGTCGTTGCTTAGCACAGCTGTCAAACACCTCTGGTGATGCTAAGAGCATGTTGATGTACTGTCTCTTCCACTCCCAGGATATCCTAGGTCGATGGGCATTTTCATTTTGGCATTTATAACTTAAGAAGCACATGCAAAAGAGATTGTTAGCTTTAAGAACAAAAAAAATGTTTCTTAAAATACAGATAATATAACCTTCTGTAAGATGTAAAAGGTACCTCACTCCAAGTCATAAATGTGTTTCTGAAAGGAGGGTAAGTGTAACAAACTTGGTTTAAAATATAATTGGCAAACTCACTATTCCAAGGAAATCTTGATGCAGCTCTAACTAAAGATGATGATGATGATGATGATATACTTTTATACTGTGGAATTTGATGTATAATATCAATCTTTTTCTAAATATGAGTTGTCTTCTCTCTCTCTCTCTCTCTTTGAGAAAATAGAATAATCCCCATTATCTCTTTTTTATCTTTTAGGGTTAGAAATGGAATATGAGGTAATGTGGAGGAGGACACAGGAAGAATGGAGGAACTTTGGTCACAGGGGTGGGAGGGGGGAAGGGGCACGGGGACAGTAAAGATGATGGAATATGATGGACATCATAGCCCTAGCTTTATATGTGACTGCATGTATGTTGTGATTCTACATCACATACAACCAGAGAAATGAAAAGTTGTGCTTCATCTGTGTACAATGAATCAAAATGCATTCTGCTATCATGTTTACCTAAGTAGAATAAATAAATAAATAAAATTATTTTAAAAAAAGAAATGGAATATGAGGTAACAGATCTTATAACAAAAGCAGTCCTCCTCCCAGGACTTCTCCCAGACAGAAGTTCAAAATCATTCTTCCATGTGCAGCCCTTAATCATCTGGATTTTATTTTTGCATAAGAATTTTATTTAATTGTTTTTCTTTTCCTCATTAATCAGCAATGCTGACTATTTCACATCAATTCTTATATTTGTGTGAGTATTTTTCCCCAAGCTATTATTCTATTGAGCTATTCCTAAAACAACACAATGCTGTCTTGAGTATTAATAATTTTAATAGATCTTAATATTTGGTATGAAAAATCTTCCATCTACTTCTTTTCCAAGAGTATCTCAGTTATTAATTCTTTGTTTCTACATATAAATTTTAGGATCATGTTTTCAAGTTCTATTAAAAAGTCGATCAGGATTGCCACTGAAGTGGAATTGAATTGAATTTCTGGGGATTACTGACACATTTGTTATATTACCCTTCTATTGATGGACATGGAATGTTGCTACATTTATGTAGCTTTTCCTTCCTGTTCTTCAATGAATTTTTTTCGCTCCTGAGTGCCATGGGACAAATCACTCTTAAGTGTGAGAGCCAACACAATACTTTAAAAGCAGTACTTCCCAATCCAAACCATATCTTTAATCCAGAGACTGTCTCATGCCCTGCTGCAGATGTCAGAAATGGGTAAGGAAGAGTTGTAGAAGCGAGAGCCTCCCAGGCTCAACCAGAGTCCCTGCAATCTATCAGCACTGTGCTATTAAGGATCAGAGCAAAAAGAACTCTTGCTGGAAGGACCAGAATTGAGGGAAATTCATTTGGGAAAACAATTTGAGATTACATACGATTGTCAGAGTCTTCTTTGACTACTGACCAACAGTTCTATTCCTGTATATATTCTTTTTTGTTAAATATTTTTAAAATTGTAGATGGATGCAATATCTTTATTTATTTATTTTTATGTGGTGCTGAGGATCGAACCCAGTGACTCATGCATGCAAGGCAAGTGCTCTACCACTGAGCTACAGCCCCAGCCCTGTATATATTCGTATTAAGTACTGCCCATTATGGTGGTTACTACTCACTTGTGGATATATATATATATATATATATATATATATATATATATATATATGTAAATTAAAATTCATTAAAATAAAATTTAAAAATTCAGTGCTTCAGTTGTACTACCTGCCTTTCAAATGCTCAACATCCACAAGTAGTTTTGGTGGCTACTCCTTTGGTTAGCTCAGACTGGACATTTCCATCATAACAGGGAATTCTCCTGGCCAGCACTTCTTAGACAATCTCCTGAACAGAAAAACAATAGTAAGATTATTCATGGTAGAACTGTATATAAATAGAACAAAAGAGAGAAATAATCCAAGTTTTTGTTTACAAACGCACTAATAAAACTTCATGTATTCATAAAACTGACAACCATTCAGCAGTGAAAAGGCACTAAATGGCAGCTGTACACATCAGCATGTGTACGTTGAAAAACATTCTGTTGGGTGCAAAAAACCCAAGTCATATAAGAAAGCATCAAATGACTCAATTTGTATACATCAACAGAGGCAAAGCTTGTCATATAACTTATTAAATATTTTATTTTCACATGTGGTTTGAGATGTACCTCAAAGTCTTGAAAATTTCTGAGTAGGTAGCAATAGTAATGTAATGTTTCTGAAGTGGGATCCAAGGTGAAGAGAATTTCAAGCACCTAGTCATGTCCAAAGACCTGTTAAGTTCACTGGCCTCTTGTCAGTCAGTCTTCTGATGGCATTCGGTCAGGTTCTGCCCACTACTCAGAGAGAACAGCAGAATTCATGAAGAGGTGGACCAGTGGTTTTAACCTTGGCTGGATTCAGTCACTGAACCATCTTTCTGAGAATCCAATGAAGTTCAGTGTTAGATCTTTCAAGTTTGTACAGTTATGGAACTAGTCTTAAAAAATGGCCCCAGACTTTGTAGAGCCTGTAAAGCATTTTCCAGTGAGATATATAAGCACGATATATAATTAGTATTTACTTTTCACAATGTGTGGTTTCTCTTAAAATGTCTAGAGGTACCTTTTATATCTTTGGCTCAGCAGCATAATGATGTTCAGTCTACTCTGAATGAATTGTAACACATTTCCGATGAGTGACATTGAAAATAACAAAATCAGTTGCAAAATAATAGAATAGATTGTGTCCAGAAAATCAAGATAGGGAAAAGGATGTGCAGATAGTTGGACCTTTTAGCATCAGAAAAGAGAAACCATGGAAAGCTTTTAGAGAAAAATTATAGGATAAAGAGACTCTGCAGCCAAAATGTAAGATGTCCCAGGCCAAGATGAGGGAGGAAGCCAGTACCTTCCCGCTGCATGCACAAAGCCCAGGCACCTCCCTGCCTAATCCAGCACAGTGTGGGGTATAAGAACTTTTTTTTTTTTGGTACCAGGGATTGAACTCAAGGGTACTCCACCACTGAGCCACATTCCCAGCCCTATTTTGTATTTTATGTAGAGACAGGGTCTCACTGAGTTGCTTAGCACCTCTCCATTGCTGAGGCTGGCTTTGAACTCACAATTCTCCTGTCTCAGCCTCCCAAGGACTTTTACTAAACATGCATTTCAGAATGTTGTAGTAAGATGCAGTTATGGTCATTTTCCTTTTCTATCTTTTAATCAGCTAAAAATATAAACATTTTGGTGAAGAAATGGTCCACATATTTAACTCAATAATTTCTCGAACACCAAGTACAGAGATGCCCATGAAATCTGTTACATTATTTTCCTGCCTGAAGATGCAAAGGACCGGAACATGGGACACATGCCTCTCCTCCTGATCTTTGAATCCAGTGTGGCCAGCGGGCAGTACGTATCACTGCTTGCCCTGCTGTCCTGTGGTGGTTACCCGCACATGCCTGCCATTCAAAATTTTGAAGTGTTCATTGAAATCTGTGTGTGTAGAGATAAAGGGGTGCTTGTTTTGATCAGGACATGATACAGGAGTCTTGCTGGTATGCCGTCAGAAACCTCACATTAAAACGTCCCACCCACAGAACAGGTTATGGCTTTTGGACTCAACTCACTTGTGAACTTGCTTGGAGTATATTATATTTTCAGTCTACAATTGTCTTTTTACTATAAGAGCAGAAATGTAATCAAAATGGAACATAAATCAAAATCGTCAACTGCTAGACAAATTGGCATTTAACAACTACTAAACAAAATATAATTCTTCACTATAAAATTTTACATGTTAGGAGGAGAAATATTTGGAAAATGACTAGAAATCTTGGGAACAAATTTGCATTCTCAGACTTGTAGAATTTCACTTTTGAAAAGAACCCTTTTAATGTCAGCTGGTTTCATTCAAACTATTTTTTTTTTCATTTTCAAGAAATCGGGTGTTAATTACTAAGGTTTTCTTGTTAAAAGTTTAATTTAGTAGAGTTATCTAAAAATGCATTATTGGTTATTTAAATGTGCTGATATTGTAATATGACACTTCTGAAGACAAGTTCAACTACCTGATATGAAGTATATTTATCTTAAAATTGAGCAAAGTTTTCCATGGCAAAACCCAAACAATATTTTTACTTTGAAACTTATCAGTTATATAGATTCTTTAAAATATCCTATGATATTTTCAGAAAAAAATTGGGGAGGGCGGTACTGGGATTGACCCCAGGCATGCTTTACCACTGAACTACATCCTCTGTCCTTTTTATTTTTTGATTTTGACAGGATCTTACAAAGTTACTGAGGGTCTCGCTAAATTGCTAAGGCTGACCTCAAACTTTGGATCTTCCTGTCTCAGCCTCCAGAGTTCCCTGAATTAGAAACATGTGCCACTAGGCCTGGCTATTTCCACAAATTTAAAACAAAAAGTTGTATATCTATAAAGTGAATCTTCAATAACAATGAAGAATGATAGAATTCTATACATGAGAAATGTTTGGATCATATTTGCTTTGTAGGTTGTTCACCTAAAACAGAAATATAGTTATTTATCATGGGTTGTAAGTTTAATTCCCAAGTGTTATTTTCTGTGGCAGTTTTGGTAATATAAATATGATCACAAACCAAATCATAAAATAATAAAAATTGTTATTCTTTGAGAAAACAGCCTAGTATGATAGTAATCAGAATTTTCCCATATTTATTTCTTAGAAATATTTTCAAGACATTTATCTTTTAATTTTTTGTGGTACTCAAAATAATGAAAGTCAAACTTTCTGAAAATTAAGATATTTGCACTTAATTTGTGTATCTGGTCATTTTGCTTCCCACAGCCAACATAGTTTTTTAATTGGATGGAATGGACGCAGAATGGTAATAATAACAAATGTTCGTTGACCACTAGCAAGATAGTAGAGGTATAGGAGCATAAATAACCCAGTAATACTCAAATATTTTAGCAGTGTGCAAAATTAACATAATTTCAGAGTCTTATTAGAGAAACATTTTTCTCAATGTGACTGTCCACATCTTTCCATTTTGATGTATATCTTACAGTTTTTAGAGAGCTCAGTAGTACTGTTCTTTGCCTTATTTTCTTGTGACATTAATATTTGTTTAGAAGTGGGATGTAAATATTAAGTAGAGACCTAAAATTATTTTTGACTGTAAACAGTGAGCTTCATATGTTTTCCATAAGAATAAGAGAGCTTTTCCCAGTTGTCTTCATTGTATGACAATGAATTTATTTCCTAAAGATTAACAAATACATTGCAAGAAAACACTCTTCTGTATGGCATGTTTTGTGGGCTTAATAATAGTCATGTATCGATTGCCTGCTCTGTATTGTACCCAGGTGCAATGCTGGGTATCTGTGTTTGAAAGTATTATGTCATTTCTAAACAAATCAAGTCAAGCAAATTGTAATCTTCTGAAACTATGAAGACATCATCTGATCATTTATCTATTTCCTACATATGTGGACATACAGATATTAAGAGGTCCCATGGCACTACTGGTCAAACTATATAGTGCCTTTTATTAGAGAAGGAATCATAATTAATAGGTCTGTCAGTAGAAAAGAAAAGGGGAAAGTGTACACAGCGGTAACGTTATGTGTAATTCACGGCGAAGACAGTCATTTCTTTGCCAAAAATAGGGTATGATGAGTATGTTTTTGAAGCCCATATTTAAATTTTTCTTTTTATTTTGTGAAAAGATGTTCACTAAGAAAACCTTATTAACAATATTATATAAATACAAAATTTGTATGTTAAAGACTTGCACTTCTTTCCCAGCCAAAATATTGATATCCACTTTAAAACAAAATGGAAAAGTGCCCAATGCAATATTTTCCTTTGGAGGCTCCCTACAAGTGAAAGAGAATTTTATGTCATTTTATTTGGCCTTTGCTTGTCTCTATTATATTCCTTTACATACTTTTCAAATATATAGTGTTCTAGATTTATTGCCTTGGATTTACAAGTATGCCAACTAAGAACAAGTGGCCATGGTATTTATCAGAAAGAGGAAGTATACTTAAAATTATTTATTTATTAAGGTATGAAAGGCTTCTACATAAATGCATTGAAATAAATGCTTTTTTTTTTGCTTCTCATGGAAATGTTTGTACTTTTTTTATCATTGTCTTTTATGAAATATAATGTTCTAAAGACAAAAAAAATAAGAAACCTTGGGAAGCCTGGTGAAAAAAGAAAAGTCAAAATATTGTAGGTAATTGATCAGGATAAATGCAGGAAAATACAACTTGCAAACTAATGTATTCCAGTTTACCAAATATCAGATCCTTTCCACTGTAAGCAGCAGCTTTGGGATGCCTGAGTAGTTGCACAGGGAGCACACTAAACAAACCAGAGAGATAGCAGTACCCCTGCTCCAATGGGAAAATCATTCCCTATAGTTGTCCACAGGGTCACCCTAACTGTACTATGGCTGCTACTGCAGCCATTAGGGTGGAAAGTGTGATAAGCCTGATTTGTGTTTCCTAAACTGGACACAATCAAGTCTGCCATTTTTTTTCTCCCAGACCAAGGCATTTGACATATTTCATCTGCCTAATAATGTTTGACAAACTTTTGCTAGAGCTTTTCTTTTCTTTTTCCTGATGACTGATTTGATGTAGTCTTAGAGATGAATTTGGCAGAGATTTTTGTCATATTAATAATTGATTGCACAAGCAAAGGAATTGAAGTCCACATCCAGCTGCAAATTGCTACCTGTAACCTGGTTGTGCCTGCCCAGTGCAGGGCTGCTCTGGGGACTGTGTAACCTTTCAGCATTGGTACTTATGCCCTAGTCTAATGGAATAGTGGTTTTAAAGTAGGATTTATGTTCTCTTTCATAAGAACTGGACTGCCTGAGTTTAACCTGTGGCTTTATCACTTTGTAGCTCTGTGATTTCTGACAAGCTATAGAACCTCAGTAACACACACACACACACACACACACACACACACACACACACACAAGGGATAATAATAGTATTACTATAGGGAGCACACTAGATGATATATGTAAGGCACTCAGCACAATGCCTATTTGAGGGAAACATTTAGCTTAATAAATTTTAGTAGCCGGGGCTGGGATTGTAGCTCAGCGGTAGAGGGCTTGCCTCGCATGCGTGAGGCCCTGGGTTCGATCCTCAGCACCACATATAAAGCAATAAAATAAAGACATTATGTTCATCAACAACTAAAAAAAAATTTAAAAAAAATTTTAGTAGCCATTACAATTAAGCACTTGTTCTATTTCTCAAAAGTCATTTTAGCCTGATGGAATCTGTAGAGAAAAAAAGGCTATTGACCATGAAGTTTATACTTTCCTATTTCTAAGAATGTATGCTCAAAAGTTTATTTAAATTCATTTATGTTGGTTTATCTAACTTGATATTAACTATTTGGTTTGTCTTCAGAAATGTTTGTTTGACACTGTAAGCCCAATCACTTGAACTAATATGCATCACCATTGATGTATATCTTGTTGATTCTTAATATCTATTATATGCATGTGTGAAACTGAACACCATAAAAGCAGAATATAGGCATTTCTGTCGAAAGGAAGCAAGAGCCTTTGCAAGGAGAAAATTGTCCTATCTCTCAACCAGTGTCAGAATGTGGAAATGTTTACAAAATGCTCATTAAAAGAAAAAGGGATTGCAAGATAGAAACAAAATCTAGTGCACAAGTTTACACTAAGGAGATAAGAAAGGCTAGGCCCCTCTGGGGGATTTTGTTAGCCAATTACTGCAACCTGACTTTTGAGGGGAGAGGAAGAATGAAAGGGGGAGGAGGAGAGAGAGGAAGAGTTTCCAAACTTGTCTGCAGTGACACGAGACATTTACGCTCTGCTAGATAAAACTGCCACTTAGAGCCCAAGAGAGCTAGACTTTCCTGGGTTGGCCTGGGGGCTTGAGCAGAGTCATGGATTCTTTGGTCCTGCGACTGTGCGCTGTCTTCTGCCTGGTGGCTCACTCCGTTTCTGGAAGCCCTATCATGGGCCTTGAGCAGTCACCTCTGGAAGAAGATATGCCTTTCTTCGACGATGTCTTCTCAGAGCAAGATGGTGTTGACTTTAACACATTGCTGCAGAGCATGAAGGACGAGTTCCTCAAGACGTTGAACCTGTCCGACATCCCTACGCAGGATTCAGCAAAGGTTGACCCACCAGAGTACATGCTGGAACTCTACAACAAATTCGCCACAGACCGGACCTCCATGCCCTCTGCCAACATCATCAGGAGTTTCAAGAATGAAGGTAAGTCTGCATTTTCGCTGATGGACTTTGGCTTGGGCTTTTTCCAAGAAGCTATAAGTCATTTATGATGCATGGGCATGATGTGGATAAGGGTGAATAATACATCCATTTGAGGGTATGTATAGGCTGATACCCCTAAATGGTGCCAATTTTGATCCATACCATTTATATGGTTGTTTTGGAACCCAAAAAGATAGGAAAAAACACCTTTTAATAAAAAGTTGCAGAATGTCTACAGTTCTGACATCATAATAAGATCTTTAAAATGTTTCAGTTTAGGCAACAAGTAATACAAAACAACAACAGCAACAACAATAATGTTGCTGTGATGCTTATTTCTGTCACTTTCCAGATAGGCCTCAATTTCTATTTTGGCTTTTACTTAGAATGAAAATAGTCAAAAATATAAACGCTTAGAAAGTTGTGATTTTTGTTTTGTTCCAACTTTGGAGGTTTCCATTTTGTGACCTTATTTAAGAAATATTCAAATAGGATGGAGACTTGGATTGTGGAGATTCTTCCTGAAGTTTTACTGTATTTGGTATGTCATGTACATCCTCGGAGTGCTGTTTATAGGAAGTATGCAATTAATGATCCAGCTTATCATCTCTGTATGCCTTTTTCCCTTTATCTCTGTATCTCTATGAAGAGTAATGTACAAGCTTTAAATTATTGCTGAGAGAAGTGTGTTTTCTCCTCCTACATCTTTAATTTCAGTAAGTAGGTCTAGTAAACTAGCAAGTCAATCCTTTATTGAGTATGGTACAGTAGGAGAAAATTATCAACGATAGAAGTTGTGGGTTCAAAGAGATGAATGCTTTAGTATTTTCTAAAAATGCTTTTACAGTCATTAAGCAGACATAAAAGAGGTTTTGATTGATGTTGTCCAGATGTTCTTGAAAGCCAAAAGGCAGAGGCAAGAAATAGCTCAAGATTTGAAATTTTGAGAGTTGGTTGACTTTATGGATAATTAGCTTAATTTATCTGAGCCTCCATTTCCTTATCTGTAAAATGGGAGCAATAATACCAAGATAACACAGTTGAGTAATCGTAAGAGGCTACAGGAAAGAATGAACTTGGTTTACTATTAAGTGCTGAAAGAACTTTAATGGTTTTGAGTGCATTGCTTAAAACTGTAGGCATTGGAGTGTATGTTGACTAGGTATACCTTAGGCCCTGAGATATTATTTGCCTTTAAAATTTAATTGACCACCAAAATGTCTACTTAGTCACATATTCCTAGTAGAAAAGCCAAGCTTAAAGAGTCCTTTTGGAAGAGAGTCTGAGTGGAAACTGAGCAACCTCTGACTGTAGGAACCCCTCCTAATGCTTCTCAGCACCGAGACCAAAGTGTCAAGCTCAGGGTGTGGGTGGGTAAGTGTCGGCAAACCCTGGGAAAGCAAGAACACTTTCCGTTCTTGCTTCTCCTGCAGAGGAGCGGGGAGCCAGTTTGGGATGTGGAGTCTACCCAGCTTGTTCTTGCTGAAGATCAGCGTGGGCAGGAGCCATGTCTCTGTGGGCACGCAGCCCCTGCACCTCTGCCAGTCTGTGGGAAGAAATGCACAGTCTGAGGACATGCGTTCCCTCACTGGGCTCACTCTGTTAGCTGCTATGATCTCTCATCTGGCCCTTTGGGTCTGTTCAGTGCAGATTCAAAATCTCTAAACTTAGTTCATGCAGGGAAAGCAAGGGCCATATCCACAGTGGGAAAGCTATGCCTTCAGTTAGTTCCTAGCTCTGCTCCACCCTCCCTGCATCATCTCGGGAAGTCGATTCTCTGCATTGTGCTTTAGTTTCTTTTGGTGCAAAATAGACAGAGGATCCGTACCTGAATTATGGGGCCATGGTAAGAACCACTTAAGACCACACTTGCAAAACCCTTGGCATGTGGGATTGGTGAAGAACATGAGTTCTCTTACTCTGAAATGTAACTCCTCCATTTATCACTCACTGCCTCTGCATATTAGAACTTCAGTGAGTTTATGTTTTAAAAAAATTTAGTTGGGTTATAATAGACATGCAGATATCTGCACTTATTAAAGGTGTATAATCAGATAGGTTTTCACATATGTAAGCATCTCCTGAGACCATCACCATGACAAATACAGTGAGCATATCCATAGCACCAAATTTTCCCTTATTTGCCTTTGTAATCTCTCCCTACCACTACAGTGAGCTTTTACTCTGCACTTTTCTCATGGAGGGACCAGCCTCCTCTCCCATTTTTGATCTTTTCGTGCTCTCTGTCCAGAAGAAGTAGTATCCCTCATTTTTATACTAGAGAAACAATTCCTAAGTTACTTTTGTTTCTTACCCAAAAACCTGATTGAGTGATATAGATATATGTCATGCCCTTAAATCAACTGGTCTGGTGCCCAGATCAACAAATAATCAACATCTTAAGACACTGTCTCTGTTTAAGTCATCATGATAGAATACAGACACAGTAGGGAGTTTGAGTCATAGCAACTGCCCCAAGGATGATGGCAATCTAGTTGTGAAGATTCATTCATAAGAAAGACAATGGGAACACACAGAGTAAATGATAAAAGTCAGAGGAGAGACAGAGAGAGCAAGGGCTCAAGTGACTCCTAATGGAGGAAGCTTTCAGATTGGGACTTGTGGAAAGAAGGGTCTCATAGGGAGAAGCCAGAGATGGACAGGGGAAGGTGAGGCAAGAGGGCCTTCTGAAGGTAAGAAGAGTGTATTTAAATATGCAAAATGCAGGAAAAAAGGAGATGTTTCTGCAGGTCATGAAGATATCAGTCTTCATATATCTGATTTAATTGTTCAAAAATATTAATTGAACAATTGCAATGTGCTGTGCACTGTAAATGATGAATAGGAACTGTGGCTAGAACAAGAGGCCAAAACCTGGTTAGACCTGGGCTTGACAGCATGCCAGTGAGTTGAAATTCATTCCATAGGTCAGTATTTCCCACTGGCACTATGTAAGGTAATGTTGGGCGGTACCTAGAGCAAGTTGTGAATCACATGAAAAATCATCATATATTTTTATTAATGTAAAATTTTTAAAATTCCAAATAATTATCACCTCAATAACAAGCCTTTATGATCTTTTAAGAGACAAAAAGTAAAAACTAATTAGATGAAGTTAAATAAAAGCATGAAAAGAACACAATCTGGTAGGGACCCCACTGAAATCATGAGATGGGTATACAACTGAGGGAATCTTGCCAAAGATGATAGAGAACCCCTTAATTGGTCCTTAGCATCTCTGGTTGTGGATGCCTGGGATAGTCTGATGGCAAATGTCCTCAGGGATTCCTTATAGACATATATTCCCTAAGTCAAGTGTGCATGAGCTATGTGCATACTTTCTGCATAGCTTTGCAAAATTCTGAGATAGGAAGTCAACACGATAGTGTTTGGAGGTGTGCTTCTATAACTAAAGAAAACTTTAAAAAGCGTTTCATATAGATTCTTGAGTGATTTGCAGGCATGCTGAACTCCATGTGAGATGCTAGAGACACAAGACTAAGGCAACCCATCTGCCCTCACGATTCATTTTCTCTCACTCCTTATAGAGGATCACAGAATCAACCGCCATAGCCCCCTTGGTTTATGGCTGTTGTTATTGACCTTGTTAGGCTTTGTTGTATAGAACCAGGGTCAATAAACTTTTTCTGCAAAGAGCCAGAGATAGTCAATATTTTAGACTTTGTAGGCCATGTGTTCTCTGTTGAGACTCTCTAACTCTGCCCTCAGCCATAAACAATGGAGAAATAAATGGGTGAGGCTGTGTTCCAATAAAATTTTACTTTCAAAAACAGGTAGTAGGCCCAGTTTGGTCCATGGGCCATAGTTTATCAAACCCCAGTCTAAATGAAGATCTTTCAGGAAGACCAGTGCCCAACCGGAAGACCAGATCCCCAACTCTATGGGGATCCCCACCCATTACAAACACAAACAGGAAAAGCCATGAAGTCATTGTCCTTGACTACAAGAAAAGAACAATCACCACACACCCCATTTGATGTGTTCTGTAACTGGGAGGAGGGTAAGCCACTCAAGGAAGGCTGGATGAGAGTTCTCCCATCCGCTCGGCACTCATTTTCTGTGTGTGTTCTGCATTCTCAACTCAGCTTAGTATTCTATCATTGACCTTTTGGTATTTTCTGTGTCACAGAGTATTAACATCATTTTTGTTTTCATTGATCTTTTCCGTTTGTTTACTCTATATCAGACTTCCTGCATGGACAGGCCCTCTCATGACGTAAATAAACATCTGTTTTTCTATGAAACATACTGCAAGTCTGATGTTTGCAAATCCCATTCTTTTTTTCAGATCTGTTTTCTCAACCAGCCAGTTTTAATGGGCTCCGAAAATACCCTCTCCTCTTCAATGTGTCCATCCCTCACCATGAAGAGGTCATCATGGCTGAACTCAGGTTGTACACACTGGTGCAAAGAGATCGCATGATATATGATGGAATTGACCGGAAAATTACCATTTTTGAAGTACTAGAGAGTGAAGGAGTCAATGAGGCTGAAAGAAACATGCTGGTCCTAGTGTCAGGGAAGATCTATGGAACCAACAGTGAGTGGGAGACATTTGATGTCACAGATGCCATCAGACGTTGGCAAAAGTCAGGCTCGTCTACCCACCAGCTGGAGGTCCACATTGAGAGCAGACTTGACCAAATTGAAGATGCTGGAAGGGGACAACTGGAAATAGACACCAGTGCCCAGAATAAGCATGACCCTTTGCTTGTTGTGTTTTCTGATGACCAAAGCAGTGACAAGGAGCGGAAGGAAGAACTGAATGAAATGATCGCCCATGAGCAAATCCTGGAGCTGGATAACCTGGATCTGGATGGATTTTCCAGGGGACCTGGGGAAGAGGCTTTGCTGCAGATGAGGTCGAACATCATCTATGACTCCACTGCTCGAATCAGGAGGAACGCCAAAGGAAACTACTGCAAAAGGACCCCACTCTACATCGACTTCAAGGAGATTGGCTGGGACTCCTGGATCATCGCTCCCCCGGGATACGAAGCCTATGAATGCCGCGGTGTTTGTAATTACCCACTGGCAGAGCATCTCACACCCACAAAGCATGCAATTATCCAAGCCTTGGTCCACCTCAAGAATTCCCAGAAAGCTTCCAAAGCCTGCTGCGTGCCCACCAAGCTAGAGCCCATCTCCATCCTCTACTTAGACAAAGGCGTTGTCACTTACAAGTTTAAATATGAAGGCATGGCAGTCTCTGAATGTGGCTGTAGATAGGAGTTCTGGCACTTATTTAATAACTGTAAATGTGTACATTTGTGTTTTATTTAATGAGACTATTTAATGAGGGTGTACAGATAACAGAGGCTTGCTGCCTTAGGGAAATGAACAGGTTGGTTTATTGTAGGAAATGCATATTTTGCCCAACAATCTAGTCCCTTCCAATCTATTTTTCTCTGGACTTGCCATTTCCTGGCAATCTCATTTTAATAGGAATGGCAAGCCACACTACTTATCCTCCAAATCAATTTGCAAAGAGCAACCCCTAGCAAAATATAGTATTGAAAAATATGTCTATATGTATATGTGGCCATACATGAAATTAGGAAAATCTTTTGGCTCTAGAGGAAGATAATACTCACATACATGTATGACTCACTCAAATGTATATGTATGAAAAGCCAGTGGTATGTTCTCAGTCACCTCTTCTCTGAATAGGAGTTATGTCATGCAAGTTCACATCAGGAATTTAACCATCGTAGGATGTATTAACAATTGTAGGAGGATATCTGAAGATATTTTGTTATCTTCAGAGTGTCTGAAATACTCTGGAAAGTGTAGCGGTTGTCAGTTGAGTTTCTGCCGTGGCTCAGAGCAGCAGGCCTGGTGAAGGAGGCTTCATGCTGGAGGGGAAGGTTGTTAAGATAACAGAAACCAAACAGCTCCAGGAGGCAGTAGCTGCAGAGGTACAACAGCGAAGAATGAGCCCATAGGGACTAAAGTGCCCTAAAGGGTAGCGCCTGGTCAAGAACTGAAGACAGAGAGGGGACTTGGGGATGAACTCAGATGACAAGTCTTTCTGGCTGCAGGGTGTAGAGCAGTTGGGAAAGGGAGGCAGTGGGAAAGATAGAGATGCTGTCCTCAGATGAGTTGGTAAAATCAAAAGCAGTTCTAATTGGAGAATCAAATCTTAGATGAAATAAAATGATCCAAGAGCAAGAGGAGGGAAACAGAAGAGAACTATTTGTCAGACTCTTCACTTCTTAATATATTTGTCTTTGCTTCATAAACTTTCTCCCTTGCCTCTGCACCTCTGCTTTCTCTCTTTTCCATCTTATTTCTTTCCTCTTGCTTCTTGGCCCTCATGTCTCCCATCCCTCCCCAATTATCCTGTGTCCTCTGTCTTCATTGACCTGCTGTGAGTTGGAAGGAGATATCCAACAGCATTTGCTCTCAGGGAGAAAGGAATTAGTGGTCTAATTTCCAGACTTCCTCATTTTACTTAATTCAATTTTATTTTAATAACATCCTTTACTACATGTTTTATTTATGAAGAATACTTAAGTACAAGAAAAAGAACACCAGGGTCCAAATGAATACATTTAAATGTAGGAATAGACACATGAGCAAATGACTTAAAAGCTAAGCTTGAATTTTGAGATCAGATTTGTTCATGGTAAAAACCCGGAAGCTTTCTCATTCTTCCCATTCTGCCTCCTTTGCATTTTGGAATTGGCCAGGACTTCAGGGCTTGGAAATGTTCCCAACAGGAATGATCTGGCAGGCAGCTAGGTCCGCCCAGATGGTAGGTTGAAAGGACATTGAGACCCTGGCTCCATTTTAGTGCCCCCTGCAGAACCGTGGGCTCTATGCAAGAGGAACCAGAGCCCACCAGGTCCCATGCCATCCTGGTGTCTCCAGGCAGGCGACAGAGATGATTCACACTAGAATAGGGAATGTGGTTTCCAGGTTGTTACCACACCCTGCAAAATGCTTCATTAAGAAATCCAGTACTTTTATTTTTTAACCCTGGAAAACTATCACCTTGCTTTTTGCAAACATCTTAAGGTCATAAACTCATATTGCCTTAGAAAAAGAGGGAAGGAAAGCTGTTTTGAAGATCCTTTTCTTAAGTTGAAGCTCAATCCTATACATTTATTGTCCATTGGTACTCAGAGGGCAAATCCTCAGAAATTCTTTGCCCCTGGAGAGTGATATTTTGAGTATCAATGGAAATGCAGTGATTGACAATTCGAGATGACTACAGTACTCAGACTCACTCATTTCTGGGCTGGCCTTCATATAACATATGGGCACATGCAGGCATGCTGCGTACGGGTAGCTGGCTTTGTGCAACCTCAATCGGCAACCTCAGTGGAAGATAGGTTCATCTTTCCTACTCCATGGGACACTGCCTAGTCTCAATACTTCATGGTACTTCTCATTTTTTTTTTCAAGGACACTGTAATAGATATACAGTAAAATCTCTTAAACTAAATAGGACAGTTTTTGGTAAATTTTATTTATTTTTATGTCTAAAACACATAAGAGTGATGTGCTGGTAAATGCTTTACAACCAGCATTCCAGGGTGGGGAAAAAGTCCTGATTCACAAATCTCAATAGTGTAAACACTCTCACCATGGCCTACTTCAAGCTACCAATGTGATGCCATTTGGCTTGCAAACTTCATGCAAATATAACAGTCACCTCTAGGAAGCTGTGTGTGGCAGCTCCAGCTCCGGCACACCATTGACATTAGCATGCCAATATTAAAAGGCTGAGCAGGTGACAGCCCCTTCAACCCGGGTGCCCACTGCTGGCTCTACCAGGCTTTTAGAGAATCCTTGTCTTGAGCATTTGTAATCACTCTGCTGTAAAAGAAAGGTGAAAATCTAGGCTGTCTGTAATCAGGCTGCATATCCCAGATGCTTCTCCATTTATTGCAGTCTGGATATAAACTTGTTTCTATGATGTTTTTACTTGTAGAACAGGAATACAGAATGTCACATATTGGATATTCAAATGTTGCTAGTTGCATAATTATTATTATTTGATTTCTTTTATAAAAGAGTGAAAAGTCAAAATACATAGAGGATTCTCCTTGCTTCAATTGGCACATCTGCAACTCCACTGTATTAGTATGGAGACATACAATTGTTAGATCCTTAGAACTAATGTTTTCTTTGTTCATAGATCTTTTGCTATAGCCCACACCAGTTCTTTTCTTTCTCTTACTTAAAAAAACAAAACAAAACAAAAAAAATTTTATGGCAGAATTATGAGCACTGAAGTTGATAAGCCTAAACTTCTGAGAAAAATTGTAGCAGAGGCACTTGGGCAGCCTACAACCAAAATAGTCATGTAAAAGTTTCTAGGCTTCCTACTATTTATTGATTGATATATTTATTTTTGTAATATAGTGTAGAATACCAAATATTTTATTTTTATGTTTGTAATTCCCTCCTGAACAGAATATTCGTCTATGCATTTCAAATAGTACCCTGCCCCAGAATATGGCTCACTTAGCATATGTGACCTGTATTTCCATCTCTCACTTTTTTGCATCTAAAATATGTCCTGTTATTTTAAAGAGTCTTGCCATAAGCTTGCCACAATTTTGTATATTTGTGTCTTGTAGGTATGCTGTGAGCCTCTTCATATATTTACTGATTTGTAAATAGTACAATTTTAACTGAAGTGTAGATGTTCCAGAAAATAACTAACCAATAAATTGCCATGTCATTTCATAAGCTGACATTGTCATTTTTATCAGGTGAGGCAAATACTGTCCAGCTCTGAGGGGATATGATTGCTATTCAGTGAATGGAGGTGGGACTAAATTGGATTCCACCCAAAACAGGTGTGTTCCATCTAAATGTATCCTTTGCCTTCACAGATCCAGCAATTCCGAGACCTGGTTGGATAAATCTGTCACTGGACCAATTGCTCTCTAAATGTCAAAAATATTAATTTACTGATTCCTCAAAGAGTTTAGCCTCAAAGTGCCAAATTCTTTTCCAGTGTACCATTTTTGGTCTGGGAAATTAATGATAAAAACTTTTTTTTCAAAACTGTTACTAAATGTTTTAGTATTCTTTCTAATTTATATTCTAAGTAAAAGATATATTCGTATAAAGAATTTTATATATTATTTATTATTGAATTTATCAACAGAACGCAAAGCCCAGAAGTGTTCTGGCAAAACTGTCATTTATCTGTGACACAGAAGGATTTCATTCTTTTTAAGGATTGTGGATCTTTGTCAGAGTCCATAGATTGTACTTACTTAGCCCTTTGCTGTTCTGTAAGCTCATGTGGTAAAGAAAGGAATATTGTGTCTCTGTGCATTTTCTTGCCTCCAAACAAGGACGTTGACTTCACCCATTAAATAGAAGGAAAGTAGATAACACTGTCCTATAGCAGTAAAAATGGTGTTTCTGCATGTGGAAGTGTATTCCTAAGTTAATAACTCCATGAAGGAATGACTGTTGTGATCAGCACGTTTCTCACACACACACGAGCACTAACTTTTGTGAATGGCTGGCCTGATTGTGGTAAGAAGACCCACTCACTGGTGCCCACCTGATGAGTTTCCATGCCTGTGGGAAACCAGTTAATACCTCAGACACACCAGATCAGCTGCAGCACGATCACATTCTTGGGTAAAACAAGTTTATTACTCATGTCCAGACTTATTTAGTGATTATTAGATTGAAATGATGATGGAAATATTTTACACTGTGTTCATAAACCAAATGTGTACATTTGAAGTCATCTTGTTAAATAAAATGGAAAAATTATTTTGACAAGAATTATTGGCAGCTATTTTTCCTTGAGATGAAAACTTTTTCTTGCACTCCAGCCCCCAGCACTCCCTCCCGACTTTTTTATTTTAATAGCTCCACTTAGAATATCCAGTTGGAATGAAACTTCTTGCTAGGTTCAAAGAGAATGGCCTGAAGAAACAACCAGTTATTTGGAGCTTCTAAATGTTCTCCCTGGAGAGAGGGATTCTGTTGTTGTATGGTTCTCCCATCTCATAGAACTTTGGGTAAATCCCCTGAACGCAGAGACACACACAGAAAATGCAACTGGCTCGTCTGTCACTAACTGGGAAATATTTCTTCTTTGAATTTCAAATAAGGCAAATTAAAGAGAAATTACTTTGGGAAAAATATTCAGGCTAAATTTCACTATAATGATTAAACTTCACAGAATCTCAGGCTTAGGAAGGGATCATTCGAGGTCACTCAGTGTGCCCTCCTCTTGAAGCACTTTTCGTCTCTGCAAATGTCAGTGATAAGAGGGGAACATGCTACCTTCTTAAGGGTACATATTGCATTTTTAGAGGGCTCTGCCTCAACTATTCTTAGTTTAAGAAATAGTTTGGGTTATTATGTGTGCCAGTCACTGGAGAAAGCAACAGAGATAAGAGGGAAGCTGTTAGTAGTTCTTCTTTATAGGTTACTGAAGTCAATCCTGGTGCCCCCTATAACCTTGCAATCCATAACTCTTGGGCCTCATATGCATATCTAATCCCCCATCTTCATGATAGGTTTAGAGGTACTTCTTCTGCCTTTCTGGGTCCACTGTTCCCTATTCCTTGCAATGATGTGTGCTATGATTTGACTGTGTCTCCCAAGTTCATGTATTGGAAACTAAATCTAAAAATCCATATGTTAATTATATTAACAGGTGTGATACTTGGGAGGTGAGACCACTCACAGATTAGTGGCTAATGGGCTATGCAGAAGTATTTTGTTATAAAAGTGAGCTCTCTCTAGAACATTTGCTCTGTCTCTTCATGTAATGCCTCCCTCTGCCATATTATGATGCAGCAAGAAGGCCCTTACCAAGTGCTGACCAGATGACAGTTCCATGCTCTTGGACTTCCCAGCCTTCTGAACTGTGAGCTAAATAAATCTATTTTTTATTAGATTTGACCTAGTCTCAGATATTTTATTGTAGTAACAGAAAACAGACAGTTTGTATCTAAGCATGTGGCCAGACATAGTTGGTTCCCTCAACTGGATGGAAACAGATGGAAGGGCTGAACTTGGGCTGGACCTGCCACCTTACAGGCAACAGGCCTAGTTGTCAGACTCTGCTGCCTGATCTGGAAGGAAGTTCATTCTTAGGGCAGAATGTGGGACTTGAGGGGCACAGAGAGAGCCCACAATAGAATAAGATTCCTTCCATCAGACAATCAACCTGCATCTCATTTGAGGGGATATCCTGTCTGACAGGCTACCTCTATCCAGTGTGTTAGCAGGGAGAAGAGGCCTTGTCCTCGGCTAAGTACTCACAAGGTGAGACAGAGTTCTAGTCATGGCGGAAGAGGAGCTGAGCACCCAAGATGGGCTTAAGCTAGAGTTGGACTGAGGAAGCCTGAAAAGCCATTCTTATGACTGAAGTTTGAATCTTTCAGTTATGTATTAATTCTTTCCTCAAATAATTCCACTGATGGATGTTCCTCAGGGTGGGGCCTGGAACCACTCTTTACATGTGGTCTGACCTGAGCAGGGCAGCTTTGGATCTGCTGCCTTGTTCTGGGGTTTCTTTTCCACTGATGCAAGCTGGGATTGCATTGGGCAAACAGATGGCTGCAAGTTATTGTGGTGGGGTGGGTGCTAGTGAGAGAAAAAATTATGTTCAAAGCACATATTATACACTGAATAATATATTATGAATTCTAAGAGTGCTTCTAATGTGAATTGATCATTGTGGTGTTGTGGGGAAATGAGGCCATGAGACTCACTGCATGTGACTCTAGTCACATGGATGAGAGCCCACTTTTGCACAGAAGTGACTATTTGTAAATAAGGGGCCTATTTGGAGAAGGTGAGAGCTTGTTAACTTGGGTGGTTATAAATGGATTATGTGATTATCTTGGACTCACTCTCTTGAACTGTCAGCTTACAAGAAACAGTTCCTGCCCTCTCTTAACCTTCCTCGGACCATTCACGCAGATCTGAAGTAGCTCATTTTACCCCAAGAAAGCCCCGCAATACACTGATGCCTCTGTCCATTTTTACTTTAAAATGTGATTCTGAGAATCATAAAAAATCAGGTCATTCAGTTCAAATTAAGATTCCTGATGGCAGATGTGGAGCAGCATCAAATTGAAAGTCAGTAGGAAATTTTCACACACGGGATACTGGGCCAACTTCTTTGCATGGCATGGAAATAGTTTTAGAAAATCTAGCCCTAACCTGTTATTAGTATTCCTGACTAAAATGTGTGGCATAACCCAAATAATTGTGAGGAAACATCAGATGAACATTGGAGAACTTTCTACAAAATAGATGGTACTCTTTAAAAAGTCAATAAAAGGCAAAGTAAGACTGAGGAACTGTACAAGATTAAAAGAGACTAAAAAGATATGACAGTTAAGTGCAACATATAATTCTGGGGTGGACCTTGGACACCTCCTGGCCCCCCTGACAAATTTGGCAAAAGGACTTTTTTTGTTAAGTTCACTACTTCTCTGATGGTAGTTGGTAAATTTTATTAATTTTACATTCCCAAGTGACATTCATTTAAAAAAAATTCTGCCTGGTTATTGCTCTTTTTCTGAAGCAATGAGAATTCAAGAATTCGTAGCAGAAAGCATGAGGTTTTTGTTCAATACAATGACTGAGAAACCAGCAGGCAGCTGTCATTCCAATGAGATCTTTGACCACTAGGCAAACTTAACAGAAGGGACAGAGCTGCGGGGAAAGTGTTCTTCAAAGTGGCATACCTGCTGTCAATAAATGAGCTGTAACACAACATTTTCCTGAAATAACCAAGTTCAACACTTCATTCCCTGAAAGGAAGCATGCTTTTCAGGCAAGAAGCCATCTGTTCTAAGTGTTTAGAAAACAGATCTCCAATCACTGGTAATTTAAACTTCCTTATACCCCAGTTCAATGTTTGATAAGGAAAGAGTGCTAACAGGATGGGAACTGAGTTACTATATTAAGAAACTCAGCCAGAACAAAAACCAGCCCCCTGTAGTTATTTTGTTTATGTTCCAGATCCATCTGTTTTAATTAACATAATATTTACACGAGACCAGCTCCTGTTACTTCTTTTGCTATAATTTCACGTTTTTTTCTTTGTTCTTCTTTTTCATTTTTAAAAAAAGTTTCTTGCAAAAATAAAATTGCAAAATATGATTGAATGGAGTGTACACAGTGGAATCACATGGTAGCACTCTACTTCCCAAGGGCCAGTCCCACTTTCTTGATGCAGTTCAGGTTTGGGCATTGCCAGATAAAATACAGAATGCCTAGTTAAATTAGAATCAAAATTAAACAATGAATAATTTGTTTATTGTAAGTATGTCTCAAATATTGCATGGCATAAACTTGCACAAAACGTGTTCATTGCCTATCTGACATTCAAAAACGAATCAGATGCTTATATTTGCTAAATCTGGCAAACTATGACAGACATTACTCAGAAAGTTATAAGAATGGAAAGAGTCACAGAAAGGTGAAATGATTTGATCCCTTAGTCCTAAAAGGGCTATTTATATAGTCACAAATCTAGCGTGGCTGGGTTCATTGTTGAACAGCTTTGAGATCTGAGGTTGACTTTCACTTGACTGTGATACCTACTAACACTAAAATAATAATTCCTAACACATGATTCTCCCTGTTTTATATGTGATGAGCTAAATCCCAGTGGAAAGAGGCACACGTCAGAACTCATACAGCCAGGCAAGAGTTGAACTGTATACATCAGGCTACCTTTTGTTTAAAATATCCATTTGCTCTCCGAGTCCTGATGACCCATCTCCTATTTTTATTTCTTCCTAAGATTATCGTAGGACAATTTTTCATGTCATCTAGGTCTGGAAGAAGTTTTAGGCTTCAGTTGCTCATAGAAGTTCTTTGACAACCTCCAGTTCCTGTTACCTGAGGGCTGGTTGCTGACTCCTGTAATGTCCAAAGATTGGGAGTTCAGTTCAGGTTCTCGTGTGCTCGTGTTCCACGTGCTTCTAGAAGTTTAATTGGATGATGTCTCATTGCTATCCCTCGCTGTATATCAAGCCATACTCAAACGATGCTTTGAACTATAAAGGCTTTTTGTTTTGCTCATGAACCTGGGGTTAACGTGGCCCTGGTGGGGAGCATGGCTTCTTCTCTGGGGTGTTATACAGTCTGATGGTGGCTGGGGCATCATCATGTTGAAAACACCTGGGGGAGGTGATTCTTGGGTCTCTCTATTCTTGCCATGTTCTCTCCAGGTGGCCACCTCAGGGTAACTAGACTTCTCATATGATGGCAGAAAATTCCCAGAGTGTGTTTTTTGAGAGGAGAGAGAAGCAGAAACTTATTACCTACCCTTGAATACCAGTTAGCGTTACTTCCTCCACATTCTATTTGGTAGGAGTGAATCACTAAGGCCAACTCAGAATCAAGGGGAAGAGAATCAGATTCCACCTTCTGATGGGTGTCATACTGAGGAATTTTCAGACATCTTTAAAAACTTCCACAGATTGGATCCAAAAACCTTCTATGTGATTTCTCTCTCTTCTGTGCACGGTTCTTATCCCATTTCTTCCCATGGCTAACTCTGGGAAGGTGGAAACGAGTTCCTGATCGACCACAACATCTCTTCTTTCCCTTCCTACTACTTTAGGTCTCCTGCCTTTCTCTTGACCTCAGATTTCCTGGGTGGGACTCAGACTTAAGTCCTTCCTGTCCGGCTTCCCCCAAACAGTAAACACATGAAATTCTCTAATTTGAAGCAAAAGCCACTACATTTGAAATGAAGGACAGCCACTTCTTCCCTCTCCTTCATTCCAACAACCAGAGTTAATTAAATAAATTAACATGCATTAAAAAGTTAAATAATAGCCACAAAAATCAAGTTTCATATAATACTTACATGCATGGAAAATATTTCCTAATGGAATAACAATTCTTCTTAATTCAAATCGTGATAGGATTTTAAAAACTCAGTGATCCAAGATGGCTTAACACTTGTAATTAAGCTACAGCCATAGTCCCTTTTCAGTTCTTTTTGTTTGTTGGTATGTATTAAAGTTATATTTGGCATTCTTGCTCTTCAGAAAAAGGAATCACAGAAGAATTAAGTAACTTAAGGAAGTCATCTAATCAATCAGTGGAAGGATTCGTCATAGACCTACATTTCTCAAGTTCTGATGTCAACACTCAACCTCATATAACCAAGATGTTTTTTTAATGAAGTTCTGTCCTAGGATCTGTCTCAATACTTTTTTTGTTTTGTTTTGTTTTAATGAGGCAGAAAACAAAAAAACCCTCCAGATCCCACTAGACTGTATTCTACATTTTCCAAACTTTCACAGGTAGAGTCAAACAAAGTCAAATTTTAACAAATAAATAGTGCCAAATAATATTATTTAATAGGTAGCCACCCACATGATGTGGTTGAATGCCATCTGCTTGAGGGGTTGTAAAGTGAGAAGCAAAGTGCTTTTGAGACAGCCCAGGACGCGGAGTTGAAAAGCTTCGTGTGGAGTAAGCAAAGGTTGAGGGCAGCGCGGATTCACGCAACAAGTACAGTAACCCAGCCCCATGATCTATCACCTTAAGGTTTGTTATGTTTTGCTATG
The DNA here is from genome assembly GCA_028644305.1 of Xerus rutilus. NCBI lineage: Eukaryota > Metazoa > Chordata > Mammalia > Rodentia > Sciuridae > Xerus > Xerus rutilus. Next base: position 28,628,822 of record CM053411.1, read on the forward strand.
ACAACAGCTTATCTTTAGTAGATGTTTTTGGATCCACAACTGACACTTGAGGAAGTAGCTTTCCTTAACTGGCTTGACAAATGAAGATCAAATATGAAAATTCAGCTACAGAGCAGGAGATTTCCATATGGAAAATACTATGGAGTTTATTGCTACTCTTTTAATGGCTAATATAAGTGATATAAAAAAGATATTGAATGGAAAATACTCATTACTCCAAACTCCTGGTATTACCAATGAGATGCAATTAACCACCTATAGCCATTTAATCCATTTCAAAGCTATCACTGAGGCTTAAAATTGATGGTGGGAAGATGAAACTTTTGCTCTAAACCTTGCATCTCAGGTGAATTAGATCAACCTGAGGTCCCCATGTCATATGGTAGAGTCTTCTGTGCCATTTGAACCCTGCACGACCAACTTCTTGTCCACTGATCGAAGGCCTTAGTTCCTTCTCATGCCATCAAAGGATCACAGAGGTTTCTGTGAGCTTCCTAGAACAGGGGTGGTAACTCCAGAGGCCAGGCAAGTAACAAAGGGTGACGTGGCACAAGGATATGGACCACTGGAGAGCACAGGTCCCTGTTGCCAGCAGCAGCAGCAGTGCCATTCCAGACAAACACTACCATAACAGAGTTTAGGCCACATCTTCCACATCATTTAGATATTTTCAGGATAAACTAGAAATATGGATTCAAAAGTTTAAAAACTTTCCATCTGATTCCAGAACATGTTTACATTCTGGGATACACAGATAATACATATCTGTGGGCTAAATGTGGATTCTAAGTTACCTCTTTTACCCTCTTTGGCTTTGAGGATAGTGTGAATGCTTGGAGAATCACAATCCTCCTTACTGAGGCCATTCTTGTTACCCCTAAACCCACAGTTCTGATAATATACGCAGAACTGCAATAGTTCCTTTAGGGGCTCACCCCTCCATTTGGCTCCTAGCTGCCAGCCAGGAGTTGGGTCGAAAGCTTTCTTGCCCCCATAGTTCTGGGCAATTTGTTTCTGCTCCTCATTGATGTAGGGCCAACAGTAACCTTGAAGTCCCCAATAAGCCTGTTAAGTATTGCCTTTGATCCTAGCTTTGTTCCTACAGTTCAATGATGGAATGGGACTTTCTTCAACCAAGAGCATTCTGCCTTGTTGGTTTTTAAGCTCATTTGTGTATCAGAATCATCTGAGGGATAAATTCCAAAATAGATTCCCTGGGGTCACCCAGAAGAATCATATTTAGTCAAAGGTACATGACACAAGGCAGAAGTTCTTGAACATTTTATTCTTGGGACATGTTTACCCCCTTAAAAATGACCCTAAAGAGTGTGAGTTTATATGGGTTATATCTATCTATATTTACCATATCAGGAACTGAAAATTTCAAAATACGTACATGTTAATTCATTTTAAGATTAAAAAACCCATTGCATCAAAATTAAATAACATTTTTGTTAATAATATAGTTTTCAAAACAAACTGATGTCAAGAGGAGATCAGCATTGCTTTACAATGCAAATCTCATCAATGTCTGACTTAGTAGGAGGCAGCTGAAATCTCCATCTGTTTTCGCATTCAATCCATTACAATCTCTTGTTTTGGTTGGAATATATAAAGAATATTTGACCTCATACAAATTTGTAAATGAAAAGAGAGACATATTTTAAAAGCTTGTTGCAATAATTGTGGCTATTCCCCGTCAAAGCTACATTAAAACTTAATGAATGACGGTTTCTTAAATATTAGTTGCAAGATAAAATCTTAAGTATTAATTAACTCTGTGTGCTTAGTCACATTAAAATCCACTGGTCTTTCTTACACTTTTTTACCCAAGCACAATTCTAAAATGTCATATAGTTGTCATTTGGAAAATGGTCTGTTGACAGACCTTCTAAATGTTGACACATTCCTTTTTTTCTTTCTTTTTTATCTTTTTTAAAAACTTTATTCTTCGTAGGTATACATGATAGTGGAATGCATTTTGATTAATTACACACAGATGGAGCACAACTTTTCATTTCTCTGGTTGTACGTGATGTAGAATCACATCATATATGCAGTCATACATGAAGCTAGGGCTATGATGTCCATTATTATTCCACCATCTTTACTGTCCCCATGCCTCCCTCCCCTTTGACAAAAGTTCCTCCACTCTTCCCGTGTTCTCTCCCCCATTATGGATCAGCATCCACTTATCAGAGAGAACATTCGGCATTTGGTTTTCTGAGATTGGCTTACTTCACTTAGCATGATATTCTCCAACTCCGTCCATTTACCTGCAAATGCCATAATTTTATTCTCTTTTATTGCTGAGTAATATTCCATTGTGTATATGTACCACAGTTTCTTTATCCATTCATCTTTTGAAGGGCATCTAGGTTGCTTCCACAGTGTAGCTATTGTGAATTGAGCTGCTATAAACATTGAAGTGGCTGCGTCACTGTACTATGCTGTTTTTAAGTCTTTTAGGTGTAGACCGAGGAGTGGGATAGCTGTGTCAAATGGTTGGTCCATTTCAAGTTTTCTAAGGAATCTCCATACTGCTTTCCAAATTGGTTGTACCAATTTGCAGTCCCACCAGCAATGTATGAGCATGCTTTTCCCCCCACAACCTTGCCAATACTTATTGCTGTTTGTATTCTTGATAATGGCCATTCTGACTGGTATGAGATGAAATCTTAGAGTAGTGTTGATTTTCATTTCTCTAATTGCTAGAAATATGTCTGTTGATTGATTGTATATCTTCTTCTGAGAAGTTTCTGTTCAGCTCCTTGGCCTATTTATTGATTGGGTTGTTTATTTTTTTGGTGTTAAGTTTTTTGAGTTCTTTATATATCCTGGAGATTAGTGCTCTATCAGATGTGCATGTGGCAAAGATTTGTTCTCAGAATGTCGGCTCTCTGTTCACTTTATTGATTGTTTCTTTTGCTGAAAAGAAGCTTTTTAGTTTGAATCCATCCCATTTATTGATTCTTGATTTTTCTTCTTGCACTATAGGAGTCTTATTAAGGAAGTAAGGTCCTAAGCCGACATTATGAATTTAGGCCTACTTTTTCTTCTATTTGGCGTAGGATCTCTGGTCTAATTCCCAGGTCCTTGATCCACTCTGAGTTGAATTTTGTGCATGGTGAGAGATAGGGGTTTAGTTTCATTTTGCTGGATATAGTTTTCCAGTTCTCCCAGCACCATTTGTTGAA
>CM053411.1:28632518-28664819 GCA_028644305.1 Xerus rutilus
TTTTTTTTTTTTGAGGATATTGTGAATGGGGTAGGTTTTCTAATTTCTCTTTCAGAGGGTTTATCACTGATGTATAGAAATGCAATTGATTTGTGAATGTTGATTTTTTATATCCTGCTACTTTGCTGAATTCATTTATTAATTTTAGAAGTTTTCTGATGGAATATTTTGAATCCTCTAAGTATAGAATCATGTCACAGGAACATGATGATAGTTTGAGTTCTTCTTTTCCTATTCGTAGCACTTTAATTTCTTTCATCTGTCAAATTGCTCTGGCTAGTGTTTCGAGGACTATGTTGAATAGCAGTGGTGAAAGACTGCATCCTTGTCTTGTTCCTGTTTTTTGAGGGAATGCTTCCAATCTTTCTCCATTTAGGATGATGTTGGCCTTGGGTTTAGCATAGATAGCTTTTACAAAGTTGAGGTATGTTCTTACTATCCCTAGTTTTTCTAGTGTTTTGAACATAAAAGGGTGCTGTAGTTTGTCAAATGCTTTCTCTGCATAAACTGATAAAATCATATTATTCTTATCTTTAAGTCTATTGATGTGATGAATTATGTTAATTGGTTTCCATATGTTGAACCAAACTTGCATCCCTGGAATGAACCCCACTTGATCATGGTGCACTATTTTTTAATATGTTTTTGTATGTGATTTGCCAAAATTTTATTGAGAATTTTTGTATCTGTGTTCATCAGGGATATTGGTCTGAAATTTTCTTTCTTTGGTGTGTCTCTGCCTGATTTTGGTATAAGGGTGATACTCACCTCATAAAATGAAATAGTTTGAAGAGTATTGGTATTAATTCTTCTTTGTAGGTCTTGTGGAACCTGGCTGAGAATCCATCTGGTCCTGGGCTTTTCTTGGTTGGTAGGTTTTTGATGGCATCTTCTATTTCCCTTGCTTGAAATTGATCTGTTTAAGTTGTGTATGACCTCCTGGTTCAGTTTAGGTAGGTCATATGCCTCTAGCCATTTGTCAATGTCTTCAGGGTTTTCTATTTTACTGGAGTATAGATTTTCAAAATAGTTTCTAATTATCCTCTGTATTGCAGTAGTGTCTGTTGTGATATTCCCTTTTTCATCATGAATTTTAGTAATTTGGGTTTTCTCTCTCCTTCTTTTCATTAGGGTGGCTAAGGGTTTGTCAATTTTACTTATTTTTTCAAAGAACCAGCTGTTTGTTTTGTCAATTTTTTGAATTTCTTTTGTTTCAATTTCATTGATTTCAGCCCCGGTTTAATTATTTCCTGTCTTCTACTCCTTTTGGAGTTGGTTTGTTCCTCTTTTTCTTGGGCTTTGAGATGTAGTGTCAAGACATTGATTTGTTGACTTTTCTTCTTTTAATGAATAAGCTTAATGCAATGAACTTTCCTCTTAGCACAGCCTTCATGGTGGTCCCAGAGATTTTGATATGTTGTATCAGAGTTTTCATTTACCTCTAAGAATTTTTTTTATCTCTTCCCTTATGTCTTCTGTTATCCATGTGTCATTCAATAGTGTATTATTTAGTCTCCAGATTTGGAGTAGTTTCTATTTTTTAACCTGTCATTGATTTCTAATTTTATTTATGGTCAAATAGGATGCAGGGTAGGATCTCTATTTTTTTGTATTTACTAAGACTTGCTTTTTGACATAACACATGATCTATTTGAGAGAAAGATTCATGTGCTGCTGAGAAAAAAGTGTATTCACTCCTTGATGGATGGAATACTCTATATATGTCAGTTAAGTCTAAATTATTGATTCATTTATTGAGTTCTATGGTTTCTTTGTTTAGTTTTTGTTTGAAAGATCTATCCTGTGGTGAGAGGGCTGTGCTAATGTCACCAGGTATTATTATGTTATGGTCTATTTGATTCTTGTAGTCGAGAAGGGTTTGTTTGATATACATATATGCCTCATTGTTTGGGGCATAGATATTTATGATTCTTATGTCTTCTTGGTGTATAAGTCCCTTAAGAAGTATGAAATGCCCTTCTTTATCCCTTTTTACTAACTTTGATTTGAAGTCCACTTTATCTGATATGAGGATGGAAACTCCTGCTTATTTATACAGTCCATGTGAGTGATATGTTTTTTCCTACCCTTTCACTTTCAGTCTGTGGATGTCTTTTCCTATGATATGAGTCTCTTGAAAGCAGCATATTGTTATTCTTTTTTATTTTTTTGATCCAGTCTGTCAGTCTATATTTTTTAATTGATGAGTTTAGGCCATTCACATTCAGGGTTATTATTGAAATATGATTGATAATCCTGGTCATTTTGGTTTATTTTTGGTTTTTACCTTGACTTGGTTTCTCCTTTGATTGGCCTTTCCTTTAGTGTAGTTCCTTTCTTTGTATATTTTCATTGTTGTTTATCATTTCCTCCTCATGGAATATTTTGCCAAGAATGCTCTGTAGTACAGGCTTTCTTGCTGTAAATTCTTTTAACTTTTGTTTATCATGGAAGGTTTTTATTTAATCATCTGAAGCTTAATTTTGCTGGATATAAGATTCTTGGTTGGCAGCCATTTTCTTTCAGAGCTTGGTATATGTTGTTCCATGATCTCCTGGCTTTTAGGGTCTGGGCTGAAAAATCTGCTGAGATCTGAATTGATCTCCACCTATATGTAATTTGATTCCTTTCTCTTGCGGCCTTTAAAATTCTATCCTTATTCTGTATGCTGGACATTTTCATTAAAATGTGCCTTGGTGTTGTATTTTTGGTGTCCTGTAAGCCTCTTGTATTTGATTTTTCCAATTCATTTTTCATGTTTGGGAAATCTTCTGATATTATTTCATTGAAGAGATTGTCCATTCCTTTGGTTTAAAATTCTTTGCCTTTTTCTATCCCGATAAATCTTAGATTTGGTCTTTTGATGCTATCTCATAATTCTTGTATGTTCTGTTCATGATTTTTTACCATCTTCACTGTATGGTCTACTTTATTTTCAAGATTGTATATTTTGTCTTCATTCTCCGAGGTTCTATCTTCCAAGTGATCTAGTCTGCTGGTGATGCTTTCTATTTGATTTATTTTTTCCTTCATTTCAAGAATTTCTGATTTTTTTCACAACCTCTAGCTCTTTTTTAATCTTCTGCTACCTGTATTTGTTCCCTTATCTCGTTTTTGGTGTGATCAGTTGTTGCCTTTATTTGCTCTCCTATTTCTTTGTTGGAGTGATCAATTTTTGCCTGTATTTGCTCACTTGTCATTATTTAATTCACCCATCATTTTAATTACATACATTCTGAATTCTTTCTCTGACATTTCATCAACTGTGCTGTCAAAAGATTCTATTACTGTAGTATCTTGGTTTATATGGGGCACTTTCATCCCTTGCTTTTTCATGTTGATTATGTATCTTCCTTTCCTGCAATGCTGATCTGAGATATTGAGGTTTCTATCTTATAATCTTATAGCGACACTACAGATGACCTATATCTCACCTTGGAATTCATTTCCAGTCCCTAGCAGGTGTCCCCAGATGGACACTACTGCCACTAAAGATGGTAGTGGTGGCAGTGGAGGTAACTCAAGATGGCAGTGGGAGTGGCCCAAGGTAGATGCAAACACTTTCAGATATGGGGCTAAAAGGGTGGGACTTACAATGGCTTTGGGCTGGTTGATTGGAGATGCAATGCTTTGGGTGGCCACTGCCTCCAGGCCCTATCTGTTGAGCCAAGGCAGAGGCTAATACATGGGAAGAACTATGGGGATGGCTGCAGTGTATAAGATGGATACAGGAAGGGAGCAACATCGTGGATCCCTTCTATGTGCAGAGGTGGTCCTGGGCCTGGGCTCTCACACAGACCTGTGAGGGCAGTCCTAGGCCTGATCTTGGCCTGGACTCCCTCAGGCCTGATGTTGGCCTGGACTCCCTCAGGGATTCCAGGTGGTGGGTCCAACACTGGGCCTGGGCTCCCATGGATCTGCAGGGGCTCTGGCACTGAACTGGGGGTGGTGTGGGCCTCAGCCACAGGCATCCCTGGAGGCAGACCTTCACCTGGGTCTGGATTCCCCTGTGGGTCAGTGGATTTGTGGGTAGCAATCTTGGGCCTGACCTTGGCTGGGCTCCTGTGGCGGTTCCTGAAGTTGGTCCTGGGCCTTGGCCTGTGCTCCTGATGGTTGTCAGGGACTCTGGTGCAAAACTGGGGGCGATCCCAGGCCTCATTTAGGCCTGGTTCCTGCAGGGGTCCCCGGAGGCAGTCCTTCACCTGGGTTTGGGTTCCCCTGTGATTGGCGGCTAGCAGCCTTGGATCTGCCCTTGGCTGGGCTCCCACAGTGGTCCCTGAAAGTGGTCCTGGGCCTTGGCCTGTGCTCTTGACACATTTCATTACATAGTATCACTATTTGACCTCTGGAAAACTTCTTCATACACACTGGGAAAGAATTCAGGTGATAAAAGAAAATCATGTCATAGCATTATTATGAAAATAATTTTGACATCTATGGACCCACTGATGTAGCAAAAAAAAAGTCCTTCCCTAGAAATGCACAGGTCTTGAGGCCACTTCAGCTGTACTACTAAATAGCTCAGTAACCTTAAGAAGGAGCCCTATTTTCCTATTATTCACTTTTTAACCACACAATGAAGTTTTGTACTTAGGTCAGTGTTTATCAATGGAAGCTGGGTTGGCATTTGAAGAAGAAATAATTGTTGTGCAGGACTGTCCCTCATATTGTATGATATTTAATATCCCTGACTGGCTTCACTAAATACAAGTAGCATCCTACCCCACCCCAATTATTGTAAAAGCCCAGAACCTTGGAGAAACCCCTTGGAGGATGATAATGCTTATAGGTGAGAACTATTGGACCAAATGAATTTTATATGTCTTTTTAATTCAGAAGTCAATTCTATTAAAATGTGAGAATTCTATTAAAATGTTCAACATTTAAAAAAATGTTGAACATATTTTGAATTTCTTTTTTCTGTGCATGGATGCATCTGTGTAGACATTATTAAGTATATTTGATTTGGATAAATGTTTGTGACTACATGAAAAGAAAGAAAATCAGAAGAGCTGGAGATGAAGGAAGGAAGGAGAAAACAGAAATATTTTCCTAGCTACATTTTTATGAATTAAGGATTCTTGAAATGTTCAGTGATGGACAGTGTTTTGCACATATCCTTGTTCTGCTGAGCAGAGGGGTAGAAAAGAAGAGCTAAGACTTCCCCCCAGAGCATCAAGCTCCAGGAACCTATAGGGAGCCACATAACCATCCCTCAGGCAGCTCTGCCTCCTCCTTCTGGGGGTGAAAGGCTGAGCGCTGGAGCCTGCCTCCCTGGGTTTAGAAAGTTATTTAACTTCTCTGTGTCCGAGTTTCCTAATTTGTTCAAAGAATAGAAGTCCCTGCTTCTTAAATGTAATGATGCATTCAGGAAGTAGTAAGGAACAATCAAGGTTAAGGGTAAGGAACAATAAATGTCAACTCACCGCATTGTTAAGTGAAGGTAGGAAAACTTAGTTGCCTCCACTGAAAACCCAGAGCCACCTTCAATGTTATGACCACCTCTCTCTATAACATTTTTCTATTCTTTTTCCATGAGGCTGAGCAAGAAGCTGATTTTATTATTCTTTGATGTGCGCACATGGTTTTCTGGGTATGATAGGGGTAGGACCATGGTTTCCCTGATGTCCATTCTCAGTAAAGACAAAGACATTTTTCAAAACCCATGGAACTGGCATGCCAGCAATCTGGGGGATTCATCTGCAACTGTTCCCTTTGGTAAGTTCCACAGATACAGGCCAAAATGAAATTCCCAATATTTTCAGTTTTCCAATGATCAATGACAAGAAAATTTGGATTAAAAAAAAAAAGCCATCATTGACAAGACTTTCCACAGTAAACACCTGAGAGGTTTTAGAGGTGGAATGTGGAGAGTTCTGCCTGTCCTGAATTTGGCAGTTCACCCAAAGGCCACGTCTTCTTTCTTATCCTTCTCCAGAAAGAAAACTCTGGATTCACATTTGCCTTTCACTCTCTGAAGAAACTACCCGTGGCCTCTAGAGAGCGTTCACTTTAGCATCTCCAGAGAAATGAAGGAGGTGGAGAGATAAGGAAGCAAAGGCCTACCTCTCCAGTTAATTGTGGGTCTATTCATGACTTGGCTTCCGGCTGACTCATTCGTGCACTCTGGGAGAAGAACTCTGACAGATGTGTATATCCCGTCAGCCCTGCAAGATAAGGAAGGTGACCTCATGACAAAGCAGCCATATGTTTGTGTCTCTGAATAAACACTCTCCAGGGGGCTTCTTGGCCTTTGTTTCTCATTTTTCTTCCTAAGTGGTCCTGATACTTGCCACAAGATTCTACTAATGACCAATTTAAGCGCTTTATGGATAATTGGTAAAATGACTTTAGGGTCTTTTCCAGTCCTGTAAGTGTACAAACCTATATATTTGTACAGCTGAAAATGGCTTCTGAATTCATCCAGTTTAACCCTCTTATTTCCCACATGGAAGCTGAACTGGAGGGGCTAAATGAAGATCAGAAAGATCAGAAAGTGTTTTCACAGTAAGGCTGGAGTGAGAACTCCCAAATCATAAGCCTTTCTTTGTTCAACTTATTCCAGGGTTCTTGAAATTGGCGTTCATGTGTTCTCCTGGCTTGACTATAGACATAGGCACACAAAGGTCCCAGGATACAACTTGGAACTTCAGTTTTACCCTATGGTCAGTACTTATGACAACTTTGATATTATACATCCCACTGATTTCCCGGTGCCCAGAACAGTGCCTGGCAGAGTAGGAATCAATAAATACTTGTGGAATAAATGAAAAAAAGAATGCTAAAAAATAAAACACATATTCCCTCAAAAATGAGCTTGCAATGGACTTTTCTGCCATTAGAAATATGTCAGTGGAAATATGTGAGAAACTATGGTGATGCTAAAACCAGTGGTCTCATAGAAGCTGGTGTCCTGTCTATGTGCCTCTCTTTTCTCTCTATTCAATGTATTTTGAAATTGGATGAGTAAGAAAACTGTATCTTTTGTTCCTCTTTCTGAAACACAGTTCCTCCTCCTCCCACGTTCTATAGACATTCCCAATCAGGATACGCTTTTATGTTACTTCTCTGAAACCAGGGTAAGTCTTCCGGGTATATGCCACACCACAGCCTATCCTTCTTTGTAACGTTCCACACACTTGATCCATGTCTGTCTTTGTGTGCAGACTGTAAGTTTCTTCATGAGGTGTGATCCGTGTTGGCTCATTCACTGCCTGCCTAGGACTTGCAACAAGATAGGCACTTAATAAATAGGGTTTAGTCGAAGCAGAATTGAATTTCCTGAGCTAATCATAGAAGCAACTGGTGGTACCTGGCTGATCCTGCTTCCATAAGGAAGCTCAGCCTGCTGGGTTATCAGCCGCTCGCTTCTCACCAGATTCTAGGCAGTGTGTCCTGCTGCTCAGCCTCCAGGAGCAGAAGCGTCTGTTTCACTGACTCTTCAAAGCCAATTGCCACTCATTGTGACTCAGATTATTTGTCCATCTCTTTCTGAAATGGTCACTGGTTCCCAGAATCACTCCACTCCATTGTTGAGAGTTATTGGATTTAGAAAGTACACCAAGGAAATTGAATGAAAGGTCTTGTTTGAAGCAGTAGAAGCACTTGGGGCCGGAAGAAGATGGATTCAAGAGGAATAGAACTGCGTGAGCTTGGAGGGGGGGCATGGCTGGAACAGAGGACAGTGTGGTGAACTCTAGATGACTCCATGTTTTCTAGCTCAAGTGACTGGTTGAATGGCAACCCTATTAGCCAAGAATGATGAATGGTGACACATTAAATCAGGATGGTGAAAGAGAGGGAGATGTCTGAGGGGCAACTGAGAGTTCCATTTGAAGGCATTGAGTGTGAGATGCCCGCCCCTGCAGTGGATGTGCCCTACAGGTAGAAATAAGAATGTGGAGATAAGAAAAAGGTCAGGGACACAGGCCCATATTGGGAAACTAGATGACTTCAGTCTGCTGTCACTATCGAAGACTTCCCTATTCACGGTCAACTTCTCCATACCCAAGACCCTGAGGTACAGACCCTGAATCCACCCTTTCTTTCTACAAGTGGCCACCATGATTATGGCCTTTGGGTCAGCATGACAACGTGGCAGTGGCTGGCAGCCTCCATGGAGTCACGGGTCAAGGCACTGGAATGGCCCCAGTTCCATTGAAGGTTCATCCTTGAGCATAATCCAAGAGGGAGCAAGGCACCGTGAGTCGTGGCTCAGCTGGTGATGCTTCAGGAGAGAGAACACATGAAGAAAAACTATGAGGGTTTACAAATCTTGATAGAAAAAAACAGAAACTTATGAACAATTTTATAGAAACACACATGTCAAACAAGGTAGACCTGCAACGAGGAGCCCAGGCAGACAGGAATAGACTTATTCGGTCCTCATTTCATTAGAGATGCTGTGTGGTCCATCCTTCTGGATGCTCAGCCAGGTGTCCACTCTTCTTGCTCTCTCTTCCTCGCTCTCATTGACTGTACCAGTTCTTGGGTTTAAAAAGACCTCGGGTTCTTGACTACCTTCTTTGTTTTGTCCTAATTTTTCAGCAGCTCCGTGTCTATTTCTCATGGATCCACCACCCATCAGTCCATCCATCAGGCTTCTGTTCTCAGGTCACCTTGTCTCCTTGTCCTTTCAGCTCATCTACAAGGCAGAGCTCCAGACCTAGACTTATGTAACTTCTTACATTTTTCACTCCTGTCCTCAACTGTCCTGGGGAAATCATCATTGATGCTGATGGTCTGTAGTTTTCTGGTCTATTGACTGTAAGACTTTCCCACAATCCTCCGTGTATCACCAGTGGTCTCCATGTTCCATTTGGTTAAAGAGTATTCCAAACTCTAAACTCTTTTCATGCTCTGAAATGCTTGTCCTTTGTGGATGCATCTACCACTGCAGCTTCACCAATAAAAGTTAGGTCCCTTGGTCTTTGTTGCATAGAGCACAGGTACGCACACCTAAGAGAGAACTCAAAATGGTTACACTAAGACTCAAGGTTGGTACAGCAAGGGGTAATTAGACAGTGTCAAAAATGATTAAGATAAAAATAAAAAATAGTATCTAACACTTACTAAGCTCTTACTAAGTGCCAGGCAGGATTCCAGGGATGTCACCTCATTTAATCTTCATGACAGCATCATGAAGAAGTGGGTAAAAACAGATTCCTGTTTATGCAGGCTTCTTTGCTAGGAGGACTCCAGTTTAGTTCATTGTTATGGCAAGGTAAGGGGCCAAGATTAAGCACACAAACCAATGGAACATTTGGGGTGAGGCTAGAGAAAGTGATTTTGAGGCTCCGATAAGAGTGGAATGTAAAAGACTGAGGATAAAGGAAGTGCTGGAAATGTTTCCAAAGAGAGCAGTTAGACATAGAAATTTCTTTCTTTTTAAAAAAAATTTTTTAAAAATATTTTTTAGTTAGAGTTGAACACAATATCTTTATTTTGTTTATTTTTATGTGGTGCTGAGGATCGAACCCAGCGCCTCACACGTGCAAAGCAAGTGCTCCACCACTGAGCTACAGAGCCAGCCCTATAAATTCCTTTCCTAAAAAAAAGTTCTGATCTGTCCACACTGTCTTTCATACTTCCACACCATACAAAGATGAGAGAAGTTGAATAGACAGTGGTCCATATGAGCTCAGTGCTATAGTTTATCATGCAATAAATAAAGACTCCAGGGCTGTTCAAGTGATGAATTTTTTTTTTTTGTACCAGGGATTGAACCTAGGGGTACTTAAGTACTGAGCCACATCTCCAGCCCTTTTTAAATTTTTTTTTTATTTTGAGACAGGATCTCAATAATTTGCTTAGGGTCTTACTAAGTTGCTGAGGCTAGCCTTGAACTTGTGATCCTCCTGTCTCAGCTGCTGGGATTATAGATGTGCGCCACCTCAGCTGGCCAGATGAAACTTTTTAAAGTACCAATTTATTCTCCTGAATTACTAGTCTGGCTCTTCCAGCTGCCACCCTAGAGTGGCATAAAGAGACAACAATGGAGTCAAACAAAGAAACGGATGATGAATGGCTGGCTGGCACCAGGCCAATCCTCAGAGCATTTATTTTTAAAAAGTTCCTAAAATCCAGAGTTGCACCAATCTGTCCAGCAGCAAAATTTTAAACGTCCAAGCTGGAACTAAAGACATACAACTGTCAATGGCTCTTTTCATAGATGTGAACTTGGAACAATCTGAATACAATCCTGCTGCCTTAACTGCACTCCAACCTTTTCTCCTATCTTCTGGCACCTGGTTCTATGCGGTCTCATTGATTGAGAATTCTTGAATTGAATGATGGATCCACTTTGCATATCCCATCCTGGCTGCTCTGACCCCTCTCCTCCCTCTGGAGTCATCTCTTAACCACTTTCTGCTCACAGATCACCAGACATCCTCTCCAGCTTGCTCCCCATATTGGGCATTAGGTGACCTTGTTTTGCATGTCCACACAGCAACCTGTCTCTATTGATCTGGAAATGTCTAGATGGTACTGTGTTTTAAATCATTTAATCTCTATGCCTACTAGGAACATTGTCTCTGCCATTCCCTCTGCTGCAATGTTTTTCTCAGGTCTCAGTCTCTCTCTCTCTCATTTTCAGATCCGTTCTGATTCTCTAGCAGCACCTTATTTACTTCTTTAACAGCATGAACCACAACCTGCAAGTGTTTCATCTATTTGCTTTCTTGTATCTGTCCCTCTTCTTTCAGAAGGACTGTGAGAAGAAAAGGGCCTTGCTTTCTTGTCTCTATCACAGAGACTGTCATTGACTGGCATTCTAAAAACATCACATAAATAATATCATATCTGGTACACAATAGTCAAAACTAGCACCACAGATTCAACCTGGGGCTGTTTCGTTGCATATCTTCCAGAAAACTAGTGATCCACATTGTTATTGTTGAAACTTTTTCCACTATGAGTATAATACATGAAAACATCAAATGCTTAGGTAGAAACCATGCAGAAGGTTTTTTTCATTGGGATGGTGTCTCCTAGTGGCAAAGACTACATACTTCTCTGGAGAGTATTAGTTCTTCATGAACTTTTGAGACAAAACATAAGGCCTTTTAAAACCTTTCCTTTTGAAAAGAATTAGTAGTAGCCTTGGGCATTTGCCTGTGGCTGTCCACTGCCTGCCCTGTGGGCTATGTCTAATACCAGTTCCAGTCCAGCACACGGACCCCTATCAATTTATGTTCCCAACTCAACTTACTATTCAAGTGGAGTGATGTGTTCAAAGAATATTGTTTGTCACCAGGAATAAAAGAGTCAGGATCTTCTTTTAGCATTGCTTTTCTGGCCTCCAGTACACTGCATGGTGATAGCAGAAGAGAAGTCGAGCAGGGGAGGGGCACCCAGGGCACCTGGCACTCTCTCTGTCACCCAGTGTAAGTCATTTTCCAAAAGCAGAGTAAGCTCTCTGGCTCAGAGAGGCCCACCTTCAACCACCGGTCACACAACTCCTCTAAAATAAGCCACCTACCCTTAGGGATAGAAGTTCGGCCTTCTTTGCCTTCATATTTCTTGAAACTTCTGAGTCACTCAGGATTGCAGCACACAGAACTACATGAAAACACACTGGGATTTAATGAGTCTCACATCTGCTTTTTCACATCCGTAACTATGGGTGCCTCTAAGTCATTTCTCTGTCTAGTAACCAAATTTCCCCTAGCAGTTCCTCCTATTTTGCCAGCATTATTAGCATGGAGCACAGCCGGTCTGGAAGCACAACCTGGTTCCACCAGCAGCAATAGCTGTGAGATTTGGGGGTAGGTAGTCATGTGACCTCACCGTAGTGACGTAGGAGCCATCCTCCTACTGATACCTGTTTTAGTTAGCTTTTCGCTGCAATGACTGAAAGACTTGACAAGAACAGTGGTAGAGGAGGAAGGGTTTATTTAGGAGCTAAAGGTATCAGAGGTCCTAATCCAGAGAAGGCTGCCTCCATTCCTTGGGACTTGAGGTGAGGCAAAACATCATGGCGGAAGAGTGTGGGGGAGAAAAGCAGCTCACATGATGATCAGCAAGCAGAGAGAGGTCTCCACTTACTAGATACAAAAAATATGCCCAAAAGCCACACCCCAATTCTCACTTCCTCTAGCCACACCCTAACATTTCAGTTACCACTCAGTTAATCCCTATCAGGGGATTCATTCACTGATTGGGTTAAGCCTCTCACAACCCAATCATTTCTCCTCTGAACCTTCTTGCGTTGTCTCACCTGTGAGCTTTTGGGGGAATACCTCACATCCAAACCACAACATACTGCCCCTGGCCCCCAGGTTCACAACCCTCTCACAATGTAAAATACATTTTGTCTGTTTTTAAGAGTCCCCACAGTCAATAGTTCTGAGATTGCTTAAAGTTCAAGTCCAAATTCTTTTCTGAGGTTGAAGGCAATCTCACATTGTGAGATCCTGTAAAATTTGCCAGTGTCCCATATAGAGATTGGTGACTGAGATTGGGGGTCCCTAATTGCTTCATGGCTGTGATGCACCTGCTATCTGGGAATGTTTCTGTGCAAGGTTACAGGATGCCCAGTTGCTATGGTGACACCCCACCCAAAGAGGCTCTGTGAGAATGCCTTATCAGTTTTGACTTTGATCTCAGGCACAAAGCTCCCTGAGATAGAGGAATTCTGAGCATGACAAGACAACCACAATGTTCTATCAGCTTTCGAGCCTGCCTCCTGAAAAGTGACTTTAGACAGTGGGCTTCCTGAGTGCTGCAGGAAGCTTCTAACATTGCAACTATGGAAAAGCTACACAATGTTCCAAGGCCTGTAACTTTTGGGGGGCACAAAGAACAATGCCTCTATAGTCTTTAACTTCTTGATTATGAGATCCTATATAAACAAACTTGCTGGATCAGTCCTGTACTCACTGATCTCCATCAGAGTGCAGTGTTTCCACCTAATCCCAGCTTTCTCTTGATATCTGTGTGTGTTTACTTAATCCTCCATCACCTCTTGCTGGTTTCCTGGGTTTTAGCTGTGCAGGTAGTGGCAATCCAATATATAACGGTATAGAGTAAATACTTCCATTCACAAAATCAGGGTCATAGAAAGGAGGGATAGGACCAAAGCAAGATGGAAATCCAGCTGGGCAAACAAGTCCTGTAGCTCCATGTCTGGCATCTGGGGCACATGGCATCATGATATTCTCCCCAAAGGGCTTGTGTAGCTCCATTCCTGTGGCTTTGTTGGCTGCAGCTCAAGTGGCCTTCCTGTTGACTTGTCTGTGCTCAACACCTGCGGCTTTCATAGGACAATGTCCCACGTTACTGGCATTTCTTAATCTTGGGGGTCTCCACTGCAGCTTCAGCTTCCTCCTCTGATTTCCACACCTTGCCTTCTCAGGAGGTGCCTGCAGGGACTCCAATCTTGCTGCACATTGCCTGTCTTCCAACGCCGTCCTTGGAAATCTTGGTGGAAGCTTCCATGATTCCCTATCTCCAGCTTCCTGCATTCCTGCAGAACCAGCACCTCCTGGTTGACACCAAGGTCTGCCACCATCTGAAGCAGTAGCCAAGCCTCCAGGGACTCTGGCTGCAGCAGCCTGAGTGCCTGCATACTGGTTGAAAAAACTTTCTAGGCCTCCTTGTGCAAGAAGGGTGCCCCACTAGTCTCTTCTCAAGAGAATTTTCACTTTTACTCTCTTGAGTAAAAATGGGTGTAGTCTTGCCAGCTCCTGAAACACCCTCAAGCCATCTTTCTTCTAGTGTCTAGGCAAAGTTTTCAGCATTTCTTTAGTGGTGGAAATATCCTTAACACCTGCAACTTCCTTAGCCCCAGTTTTACTCGAGCCTTTCAAGTCCAGGTTTTCCAAATAGTTCTGCTTTGCTTCCTGCTCCTGATTATCAGAATAAACTTGGCTAAAAGCTGCCAGCAATATCCATGTCATTGCCTGAATGCTATGCTGCCTAGAAATTTCTTCCATCAGATAAAAAGTCCATTGCTTTTAAAATCAGCCTCACAGAAAATCTCAGGACACAGGCAAAGTGCAGACAACTTCTCATCCAGAACATAACAGGAATGGCCTCTAGTCCAAATTCCAATGGAGCCCTCCTCTGAACCCTCTTGAGCCCTGTCCTCATTGTCCATGAGCCTCTTGGCATTCTGGTCTTCTGAGCAGAATTGGCTATTAAGCTCTGCTTACAATAATCGAAAGCATTTCCAGCTTGCACTGCTACAGATCACAAAAATTTTCTACCAATTCCAAAAAGCTCCAAATGCTTATGAACCACAGGGTCAGGTTAGTCCCAGCAACAACCTCACTTCTTGGTACCAGTTTGTTTTAGTCAGCTTTTTCACTGCTGTGACTGAAAGACTTGCCAAGAATAATTGTAAAAAAAAATTTAAAATTTTTTCATGGTTTCAGAGGTCTTAGTCCATAGCCAACTGGCTCTATTCCTTGGGACTTGAGGTGAGGCAGAACATTATGGCCGAAGAGTGTAGTGGAAGGAAGTAGCTCCTGTGATGATCAGAAAGCAGAGAGAGGTCTCCACTTGTCAGATACAAAAAATATACTCAAAAGCCATGCCCCAATTCCCACCTCCTCCAGCCATACCCTACCACTTCAGCTACCATTCAGTTAATCTCTATCAGGGGATTAATTCACTGATTGTATTAAGACTCCTACAACCCAAACATTTCTCCTCTGAACCTTCTTGCATTGACTCACATGTGAGCTTTTGGGGGACATCTCATATCCAAACAACAATGATACCCATTTCTTAAGTTTCTGTCATTATTAAATGGAATAATCCATATAGACTGCTTATATAATAGCTGGCATATAATTAAAGTTTAACATTTTAACAACAGTAATATAAGTACAGTTAGTCAAAATTATAACTAATTATCAAAATGTATCAAAATTTATCATCATAATCACAAAGAGAACAGGTATAAAGCCAAAGTGACCTTTTGTGTCCACAACTTATCTTCTTTGGGCTGTTTTCTCCTTATGTAAATATGAACATTATAATCTCCCTGAAAACATTACTGGGTGGATTAAGGGAGGTTGTGTTAAAAATTTAAAAAAAAATCAAGTCTTAGGTCCTGGCTATTAGTAAGTGTTCAATCAATAATAAGTGTTTAAAAAAGAGAACTCAATGGTAAAGCTCTCTTCTCTGTAAAGAAAAAAGAAAATTCAATAGTGCTTCTTCTCCAGAGGTACTTTTCTGTTCCTTTTAATTACTTTGTGTGTCAAGTGACCAGGCACATATTTAAAAGCACTGATCCCGAGTCTACCAGTCAATCAGCAAGCCAGACGTTTCCAAACCTTTTCAGTTAATGGGGTCCTTAGTTTCTTAGAAAGCATTTCACAGCACCATGGCTCAAAAGAAGCACCTAAGTATGCCATTTATTAGGCAAAGTCCAAATAATTTAGTAAGTACTCATGTCTGAATACTTAGTAGCTATTTACAAAAATACTCATAAATTGAAAGAACAACAATGATTTTAAAATTTTGTTTGCAAATAACCACAGTTCCAAATGGGATATGTACTGTTTTGGCATACTACATGATTTAGCAAACCTTAGAATCCTAGTGGATGCTGCCACCCTCTTTCCTCTTCCACATTGATTTGTGTGTGGTGCTTGCATTTTATCACACTGCCAACCAAAATGCCAGCTGCAAAAGATTTGATGTAATTGAAAGAAATGCAGACAATCTGCCAGTGAAGTGGCTGACTATCAAGTTGGCAGTCTGCTCTGCATTCCTGTGGATATCAAGGATCATGGTGTAACTCTCCAAAATGTAAAATATCATGGTGCCCTTGGGAGTTTGCTGCAGTGGCTAGTCAGGGGTGCCTCAGCCCACAATTGAGGAACCATGAGAATAGTCCATTTCTGTGTGCCAGGAATCTGCTAAGCAAGTCTAGTGCAGTGATGTGGACAGACACAGCCTGTGCTCCATGAGTGTTACAGGTTAGATGAGACCAATATTAATAAAGTAATCTTCCAGTCAGAATGGTGATTATCAAGAAGACAAGTATCAATGAATGTTAGTGAGGATGTAGGTAAAAAGGCATACTCATACAGTGATGGTGGGGCTGCAAACTGGTGCAACCACTATGGAAAGCAATATGGAGATTCCTTAGAAAACTTGGAATGGAACCACCATTTGACCACTCCTTGGTCTATACCCAAAGGACTTAAAATCAGCATACTACAGTGACGCAGCCACATCAATGTTTATAGCAGCTCGATTCACAATAGCTAAGCTATGAAACCAACTGAGGTATCCTTAAAGAGATGAATGGATTAACAAAATGTGATATATATATGTGTATGTGTGTGTGTGTGTAAAATGTGATATATATGTGTATAATGTGATATATCATGTCTTAATAACTTAGTATAATATATACTTAATATAACAATATATCACATTATACACATACACATATACACACAATGGAATTTTACCCAGCCATAAAAAAGAATGATTTTATGACTTTTTCCGGTAAATGAATGGACCTGGAGACTATCATGCTAAGTGAAATAAGTCAATCCCCCCAAACCAAAGGTTGAATATTCTCTCTAATATGCAGATACTAATACATAACAAAGGGGGCTGTGAGAATAGAAATTCAGTGGATTAGACAAATGAAAATGAAGGGAAGGGAGGGAGATAGGAATAGGAAAGAGAGTAGAATGAATGTGACATAACTTTCCTATGTCCATATGTGAATACACCACTAGTGAAATTCCACATCATGTACAGCCACAAGAATAGAATTCTAATTAGAATAAGTTGTACTCCATGTATGTATAATATGTCAAAATACACTCTACTATCATGTATATCTAAAAAGAACAAATAATAAAGAAATAATCTTGCCAATAGATACATCATCACAAACAATGGTAAGCACAGGAAAGTTGAATCAGGTGGAGGCCGGCTAGGCCGTGTTCTCAGGCCTGAGGGAAGAATCCATCTGCATTTGGTTCTCAGCAGGTGTTTCCTTCGGAAGAAGCAGCTCTACAGTTGTGCTCAGCAGCATCCTTCCTCAACAATGACTTGGACATGGAAGACACTTGCAAAGCCCCAGCTGTGGAATTAAAAACAAGGATGTTCATCTTGATGAGATGCATCTAACTAAGACAAAGATGTCTGGCGTCAGCCTGATTTTCAGGGAACAGAGTTAAAGGGAGTTCTCCAAGAAAGCCCACTTAATTGTTTCAACAAAGTTTTTGCTACAAATCCTAGGAGCTCTAGATGTAGGATGTCAGGTCACCCCCCTGTTTGGCTTCCTTGGCCTCTGTGTCCTGGGCTCTCATCTTCATCTCTAGATCTCTGTTTTTCAAACTTGAACTGTCTAAGGGGCTGAAAGAGGTGGGCAATGGCTCCAGGCCTCTCTTGCCAAGCTAGCTTTGTGCATTCATAGGACTCCCAAAAGATAACACTGTAGGAGAGAATTTTGGCCATAGCATCTCATCCTCTAGTCCCAGGCCCACCAAAAGGCCCTCACCCTATATTCTAGTTGCCTTTGGGTTAAGGGAAAGGCATGAAGCTAGAGCTCCCACTAGTGGCAGCAGTGGGCCACCCACGTTGCTTGGTTTGGCATTTATTTCTTCCCTTACATGCACTGGGCTTAACAGCCAGGCCTGCAGTCTACCAGAAAGCTCTGTACAAAGATTTAAGAATGCTCTCTTGCCCTCTTTTCCTTGGTGGTGCCTTTCCTCCATGTCAGGATGCTGAGATGGGGGAGCCCAGCAGCCTTCCTAGGGTATAGGCTACAGATCCACTTTGAGCCCAGGTGCAGTGGGCCCCTGTGCTACCTTGAGGTCCAGCCCAGGTCCCTGGGGGACCAAACTATAGTTTGTGGAAAAATCTTAATAGTAATAAATAATGTGCTTATCTGGCATATAACCAGAGACCCATCACATGGGTATAGGGTCAGGTATTAGGGTGGGTATAGGGTCAGGTATTAGGGTTCCTGGGTCAAGGTTAATACTGCTTCATCACATCAAACTCATAAAAATGTTGTTATTAACAATAGCTTAATAAATAATCTCTTAATAAATAAAATGCTGACTATCACAATTAAGGGCCAGTTTTTCTGATCCCCATCCCAGTGTCCTTCTCATGATATCCACAGATCAATAAGACTTAGATCTCATTTATCTCCTAAAGTAGACAAAGTAAAACAGCACATGCCTGTAATCTCAGCACTTGGGGAGGCTGAGAGAGGAGAATCATGAGTTCAAAGCCAGCCTCAGCAATGGCGAGTACCCCTTGAGTTCAATCCCCGGTACCAAAAAAAAAGAAAAAGAAAAGAAAAGAAAAAGTAAAACAAAAGAAGCAAAAAACTGTGGTTCCTAGTTATGAAAATATGAAGACTTGGACATATTTTCATATTTTGGGGATTCCAAAATGTGGGGAGCCCATGTCACTGGAGAGCTAAGTGACAATGCTAAAGTGGTTTCCAAGTGCTATGGGCTGAATTGAGTTCCCCTGAAATTCATATGATGATTTTCTACCTCCCACTACCTCAGAATGAGTTGTGTTTGGAGATGTAGACTTTAAAAAGGTGATTAGGTGTTTTAGTCAGCTTGTTTGCTGCTATGCCCAAAATACCTGACAAGAACAATTTTAAGGAGTAAAAGTTTATTTAGGGCTCACAGTTGCAGAGGTCTCAGTGCCTAGATGGCTGACTCCATTTCTGGAACCTGAAATGTGGCAGAACATCATGGCAGAAGTGTGTGATGGAAAAAAGGAGCTCAGAACTTGACACCAGGAAGGGGGGTGGGCAGAGAGAAAAAGGAGGAGAAGGAGGAGGAGGAGGAGGAGAGGAGAGAGGAGAGAGAAAGAAAGAGGCTCCTTAACTTGCCAGGGACAAAATGTGTACCTCAAAGGTACACCCCCAGTGACCTATCTCCTCCAATCACACACCGCCTGCCTACAGTTACCATCCGGTTAATCCATTCAAGTGTGTAATGCACTGATCAGGGTAAGGTTCTCATAACCCAATCATTTTACTTCTAAACTTTCTTACATTGTCTCACACATGAGTTTTAGGGGACACTTCAGTTCTAAACCATAACACCAGGCTAAAATAAGATCATTAAGGTGGGCCCTAATCCAATATGATTGGTGTCCTAGGAAGAGGTCACAAATGCACACAAAGGGAAGATCATGTGACACGGAAGAGTTGACCACCTGCAAGCCAAGGAAATAAGCCTCAGAAGAAATGTACCCTGTCAACACTTTGATCTGGACCAGGGGATAGAGGAGAAGTTGGATTCTTATTCAGGTAATTTTCATTCTGCAGTTTTTATATAAATGATAAATGTTAACTCTTCACCACCTTGAGTGATTTTGAAACAAAGACTTTCCAAAGTTTATTAAAGAACATTATGGAGGACAAATGTTTTTTGGTGAAACTGTTCCCTACATGCATGGCTGAAGACAAGTCTGGCTTCTGCATCTCCTCCAGGTGTTTCCTCCACACCAAGTGCTCTGGGGTGAGCATGGGTCCTGGAAGGAAAACTGAGGCTGTGAGTCCCTCAGGCACCCTGGGTTTGCAAGCACACTGCTGCTCCGGAAGCTTGTTGTGTGCACATTGGGTCAAAGACTTGAAACTTCCTGTTATAGTTTGGATCTGGAATGTCCTTCAAAGGCTTGTGTGTTGAAGCCTTGGTCCCCAAGGCAGCAATGCCCAGGGGTGGGGCTTTGGGAAGTGATTGAATCATGAGGGCTCTGACCTCTTCATCACTGGATTAATCCATTTGCCAGTTTAATGATATAAATGGACTCCTGGGAGGAGGTGGAAACTATCAGGCAGGGCATGGTTGGAGGAAGTAGATCAACTGGGGGTGTGCCCTGAAAGGGTGTTTTTTTTGGTCCCCTCTCCCTTCCCCTTTCTTTGATTCATGATTGCAATGAGCTTTTCTCCATCATGCCTTTCTACCATGATGTTCTACCTCACCTGAGGCCCAAAACAATGGAGCCAGACAACCATGGACTGAAACCTCTGAAACCATGAGCCAAAGTAAATCTTTTCTAAGTTGTTTTTCTTTGATATTTGTCACAGTGGCAAAAGGTTAACACACTTCCCACATTGATCTATGTGCCCATTTTCTCAGTCTGCTTCAGTCACTCAGATGTTCTTTCTGAGGCTTGGACTCTCATCCTGAGCTCCCAAGAATTCGGGGCTACTGGGAAGAATTTCTGCCCCATTGGGATATCACTGCATGGTGGCAGGTCTCACTGTGAGAGCACCATGCCACAGGGAAATAGCACATACAAGCCAATGTGAGGAGAATTCCTTATTCTAGGGATCTTAAAAATGCAATGCATCTTTCATCCTCATCGTAAGATCTAAACGTGTATAACCTTTCACCTGCACTAGCCTGTTTTGTCCTAAAGACCATCTTGTGAGGTCAGTAGGCCATTTATTTCCAATATGCTAGTTACACAGGTAAGGAAAGTGACGTCCAACGGGATGACCATGACTGACACCAACACTGCTCTTCAGATAGTGGCATGGAAATGTACACTGAAGAGATGTACCGAAAGCAGCTGACTGCTGGTTCCTGCACTGCCTTAGCATTTTTCCTGGGGCTCCAAAAGGGAAAAAAAAAACTGAGGCCAAGGAACATGTTAAGCTAACCCAGCAGCTTCCACGGTAACACAGTGACAAAAATTGTATGTGAATATGCTGTGCAGGGACACAGATCCTACAAAAGGGCTGCCAGACTGACCATTCTTTAATACCTGCTACACTGAATAAAGTTATCTGAGCTTGTGTTGTTGGCAGGCAGGGATTTATGATGAGAATGGCAAGACAGATCTATTAGATGTATAATGTACCTTAGGCTAATTAAAAACTTGCAACAATCTCTCACGCTTAAACCTAACCAACACTAACCAGAAAAGAAGTCATTTTTGTATCAGAAGAAGGGAGGAAGATGTGGAGAGGAGAGCACAGGCTGGGCTGGAGCCACCAGCCTGTAGGCCCTCCTGTCCAGATGCACCTGCTGCCTGGAGGCACTCAAATCCCACTCGAGTCCAAATGGTCAGTTCCCTCCAACTTCTGCCTCCTTCTGATCCTCTCTGTGGGGTTGCTCATGTCTGAGCATTACCTGATCACCAGCTGTGCTCTTCAGCAGCCCAGGAAGTAGCTCTGCCCTGCTCTGTCCCCTTGCTGGAACTCTCTTCTCCTTTGTTAGGTGGGAACTTCAAGTAGGCTATTACCTCTCTCCTCACTTCATTTTGGTTTCTGGAAAAATCTCTGTTCCAAGTTGGCCAAGGCAGGCTATTAGATCATAAAAGCAGATGAATTTGCCAGAGAAGCAATATATCCAATAACTAGCAATTTTTCAAAGTGTTCACTTTGCCCTAAACTTGTCCTAGCTCCATCCTTAGCACCAGAAGTTGCAAAAAAGCAAAAAATGTTTTCCTCTGCGCCCAGGACAGTTTGCAGGGTCGCTGTATTGCCAAAGGCAGGAAGAGCAAAAGCAGAAGAAAGTTACTTTGCTATAGAAAGGTAACACTAGTACCTGGCCCTGGGTTTTTGTTAGGTGTAAACTCCACTTAATATGAATAGAATAGTCTGCAGACAGTAGTCAGCAGTCATAAATGTTAGCAACTATTAATGTTATTGCTATTACAATAATTATTAATTTTAATTTTACACATCCATATAAATTACATGAGTGTTTATGCACTAGATGAAAAGTAAAAATAACAATTTAAATAGGGATGCCAGGAAATGGAGACAGCTCTCACTAGAGCCAATCCAGTGTTACATATTCTCAGTTTCATCATTTACTTTGCTTTAGAATCATACATCCTAGTGACCAGGGTATACATATAAAGCTATGAATTATGAATCTTCTAAGTGATTTTTTTTCAAGATTTTCTAAAGTAATTTAACAACAGGTGATTATCATGTGATATATTTAAGAGTTAGACTCCAGGTGTGACAGAGCTTCCCTGCCTTATAAGACTCAGAGTGGGTGCAGCGTTCCACAAACTTATTGAAGAATGGAATATCTTTTCTTCCCCTCTTCCTCCTCCTCCTTTTCCCTGTAATGCTGGGGCTTAAACCCAGGGGCTCACATGGTAGGCAAGTGTTCTACCACTGAGCCAATCCTGAGCCCTTTTTATTTTATTTTGTTTTTATTTATTTATTTTTGTACCAGGGATTGAACCCAAGGGCACTTAACCACTGAACCACATCCCCAGCCTTTTCTTTTTATTTTATTTTATTTTATTTTATTTTATTTTATTTTATTTTATTTTGAGATAGGGTCTCAAAAGTCTGAAGCCTTCTAAATGATGCCAAAACCAAACCAAAAATAAATTGCTGAGGGCATTGCTATGTTGCTGAGGCTGGTTTTGAACTTGCAATCCTCCTGCCTCAGCCTCTCAGTTTGCTGCATTATCAGCATGTGCCATAGCACCCAGATTGGAATCTACTCTTCAGAGTCTCTCTTGCAAAGAGAAGCCTTCCAAGAACAAACTTGGGTGAACACTTCTTTAAGGAATTACCAGCAAATCTTCCAGAGGTAGAAATGTAGTTTAGAACTACAGATGTGCTACAAGTGCTGAAAACATGTAAGGCAGGCCTCTACCCAGGCAGAGCCAGAGGCAACTAACTGGGCTGCTCTGACTTTGTAAGAACAGCAGGTGCTGTGGTTTTTCTTATCAGCTTTCAAACTTCAGGGAGCAACAGATCTGTATGCAGATGTACTGAAGTCTGAGCACTTGACTAATGAAATATGCTTTCAAAAATTCTCACTGGAGAAAGGAAAAGTCTGAAGCTTTCTAAATGATGCCAAGACCAAACCAAAACAAAACTAAACAAAGAAACAAAAACCCGATGATTGTCTACAAAGAATAAATTGATCCATCTAACTGAATGGACCAAATTGCTCCCCTATTCTAACAGATATTAATATTCTAACATATTAATGTCAAATATGCAGGTGCACTTACTGCTTTTCTGAAAGTATTAGAATACATCTCCCCAAGAATTGGAGGGTAATTGGAGAAATAACCAATTACCAGTCTACACCTGTTGTTCAAGTAATTATTATGATTGTCCTTACTGAGTTGCAGGTTGAGTATTTCCTTTGAAGCTTAAGCCATTGTATCATTGGGCAGATCTGGCTTCCATACTTGCTCTGTTCCTTATTATATTTTCTGAGTTTAAGTAGCCAACTATTTGTAAGATGTTGCTATTGGAAATGTATCAATCAGCTATAAGATACATATCAATTTTTAAAATATTGAAATGAAAAAGAATATCTCTTAGAAATGAGATCCTGTGAATCTGAGAAAATTACTTAGCCTCTCTGAACATCAGTTTTCTCATCTGTAAAATAGGAATAATACTATCACCTAACTAATAGTATTCTGTGAGAATTAAGCTATTGCAGGCAAAGCAGGGAACACCATACTTCAAGTATAGAAAACAGTCAATAATTGTATTTTTTAAAAAAGTGACCCCAGTCAAATGCAGCTCTTCTAAAATGCCATTAATTATAGAAGGAAAAATCACTGTTGTAACATTTTGCTGTATTTGGTGTGTAATTTTCTTGTACAAAGTAAAGCTATTATTGGTATTATTACCTAGTTTATCTCTCTATAGAGATCAGTTACTCAAGATTGGCATAGCATTGACTGAATGCCCTATAATTTTTGTATATTTTATTTCTCCAATTACCCTCAAATTCTTTGGGAGATGTATTCTAACACTTTCAGAAGCAATGGAGACACACAAGAATGACTATCAATGAGTAAACAAGTAGCATGAAGAGCAAGCTAGACTGTTGGTATTCACATAACTGGACCAAATAATATGAAATCCTATATAAGAACCTGAAGGCAATCGCTTCAATTCTGAGGGCATTAGCTTTGCTTAATAGCCAGTATTTCAATAAGCAAGTCAATTCAGTATTCACAGCATAATATCAGCTTTCACTCATGGTTTTTTTTTTATTGAAGGTAAAAATAGTTGGTTCTCTGTATCTGTGTGTTCCATTTTTGTGAATTCAGAACACCACAGATAAAAAGTATTCAAAAAATTGCATCTGCACTCAGCACGTACAAACTTTTTTCTTGTTATTATTTCTTAAAAAGCACAGTACCATTTACATAGTACTTAAATTGAATTAGGTATTACAAGTAATCTAGAGGTTATTTAGAGTATACTGGAGGATGATAGTAGGCTATATCCAAGTATTAGGCTATTTTATATAAAGAAGTTGAGGATCCATGGATTTTGCAATCCACAGGGGGTCCTGGAACTGATCCCCCAAGAATACCAAAGGATAGCTCTCTGTAGCCTTAAAATAGACACAGTACCTAATCCAGATCTCCTGTTCCCTCCTTATCAAGTTCAAGTTCTCACAGAATGCATCTGGTGTTCAACCTCACATAAGCTGAGGTTGGCCACATGCCCACCCAACTCTTTCTCTAAAAGGGGACCAGCAGGCAAACCACAGCCTTCTTTCACAGCCCAGGAAGGAACAACTTCTAAGAAGAATAGGGCTTTGAATCCTTGCCAGAAAGTTAGCAATGATAAAAAAAAAAAAAAAAAGAAGCAGAGGGCAAGTCTGTATTAGTTAGGGTTCTCTAGAGGAACAGAATCAACAGGAAGTAAAAATATAAAAGGGAGATTTATTAGATTGGCTTATGCAACCAGAAGCTGGATAGTACATGATGGCCGTTGGCAGGCTGGAGAGCTGGAAGAACCAGTAGCTGTGCAGTCCAAGAGACTGAAGCCCCAGAACAAGAGGGATCAATGGTGCTACCCTAGTCTGAGAGCCAAAGCTTCTGGAGAATCAAGATTCTGATACCCTCAGCTGATGGCAGCCACAATCAAGAATTTGTTCAAGAAGAATTTAGCTTGCATCTGCTGCTGCTTCCTTGTTCTTCCAAATTTCATTCCATCCAAGCCATCATCCCATTGGACAGTGCTGCCCACACTCAGGGAGGGTCTCCATTTCAGTTGGCTGTCCCACATGCCAATCATTCCTAGACACACCCTCATCAACACACTCATAAGCCTCTTAATCTTTGGCATCTCCCAATCCAATCAAGTTGACAATTCAGATTGACCATTACCAAGTCCATGTCAACACATTTTTACATGGGCCTTGTATCAAAGTGGTCAAGTGGCAACACTTCCTCCTGCCCTCATCTACCAGGAGTTTTTTGAAAACAGTTGGACCTCATCAAATGGGCAGAAGACCTTCAGTGCACTATGCCCAGAAGCTGCAAGCCCCCAACCAGAACGGGCTGTCTTAAGCTATAATTTCCACAGGACAGAGCCTATGTTCAACTTATGATGCATCTCAAGATGGGGAAGAGATGGGGAATGCATGGCCCTAGTTTCTCCCACACCATACCATTCATACAAAAAGGTTTTTCTCCCTCAAAGTTCTTGCTGGCAGTACGTCCTTCACACTTATCCAATATGCCCCAGTTGAGGGCCCTTCCAGTCTCAAGAGAAAAGAATTCTCTAAGTGGAAAGGAGAGTTTGACAATAAGTGGGGCAGTTCAACATGGAGGTCTGAGAGACTCATTCTTTAACCACATGGAACCAGAGACTCAGGAGACCCAAATCCAGAGTTATTCCTAAGAGATTTTTTGAGGGTGAACTGATGCATGGGGACCATGAATGACTTCTGGCAAGGATCTGGTGATGTGTGGCTTCCTAGTCAGCCTCAAGACAAGTAGATGGGTAAGACTCAGGGATGTGGGAAAGGTCTCTGCCTGCAGATATGTCTTCACCTTGATGCTGAATCAGATAAGGCACAATTAGCGGTTCTCTCCCAAAACCCCACCAGAGTTCTCTTTTAAAAAAATGTCTTTGGTGTGTTAGTAGGCTTTGTGTTACTATAACAAAATACCCAAGGTAATAAACTTAAAAAGAGAAAAGGTTTAGTATTGCTTACAGTTTCAGAAGTTTCAGTTTGTGGTCATTCAACCCTGCTGCTTTGGGGCCTGTGGTGGGGCAGCTGATTATGGTGAGTATATTTGGTAGAGAAAGCTGCTCTCCTCATGGTGGCCAGGAAGCAAAGAGAAAAGAAGAGGGATCAGAGTCCAAATATCCCCTTCAAGAACATGCATCCAATGACATAACTTCCTTCCACTAGGCCCCACATCCTAAAGTTTCCACCAGCTCCCAATAGCACCACAGGCTGTTGACCAAGTCTTCAACACATGGGCCTGTGAGGGACATTTAAGATCCAAACTGTAGTACCTGACATTTACATTCTACTCTTTAACCACTGAAAGATAGTTTTCAATGTTGTATTATTTTTGTACATAGAGGCATAGCCAATATAGCACCACACAAATTGGACTAATTCACTTTAAGTCCTAGCTCTGTTGCATCAAAATGTCAGCAAAATAGATGCAATTGCAATAAAAAAAGAATTGATTTGAGAGCCAAATACTCTCAATTAAACAGAATACTTAACAAAATACTTGTCACAGAGAAAGAAATGTGGAGAAAGAAATGTATTTGCTTGTCTTTAATGGTAGTTATTGTTGTGATGCTGGTACTGACGCCAATCAAGGATCCAGGATGAATTTGGCATGCTGGGCCTTGGCAGGACTGACAGGACATCAAAAAAGGAGAGAACAGAGGTAGAAAAGAAGTCAAAGTGCAACTTCAACTAGCTCACAGGTGTGCATCAGGGCAAACTGGCTCCATCCTGTGATCTGTATCTCCCTTGCCCCTTTTAAGGCTCTATTTCTACTCCCTAGCCCCATCTCAGGTGGCAAGGGCCCAACACTGTAGCATTTTCTGCTAACCTTCTTAATCTTGATCTGTCCCTCCAACCACAACATACCTTATCCAGCCAGACTCTCATTCCTTCATTTCATAGTTCACTGTTAGGAATCAGATAACTAATATAAACACAATATTCATGATCAGTGGTGGCTTCATGGTTATCTCCCAGTAACATCACATCCAATGGTAAATATTCTAAGGCAACAAGTAAGAGTTTCTTGATCTGATATGGGCTTGAAAGGGGTAATGTTTTAATCAGAGGTATTCTCAGGACTCTTTAAATCAAGCCCTCAAGTTCTTACTTCTTTGTCTATATATAGAGTCAAATTTGAAAGCAAGTTGAGAGAGTATTCTCATATGTCAAATCTCAAAATCCTTGGATTTGTTCCTAAGTTACTGTGATATTGAGATTTTTTGATAACTTCTTTGGAGTCAATTCCAACCATCTGCAAAATAGGTAGATAATAAATCCATCTTCATCCCTTAAGCATGTTGTTACAGTTTGGATGTTTTTTGGGTTTTTTTTGGGGGGGTGAGGGGTACTGGGGATTGAACTCAGGAGTACTTGGCCACTGAGCCACGTCTCCAGCCCTACTTTGTATTTTATTTAGAGACAGAGTTTCACTGAGTTGCTTAGTGCCTCACTTTTGCTGAGGCTGGCTTTGAACTCACAATCCTCCCACCTCAGCCTCCCAAGCCACTGGGATTGCAGGTGTGCACCATGCCTGACTGGGTTTTTGTTTTTTTGTTTTTTTGTTATTGGTCACTGGTACTTTTTTTAATACAAAGTTCACAAAACCATGCAGGAAATATACTATGTTAAATAACTAATGTTTAAGCAATTTACTTCCACAAATTCTGGTGCAAGAGAGAGCGGGTCTTTATATACAGGAAGCATCAAGCACAATTAGAAAATTATTTGAAAGAGGTACAACAATATTATGCAAGCTGTGAACAGAATGCTTTACTGCCGGTATAGTTTAGAAAGAGGTAGGAGGCCCATGTAAGGGAAAGAGAAAAGTGAGCAGTGTACATGTAATTGCAAAGAAGTGAAAATGAATTCAACTCAGGCTCAGTGTAATCCTGTTTTAAATTGTTCTTCAGAACGATTTCTCTGACCACACCCTACACTTGCAACAACAGCACAAAATATGCCCTCAGATCAGTTGGGTAAGTTCTTGATATCAGGCATGCCATACATCGTTCCTGTAACTTCTGAATCACTGGAGCTGATCCACATTACGCTTTCCATATCTTTAACTCCCACTAGCTAAATACATAATTTACACTCACCTTTCTGTACAAATTTTACTTCATGTATCAAGGGTTTAAGCTGCAGAATTTGACTCAAACTGTGCTCTAATGATTTTTTTAATGTCAATTCTTTGCACAACAACATAGGAAGGGATAACTGAAATCTCTTTCTTAGTTCTTGGATTCTGGGACTCTGGATTAGGCAAAAGGGTCTAGTCCACTCTCTCTCTGAAATTTTTTTTTTTTTTTTTTTTGGTATCGGGGATTGAACTCAAGGGCCTTTAACCACTGAGCCACATCTCCAGCCTTATTTTGTCTTTTATTTAGAGACAAGGTTTCATTGAGTTGCTTAGTGCCTCACTTTTGCAGACTTTGAACTTTGGCTTTGAACTCGTGATCCTCCTGCCTCAGCCTCCTGAGCCGCGGGGATCACAGACATGCACCACAGTGCCCGGCCTGAGATGTTCAATACAGTAAACTGGATCCACATGTTCCTTCAAGCATGTATCTTCATTATCATTTGTAACCTGCTTCTTTTCATAAAGCCTTCCAACAAAACCAACATTCTCAGGCTGGGGATGTAGTTCAGTAGAAGGGCATTTGCATAGCATGTGCAAGGCCCTGGGTTAGACCTCAGCATGCTACAAAAAAGTGGGAAAACCCAACACTCTCCTCGCTGCTCTCTTCTACTAGCAGGGTGGGTCCCATAACAATTCCTGTAGTCCTGCAATAGGATTAGAGCAAAATCTTTTTTAAAAAATATTTTTTAGTTGTAGATGGACACAAAACCTTTATTTTTAAATTTATTTTTATGAGGATTAAACCCAGTGCCTCACACATGCCAGGGAAGCACTCTACCACTGAGCCACAACCCCAGCCCTAGAGCAAGATCCTGAGTTTATAATTGGTTACTGTACTCCATACAACATGCAGAGCCACTGCCTTAATTTTTTTCTAGATAGCATTTAAAAATTTTTTTTCAGTACTATGGATAGAACGCAGGAGTGTTTAACCACCAAGCCACATCCTCAGCCCTTTTTTATATTTTTATTAGAGATAGGATCTTGCTAAGTTGCTTAGGGCCTTGCTAAATTGCTGCAACTGGATTTGAACTCGCAATCCTGCTGCCTCAGCCTCTGGAGCCGCTGGGATTACAGGCATGTACCACTGCACCTGGCTGGTAATATATTATTTTTTGGTCAATCTTAGCTTCATTTTGTGACAATGTTATCTCCTGCCTCATATTACCAGAAAGCTGCATTTCTTTAATCAGCTTAGATACTGATTAGTAGTGGACAAAATACTAGTTTAGGAGCCAGAAGATACAAGTTCCTAGGACTGGCTCTGTCACTATGTTATTCTGAAGATATATGGATTTCTTATGTTCAACAAGGAAAGCTGATCTGGTCTTTTAGTCCCTTTTTAATAGTCTATGGTGTGTGTATTATAACTATCAATTAGTATAATGCCATGAAGCTGGACATGGTGGTAATGGCTGTACCAGCAACTCGGGAGGCTGAGGCAGGAAGATTGCAAGTTCAATGTTAACTTCAATAACTTAGTGAGACTCTTTATCAAATAAAATAAAAAGGGCTAGGAATGTAGCTCAGAGGTACTGTGCCCTTGGTTTCAATCTCTAGTACCAGGGTTGGGGGTGAGGAGGAGAGTTAATAACATGCAGTGAATGTACTTTTCAGACCTTCAGTTTTTAGAAAACCTTATGATGCTGGGATGTGAGATTCAAGATATCTCTCTCTCTCGCTCTCTCTTTCTCTCTCTTTTTCCAGTGCTGAGGATAGAACCCAGGGCCTCACATATGCCAAGCAAATGTTGTACTTCTAAGCTATGTCCTCACTTCCAAAATCTCATTTAAAAACCTATTTGAGAAATAATAAGCTTTAGTAATGCCAGGCCTTCAGATATGTGCAAGAAATAGTTAACTGTCACTGAATGCAGTGTTACTTTTTAAAAATGTGGTGTTTCATACATGAAAATAATAAGTTTTTCACACACACACACCCCCTTCCAAAAGCCAGTTTTCCTCCTCCTTTGGAGGAATATTATTACCCATTGAAAAATGGGTAATTTAGGAGATTGAACTTCTATAGTACCTAATCTTTTTTTTTTTTTTTTTTTTTTTTTTGGTACCGAGGATTGAACTCAGGGGTACTCGACCACTGAGCCACACCTCCAGCCCTATTTTTTGTGTTTTATGTAGAGACAGGGTCTCACTGAGTTGCTTAGTGCCTCACTGTTGCTGAGGCTGGCTTTGAACTCGCGATTCCTCTGTCTCAGCCTCCCAAAGTGCTGGGATTACAGGCATGTGACACCGCACCTGTAAGATGGGTCACCAACAACTCTATTGGAGACATTCTTGAAAATTCGGCCAGGGTTCTCTCTCTTGCCACATGTGCTCAAACTGGCACCGTCTGATCCGGAAATATGGCCTCAACATGTGCCGGCAGTGTTTCCGTCAGTATGTGAAGGATGTAGGCTTTATTAAGTTGGACTAAGTGATCTTCCTTGAATGGATTGCTCAAGACAGCCACCCAATGAAAGAGAACATGCTAGTACTTTGTACATGAAATAAAATTCTAAAAATCTTCCAAAAAAAAAAGTACCTAATCTTTTTGTTCAAATAAAAACTAGGTGTAGGAAAAGTCCAAGCTTATTTTTCCTTGACAATCATTTTCACCTTGTGTGTGTGAGAGGCGAAGGTCAGAAGTGACAGAGCAGTTGAGAATGAGGAAAAAAAAATAGTCATGATGAGAGATCTGGAAGCGAGGAGGGGTTGGAGAGGATCTTGTTTCTTCAAAGGAGTGGATAAGAGATGGGCTGAAATTAGGAAAAGGTGGTGCTCCACACTGATTGGTGGCTGCTTTCAGGTTCAAGTGGACTGTCTGGAGAGGATGTTCAGGTTCAGGTGTGTGTCATCCTCAGGGTGGGGCGTGTACTCTCCCTCAGGTCAGCCTATTCCACACCAGCCCCGACTCCACCAGGCTGAGGGTGGGATCTCCAGACACCAGGGACAGGGAGATTCCTGCAGAACCTCCATCAATACAAGGAAGAGAAAGCCAAATCCATTGATCAAGGGGATACTGTTGGCTCTTCTCAGGGGGTTGCCATTTGTGGTGGTGGAATTTGGCGGCACTTCCAAGTCTATTTCCATTTTCTCCCGGGCCATGTCTGTGTCAAGGATGAAACCACTGCTTAGTCTGAGGTTCTCAAGGCTTTCTGGCTCCTGTTCACATAAGAACAAGCCATTGCCTTCCAGAGTCGGTTGAGTTCCACCCATCCCCACCTGTGTTGTGTGTCTGACCAGATGACGCGTGCTTTACCTACAATTTGGATCTTTAATATTTCCTGAAAAGCTCATGTGTGAGGCAATGCAAGAACGTTCAGAGATGATCAGATTATGAGAACTATAGCTTCATGAGTGGATCAGTACATTTTATGGATTAATGATTTGAATGGATTCTGGCTGGTAACTGTAAGCAGGTGAGTCACAGCTGGAGGAAGCAGGTCACTGGGAGCATGACCTGGACTATGATTTCTCTCTGCTTCCCAGCTGCTATGAGTTGAGCAGCTTCCACCAGGCCCTTCCACCGTCATGTTCTGCCTCACTGGAGGCCCAGAGTGATGGAGTCAGCCACCCATGGACTGAACCTCTGAAACTGTGAGCACCAAATAAACTTTTCCTTCTTTAAGTTGTTCTTGTGAGGTATTTTGGTCACAGCAAT
The DNA here is from genome assembly GCA_028644305.1 of Xerus rutilus. Classification (NCBI taxonomy): domain Eukaryota; kingdom Metazoa; phylum Chordata; class Mammalia; order Rodentia; family Sciuridae; genus Xerus; species Xerus rutilus. The sequence continues at coordinate 28,664,277 of CM053411.1, forward strand.
GAAGAGCTGACTGTCATCTGTATTATCTTAAATGAATGAGCGAGTAGTAAACCAGTATGTAGGGAACACCAGAGAATGGAGTTACATTGACTAGAGATAAGGGAGGGGAGAATGTTGATTTAATATTATCATCAGTCATGAATCAAAACAAACTTAGCAGTTTTATAACCATGTTAACAATTCTGGTTGCATATTAGAATCAACTGGGAATTCCAAAAATTGAATTTTGAGGACCCATCCCCAAAGATTTTGATTCAACTCATATGGGGTGGGATCTGAGCATCAGATTCAATAAAAACAACTGCTAATATGATTCTTCTGTGTAGCTAAGACTGAGACCCACTGTCTTAGAACAGCGTCAGTAATACAAAGCAGGTGAAAAAAATGGCCTCATATCAGGTGGTTCTTGGTTGTGACTACAAGCTGAGGAAAGTTTTATGTCTAAAAGCATCCAGCAATTGATGTTTGGTGCATTTCACACCGTTATTGCAGTTTGGGAAACCTTGGAAAGAAGCCAAGAATCCCAAGAATCTCTGAATTGTG
>CM053411.1:28664919-28699128 GCA_028644305.1 Xerus rutilus
GAACTTCATCATTGGGGCCTCCCTCCTCCCAGCCTTCTCAACAGGATGAAGGATTCATGTGATTTTTTTTGTAAAGCATCCCATTTTAATTGCAGGAGCAGCCTCCAAGAGTTCTTTCTGCTCCCTGGCAAGCACATGACCTGATCACTACTGGTATCTGCACAGGAAGTGGTGGAATGTGGAAGTTTACCCTATGTTAGCATACACGCATCTTCCCGTTCCCGGCCGGTGGCGCTCAGCCAGCGGTTACTGTGGCACTGTGCTCCTTATCCTCCCCCCTCAGCAGCCTCCAGTTGCCTCTGAGTCTCCTCCTTCTTACTTTTTGAGCAGAGCTAGAGGAAGTTGATCAAAACAAAAACAAAAATATTTATTGCTTCCATCCTATGTAGCAGGCTCTGTGTTACAAATGCTGTACTTGGTCTGACTCCAACCAAAATCTACTGGGAGGGGATCATCCCTGACACTCTTAAGTACAAATTGTCTCATCTGATACATAAACTTACTGGAAAATCACCAAATCTGCCTTAAATGTAAGAGAAATGTGTCCTCATATGTGCCATGCTCAAGGCTGTGAGGGAAAAGAAGACTGGTAGGGAAGAGGGCAGGGTTTATTTACAGTACACACTGGTTTCCAGGTTCTCAGCATGTGAACTATCAGGAGACGGGGTAAGGTGAAGGTATGGGGTGTGGCTCAAAAAAAGGGGCAGATGTAGTACAATCCTGCCTATGGAATGGCTTTGAAAATAAAGGTGGGAACTCCTGGGTCCCACAGAACACCTGGCATAGGTCCGTCTCCAGTACTGCCCTCTAGAAACTGGCCTGGGGATCTGAAGCTACCTTGCCATGCATCACATGATTTTCCTTTTGGGGCTTTGAGGACATTGGCATCACACCTCAGATCTTGTGTGGCCCTCACTTGGACTCATGAGGACCTAGAGTCCAAGAGGAACTGTTCCTTGTATTCTCTGTATGGAGAGTAACATGGGAGGGGCAACTGAAGCAAGCCAGATTCTTCTCTTCACTGTCTGGTGCTCATGAAGCTGGAACAAGCTCTGCTGACTCCTAACATGGGTGAAAGGGACAGGACAAGAGGCAGCAGCAGGCCAGGAGAGGGTTGGGATTCAAACGTGACACTTCTACTTAGCCTGAGCTCTGGATGCCAGACCCAGCAAAGTCTTAGAACATGGACTTCAAAATAGGCTTCAGGGCCTCCTCTTTGTACCATCAAGCAAATAAATATTCCCTGTGGAATTCTGACACAGGCTACCTTCATAGTCAACTCTGTTTTGGCAAAGAATCAGTGCATGGAATCTGTGGGAGAACATAGGGACATAAGCTAGCAGAACTAACCACAGGCACTCATCAACTCAAATCAGGTATCCAGTAAGTGTTGTCGTGTTTATAACTCTAATTAAAAAAAGCAAGTAGACCCAAGAGATCAATTTTATTACTTTTTTAAGTGTTCCAAAACATTCCTTCCCAATCTTTGGCAAGGAGGCCTCTAAGAAGATGCTCTATGCTGTCCCCAACCTCTCCTTCAGTAAGGTCTTCAGGGAGATCAGGGTGACAGAGCAGGGGCCTAAAAGCAGGAATAAGAAATACTGGCCCTCCAGTCCTTACCTGTCACTCTGTAGGTATTAAGACGAAAGGCAGGGGATTAACTGGAGTGAAGAAAATGAAGAAAAGGAATACCAGAGGAGGCACATGAGCTGGGAAGGCTGAACTCTCACTGTGGTGACCAGATTGGAAACCACTAATTAAGTCATGTGGCTTCTAGAGTTCAAGTAAATTTCAGAAGCAATGGAATAAACAATGTAAAAAAGGTGCAGATAACTCCTGAAAGGAAACAGGACCAGTAGTCTCCAGAGCTGAAAGCATACTGGGGAAATCTATGCACCTGTGTTTTTAATTTCATCATCATTCAATTTCTTCCCTGTGTTTGTTTTATAAGATACATGATGTGGCAACACAGTAGTACATGTATATTTAGTCATCACTCAATATCTTTTGAGAAATCAGTTCCAGAACTTCCTGCAGATACCAAAATCCACAGATATTCAAGTTCCTTATGTCAAATTCATGATATTTGCACACAACCTATGTACATATTCCTGATACTTTAAACCATCTCTAGATCACTCATAATACCTAATACAATGTAAACACTTTGCAAACATTTGATATACTGAGCAGTTTAGTGAATCATGACAAGAAAAAGAGTCTGTACATGTTCAGTACAGATGTAATTTTTCTCCCAAATATTTTCCATTTGAAGATGGTTGAATCCATGGATGCAGAACCCACAGATACAGAGGGTTGACTGTAATTTATAAATAAAACAAATATGCCTACTTGGAGGGATGTGTGTTTGAACATTTTCTATTGATGTGGCATACAATCAAAAATATATGGAGGTCACCTAACTAAAATGCTGTCAAAAACCATAAAAGGCTCAACCAGACTACCTGAATCCTGATGTCTGATATAGATGAGGAACAGTCAGCTAGCTGTCTGCTGGGAGAGCGCCTCTCTCAGTAAAAGTAAACTCTCTTGCATTTGAGCAAAATAGAAATACATATGTAATCATGACTATTACTGTGTTAACCCACAATATGCACAATTGGGGCCACTGAAAGGCTAGAAGAGGCTGTAACACAGCCCACACCCTGTTCACCAAGCTATGTCCCTCAAAAAGAGTGCATCTGTTTCAAGGAACAGATGTCTTTCACTAGTTCTCATAAAGATACTATATGGATTGGCAACAGTCTTGCTTTTTCCTTTTCCTTTATTTGAATACAATTTTCTCATAATTTTGCTTTTATAAATACAGTTCATTGCTTGTTTTGTCTTTGTCTAATGTGAAGTTTGAGAATCTCTAGAAAACTAGTATGACAAAATGGCAATGTGACCTCAGCAGGTGCAGCCTCCAAAAACACAATCTTCTGGGGTGAGCACTTGAGCACTGAATTATCATTGTCTGCCTCTGAGTCTCAGAGATGCCCCGAGGCCATCTGACTGAGCCCGTTACATGGGAAACAAAGGATTCCTCATGGGGCCAGACTTCTGCCTGTGTCCTGTGATGTCTGCCTCAAACTTCTTCACTGTGACATCCACCATGGAAGATTCCACTTCACTCTGCCTGAGACCACAGTGGAATAACACCATCCCTTTGAGTACAGCAATGGGTGATGATAGATGTTCCTGCTCACCCTCATTTTCCTTCAGACTCCATTGTTTTACTGATGTTTCTCCCCCAAAATGTCCTTTCCCTCTTAGGGAGTAATTCTGCTCCCCCATGGTCAGGTAGCACCAAGTAAAGGAGCACAGTTGATCCCCTTGGAGGCATCCCTGGTACTCCTGGGACCCTCAAGCATCAGCCTTGGGCTGCTTCATTGATTTAACAAATTCCTTGACTTCTTCTTCTAAGACCTTGTTCCTCCTCTCAACATCCTCGCGGGAGCGCTCCACATTGCGGAGACTGATTTCCAGAGCTGCAAACTTCTTCTTTTCGTTCTCCAGTTCTTCATTGAGTCTCACCACCTTAGCCCAGACGTCATAATTTTCCTTCTCAAGGCTATGAGGAAGGGAAGAAAAGAGTGAATGAACAGGCTCTTAATCTAGACTCTTCATGGCCCTTTGCCCTTACTCACAACCTCCTGCTCATTTTCTATTCCAAAACACAAGACCCTATCCAACAGGGGCCTCTTACTGATGTCCTCTCTCTCATGTGAAGACTCCCTCGTAAACCTGAATTCTCAGAGCATGTTTGAGTCCCTCACCCTTGTCCTTTAACACCATCTTGTGACATTTCTGACTTTACTGTTTTTCATGTCATCTTGTGTTTTATATCTTTGACCAGATAACCAAATCTCTGAAAGAAGGGACCATCTCTAATGTATGTATGTGACCACCTCTTCAGCACTTTGCACCTGTTCTGTTCAAAAGAATCTATGGAAGCCCCATTCATATTCCAGACTCCCAACACCTTTGTGCACATGATACATCCCCATCCTGCTCCCATGGATAGTGTGGTTCAGAGCCTGCCCTTATTGAGGTCCTTCTGGGGGATCAAGACTTGGAAAGCAAAGGGAAATGCTCTTAGGAATTGTTCTAGTCTTGGCAGCCTCACTCCAACTTCTGAATCCTGCTCCAGGTGAAAGATCTGCAGCTTCCCTGAATTCTCAGAATTTCCTTCCTTTCTTCCTTTCTTCCTTCCTTCCTTCCTTCCTTCCTTCCTTCCTTCCTTCCTTCCTTCCTTCCTTCCTTCCTTCCTTCCCTCCCTCCCTCCCTCCCTCCTTCCCTCCTTCCTCCCTTCCTTCCTTCCCTCCTTCATCTTACATCCCCAGACCTATTTTGTATTTTATTTAGAGACAGATTCTCAATGAGTTGCTTAGGGCCTTACTAAGTTGCTAAGGCTAGCTTTGAACTTGTGATCCTCCTGCTTCAGCCTCCCAAGCCACTGGGAAGAATTTTCTTTTTTTTTGGCACCAGGGATTGAACTTAGGGGTACTCGACCACTGAGCCACATCCCCAGCCCTATTTTGTGTTTTATGTAGAGACAGGGTCTCACTCACTGAGTTGCTTAGTGCCTCACCGTTGCTGAGGCTGGCTTTGACCTCTCGATTCTCCTGTCTCAGCCTCCCAGTGTGCTGGGATTACAGGCATGCGCCACTGCACCCGGCTGAATTTTCATTGTTATTGGCTAAAATCCTAGTATAGTCGCAGGTGCCCCTGCCAGGTAATGCTGGATTAACCCTTAGGAATGAGTGTACACTTTCTATTCCTTTAACTTAAAGTTAAAGGAAGGAATTTTAGTCCTATGGGGTAAAATTCAGATTGGATTGTGTGACTGGAAATTTGCTTTGGAGTTTCATTCTGTGGAGTGCTGCCTCCTTACTCCCTGAACAGCCTGCCCAAGTTCATATGGAGACTTGAGCTGCCATTAAAGCCCATGCCTCAGATTTTATCTTCTAGGGCCTTGGCCCATTTTGCATGTAACTACCCCTCTTCATAGTCTTGCCGACCCCTGTCAATCTCTTCTGAGAGCAAATTGGTCTCATTCCTTTTGTTGTCTCATTACAAATCTAGTTTTCTTTTCCACATTCTCTGAACCCTTCTGGATTGGAGAAAATCCCAAGTAAGATACTATGCTAAATCTTGACTCCTGAATCCAGTGGAGAGGTGGAGCCTGCCTGACCTAGGTTCAAATCCCAGCCCCCAAAATGATTAGTCGTGTGACCTTCAGGAAATTTTTATACTTCTTGAGCCCCCATTTCTTCTGGGAAATGGAGGTACAGGATTGCTGGGGCGTTCTAAGAGAAGATGTTTCTGAAGCATAAAACTCAGAGTAGGCTAACTGCCAGGCTGTTAATCCTCCTCCCTCTGCTGCAGACAGGGGCTCCCCTGACAGGTATATTCACAGGACTCTGTTCTATTCAGGAGGAGCAGCCACCTCTGAGGCAATTGCTTCTCTTTCTACTCTGGCAATGACACTTGTGTTCAGTGTGGTATGAGCTTTCTCTGAGGCTGTTTTGTTCACTGCCAAGATGTCACAGAAAGCTTACAATTCCATAGATGTTTGATTACAGGTTCTTGGACAAAAGAGCTGCCTTTTGCTTGTTGATGGAGCTCTCTGCAGGGAACAATGGATGGGGGCTCACAACAGTCTTCCTTTCAGGTACTTGACTTGAGTCTAAATGGATGAAGTATCCATAATTATGAAAACCCATTAATTCACATTCCAAGATCTTATGACTAGGGTTCATGCAGGCAAACTTAGATTGAGGTTTTGTTTTGCAAAAAAGAATTTGCTGGCCAATCAGTAGTACAAAAAAGATTCCAAGAAAATATTTTATCTACCCAAAGGAATAAATTGTGGGCAAACATTTTTTGGAATTTGTATGAGATTGTAGCACCAGCCGCCTAACTGGCCTCTCACTTCTGTTTCCCCCTACAGTCTGCGCTCAACATAAAGCCAGTGATCAGACAAAGCTTTAAGTGAGGTAGAAACTGTCCAGAAGCACCACCTTAATCAGGCTTCCCGATGGCTGACAAAACCCTACTGTGCCCTGGACTCCTGTACTTCTCTCCCCGTATCTCCTACTAGTCACTTTCCTCCTGCTCTAGGCACTTGAGCTCTTGGTGTGCAGAATATGCCAGACCTGCCTGCTTCTCAGGCCTCTGCACCTTTCCTTCTCTTTCCCCATCTACAGACCTGACTGTGTCCTCATCTCCTTCAAGCCTTTACTTAGCGAGGCCTTCCCTGACCATCCCATTCAACACCAGCACTTCTAATGCACTTCTTGAACTCTCCAACCTCCTGGCCGACAGCATTTGCCACCATCTGACATAACATGTATTTTATTATATATTTTAATTTTTGTTTGTCCCCACTGGAAGAGGGCTATCTATAAGCACAGGCACTTTTATCTGTGTTGTGTAGTGCTGTTCCCCAACACCTGGATTGGTGCCTGGTCCTGGTGCTCAAGAAATATTTGGAGAATCCACAAATGACAATGACAATGAAATATTTATAAAGTTCTTCTTAACTCATAGAGGCCTGTTTACCCTTAAGGAACCACTATGTGGAAAATGTGAATGAAGCTATTTAGGGTTAGATATTTAGGTTTTCATAAATCTGATCTAAAGTTTAGAGTTTTCATTTATTTAGAAATCTCATTACTCCCTTTACCCTTTGACTTACTAGGCTTGACTGCTACAGATTACCATCTTCCCTAAAAGTTTCACAATGTGAATGGTTTGGCAGATAAGAACAATGCATATTGCTTCTATAGGTGGAAGCCAAGTACCGCCTGCTGCTTCTCTTCCCATAACTTACTTTTTAATCTGTTCCTCATACGTTTGCTTCTGCGTTTCTATTTCCTTTCGTAGTTCCTGGACCACCCTCTGCAAAGAATCAATTTCCTCTTCTCCAGAGTTCTGTCTTGCAGGCCCAGTTTCAGAGTTTGTGTTGGCAAGAGGATCTCTCTTGGAGTCACAGGCAGGGGAAGAGAGTGCACTAGGTCTATCTCCGGGGCCCCCGGGCGGGGCAGGGACATTATCATAGGTGGAAGTCCTCTGGGATTCCGAGAGGTGGTGCAAGTCTTGAGACAAGGCTCTTCTATGCCCTTCCCCTGCCTTAGTGTCTGACGAAGGGGACCAGAACTCATTTTTAAAGATCTCCATTTTGCTGCTGTTGGCACCTTGAAAAGCTGATGTCAAGAAACATTTCCGGTTAGGGAGTGTTTGAGTCCTTTTTCGGGATTGCAGCTTCCAGTCTCCTGGCTTTTCCCTAGGGGCTTTGCTGCTGTCCTGATGCTGGTCACTTGGTTGTAGTCCAGTAGGGCTTGTGGCATCAGAGTCACTTGCCTAGAAAAAATGGCCATGGTTGTTACATGGGATTTTTCACCTGTGTGTTCTGCCCCTAAGATAAGGACTAGAGTCTTGCAAAAAAGTGTCAGGCCTGTGATACTTTTAATTAGGAGAGTATCTCTTAATTTGCCACCTTACTTGATTATCTGCATGGTAATTTCCAAAAAGATATTGTACACAAGGAACTTGTCCATGCTCTAGAGATAAAGTACTGATTAAAATCATTTGTTTGTGGTAAAAGAATCCTTTTATGAGCAATTGATGGGAATTTTTTCTATGACTCAAAATCCAGAAACCATAAAGAAAAGTTCAATAAATTCAATTGACATGCATTTACATGACCTCCAAAGTAAAAAGAGCAAAACTAAAATAAACGAATCATCACATGCTAAACAGAAGCAAAATGACAAATTGGCAAAAACATTGGCAATGCATGTCTTAAGCAACTCTAGCCAATATATAAAGGTACTACTCCATCAGCCAGCTACTCTCCCTTATCACATAAAGCTTATATGAACTGGGAAGAAAAAGGTCAACAATCGACGTAAATATGGGCAAAAAACAAGATTAGACAATTCACAGAGGAAAAAATGCAGCCAGCACTTACACGTAAGAAATGATGTTCAACCTTCTCTCATAGTAGGAGAAACCCAAATTAAAATTACTAAAATACCAGTTCTCACTTAGCAGATGGGCAAATCCCCTAAATTTGACAGAACACTCTGTTGGTGAAGCTGTAGAGAAACAGGTTATTTCGTGCATGGCTCGTGGAAATACAACATGACACAAACTCTAATCATTTTTATTAAAATTTTATCAAAATTTTTTTATTCACTTACCCTCCGACCCAGCAACACCACTTCTAGGAATTTATCTCAGAAATATATCTGGCTGACTACAGAAAGAGATGTGGTCACAGTTTTTCCTTGTGGCCTTGTCTGTAGTGCAAAGGGCTGAAAATAAGCTGAGCATCTACAGAGAATGGTTAAGTACATTATGGCACATGTACAGAATAGAATACTAGGTCACCTGCCAAAAATATGACGCCATGTGAGGTAGCTGTTTATGTATCCACATGAAAAAGTCTCTAGACTTGCAAGGTACACAGTAATGTGTACATGTAGAAGGAGTGTAGGTAGAGAGAAAGAGAGACAGAGAAATTACTCTACATTTTGTGTAAAAAGAGAAATAACAATTTCCATTCAAGTCTTTATATTTGCACAAAGAAATATTGGAAGCATGAATAAAAAGCTAATGAAAGTAAGAAAGAAGCTGTGTGAGAACAGGGGAGAGAACAGGACTTTTCAATGTATACCTTTTTCCTCCGTTTTTGAACCATGTGTATATATTATATATTTTTAAATTAAATTAGAAAGAGAATTGAGCACAAAACGTGAAAATGTGAAAATCAGGGTTCAAGTTCCCTCTACTTTACCCTCAGGAGTCAGAAGCACTTGGGTCCTAAAGTAGGAACTAGACCCAAGTCCTATCTAGTGCTGCTATGCGGGCCCAACTGGTAGATCTCTCTGACTTCAGCTCCCAATTAAAAAATGTACATGGTAAATTTTGTCTTACCATGTCATGGTCTCCAGAGGTGATTTAATTAAGTTTCCCAGCATAATAGCTGGCCATAGCAAACAACAAAGAGTGGAAACCCATCAAATGAGTATAGCAATGGCTATTCTCAAAGACTGCTAGGGTAAATTTTTTGCCAGAAATATGAACATTTTTAAATTGAAATTTAGTTCTTTTTTTAAAAATTTTTTTTAGTTGTTGATGGATCTTTATTTTATTCATTTATTATTTATAGGTGGTGCTGAGGATTGAACCCAGTGCCTCACGCATGCTAGGCAAGTGCTCTACCACTGAGCTACAGCCCCAGCCCTGAAACTTAGTTCTTGAGTGTTAGTAAGATGTCTATGTTCAGACAAATTTCATCTAAGAAAAGCCACAGCTATAATCACTATCCTTTTTGTTTTTTCATCTTCAGGAATAATAGTACTATAGGTAATTTAAGCTATCTGTTCAACCAGAAATCTTAAATTCATTTCTTGGTCACAAATAAAGATGAAACTACTATATAAAGTTCACATGTTCTTTTTAAAAATATTTGTCCCTATAAATATATAAAAATATTTGACCTTTGTAAATTATTGCCCTCAAGTATCTACATGTTGGAATCTGCAGTTTGAGGACATTCGGAACGTGAGCTCCAGCTCTTCTGTACAAATGAGGGGGCTGACATTGCTGAGACACTTATCAGGGAATGAGAAGTATTACACGAACACATCACATAACTTTGAGGAAGGAATCACGTTTCAGGGTTAGCAGGAAGCCAGTTCTCTCTGGACTTTCACACAGACCTTTCAACAACTCTCATCAAACATTCACAACATGGTATCTATTTTTCCCCTTGAACTTCCATGGTATGTGTTTGAAAAGGTTTCATTTTTAGAGAGATTTGCAGAGAGGACAACATTGCCTAGTCTTTAGGCAGTTGGTACACATGTCAGTAACCCTACCTCCAGGATGCCCACAGAGGCCAAATTTTAAAAGAGGCCAGGATCTCAAAATGTGTTCAACGGGTCTGCAGCCACAGGGCTCCCTGCCACAGCATCATCCATAACTGCCAGATTATCACCCAGAGCAGCTCTACATGGAATGACCTGGATTAAAGGAAGAGTCCAACGGAGACAGAAAAGTCTCTCTGTGCCTTACCGTGTTACTGAAGCTGTCTGTACTAGAAATTGGGGGGTCTTCAGTGACATCCCAGCCCACAGAGCTTCGGGGCACTGGAGGTTTCTTGGGATCATTTTTCTGGGCAAGAGGTGATAGGGGTGCATCCTTAGACTTTGGGAAGAGGACTTCATGGTCTCTGATCATCATGGTCATCACTCTTTGGATCTGAGGAGTCCCTGAAAGAAAGAAGAGATTTGTAGTGCTGGACTATAGGATAGGAGGCAGGTAGTTAGTCTTCAATGATTTCCAACTGTGGGATAGCTCCAAACTCAGCCCTAGAACCACAGGGTCCCAAAGAACCTCATTTTTCTCCTCTCAGGACTCTTCTTAATGGCTTGGAATAGGAGATTATAGTGAAAGGGATGGTCTAGGAGGGTGAAAGAGGGAGCCATGAAGGTTATTTTCAGCTTATAGTTCTCTGGATCCATTTCTGATCAGGAAAATAGCAATATGACAGAGGAGAAAACGGAGACATCTTTCTCTCTCTCGCTGTGGTCCTCAGTGACACTTGGTTTCTTACTGGTCACATTCGAATGTGTGCTAGGCACACTGCCTTCCTGTACCCATGGCAGGCATCAGTACTCAATGCCAGGACTTTTGCTTATTGAAACAGGACACAACCTCAGCAGTCTTCTCAATCCAGCTTTTTAGTAGTCTTTTATGAGCTGACTTACAAAATGGAATCTTGTTTGCGTTACCTGGCTAAGGGTATTTAAAAGTCATGAAAGACTAGGAAATACTAGCTGTTTTCGTGTCAGCCTATCATGCAGTGTGACCATTGGGCAAATTCTTGATCTCTCTCAGATGCTGTGGTTTGGCAAATGGATGTCATTCCGGCCCTCCTTGCCTCACAGGGCTGTTAATATGACTCAGACAAGATAATCAACTGAAAGTGCTTGGCAAAATGCACAGCCATGCACGAACATGAGGGGTAGTACTATCACTGCTGCTCCCTCTGGGCCCGCCTTCTTTGCAGGACCAGGCGTGTGTACCTCTCATGATCACAGCAGGGTCTTCGACCTTCGACCGGATGAGATTCACACCAATCACAGTAGCCAGGTTGTCCACGCTCATCTTGTTGACAGCACAGTTCAGCTGGATTTCATGTAGAAACCTGCAGGCAGCCAAAAAATCCCACAGTAGAAAACAGGAAATTGCCAGGAGAAAGTACTTACAGGTACCAAAGAGGTGCTTGCTAGATCTCAACTCTTTCCTTCTGTCTCAGGAATGGAATCAGCCTGCTCTGCCCACAAAGAGTTTAGCTTTGACCTGAAAAGATCCAAGACTAAGGAGGGAAGAGAAACCATGGAGGAATGCCCAGCTCCTGGGGGCTGAGTGTATCTGTGGACACAGAATCACATAAGCAGGAGGCTGGATGCAGTTCAGGGAGCTCAGAGGTGACTGGAGGGACTAAAATGGACAATTGACTGCCCTCCTGTCTTGCCTATATAGGCTTGTCTCCCAGTTCTCAGACCCATTGTACCCACGTCTCTAGAGAGGAAAACATTATCAGTGAGGTCTCAGAGACGGGAAGCCATGGTGCCTCCTCTCTCTCATCCTCCTCTCAGAGGACCAAGCAGGGGTTTTAACCCTCAGGAGGTCTTCAATAACTGACAATTAATTTTTACTATATTTTTACCCATTCAAGGCATGAAATTCTCAGATTCACTGTAAAAGAAACAACAAAAGCCTGAACAAATCTATAAGAGAATTTCTGGATACCTTTTCTAAAAAAATGTTTTAAATGGATAGACTGAAGCAACACAACTCTACCATCATGTAAAACTAAAGAACTAATAAAAAAAATAAAAAACTATGATAGCAATAGTGATAACTAGAGACTTGCCAAAACCTAGGAAGTTTCCAAATATGAAAAATAAAAATAATGTTCCAAAAATACAGAGATTATTAAATAAATTGTGATGTGCCCAAATGATAAAACATTATAAAATATTACAGAGTCATTTATAATCCTATGTTATGACACAGGAAAATGCTTACAGCACAAAATAAGGCAAAAAAAAAAACAAGATGTAACTTAAAAATTTCCATTTGATATAAAAATGTTCTTTTATATTTATATGGATGTATTAAAAGATCTACTACAGAGAGAAACATCCGGAAGGAAATGCGTCCAAGTGTTCATAGAGATTATGGCTAGCTGAAGGATTGTGTAATTTTTATTTTTTATTTACAGTTTGCTATCTTTCTGGTTTCCAAATCAAGCAAGTAACACTTTCATAATCTGGAAACTAAAACACATTATTTTTACAAAATAGAAGACAAAATCTGAGTCTGTCTGTCTGGGATGGTGACCCAGGTTCCCACCCCAGCAGACACATGCCACAAGGATGTCACATGGCAGGTCCCTAGAAAGGCTGAAGGAAAACAAAAAGAGTGGCCCATAGTAAATGTTTCTGGGGTGTTAAGTTATGGTCCAGTGTCATGAAGACCAGACATAATTCTAGAAACATTATAAAGATTCTGGGTTCTCTTGCATGTCCCAGGACTCCGGCAGCACTGAGGCAAGCCTGAAGGAGGGAGCTTATTCATTCTGTGCCAATCAGGTCTCTAGGGATCCTTGAAAATATCTTGTAGAAACAAGAAGCTCTCAGTGCTATGCGAATAGAGTTGACCTTTCTAAGTTCTGGGCCAGAATCTTTGCAATCCCAGAAATAGTTCCTCCTCTTCTAACAAAGGGCTTCGTTAGATGTGGCCCAACGTGGTATAGTTGACATCAGGGGACCCTCACCGGCAGATGTAGCTCAGGAGACTATAGTTGTCCCGGGGAAGGCTGGAAAGCTGCTTCATCAATTCCTGCTGAGCCTGGGAAGAGATGGTTAACACCAGTAAGGGAGCCTGCCCACTTGCCAACAATGAGATCAGGCAACATAATTGGTGCATCTGTGCAGAAACAACACTTTGGCAGTCACTCCTGTTCCTATACTTTTGTGAGTTTTTTTTTTTTAAATTACTTGGAAATAACTATAGTTCTCAGAAAGTTGCAAAAAATCGCACAGGGTGTGTCAAGGTTTTTGTTATGGTTCATTTTTTAGATTTATATGGAATTCTGCCAACCTACTCCACCCTTGACCTTGAGCTACTTTAAAGCCAGGACTATTTTACCACTCACACAATAATCATTTACTTAGTAAATGCTTGAGATGTAATGGTCAATTACATAAAGAACTGGACTACAATCATATATCTCAGAATCACTTTAAAAGTGAATAGGCCTGAGAAGGCTTATGAGTCCTGTAGCTTTGCTGAGACCTGCTGGGACATAAAGACAGGCTGACCAAGCCAGAGGGCAGATGCAGATTTGGGCTGGTCAGGCTCTGTGACGACAGTAGGTATCAGTAGTGGTTGCTGGAGGAAAGCACATGCCAGAGATAGGAAGGACACAAGATCTTTGTTCTTTTCAGCTGTCAATGTGGTTGTAGTTATCATCGATGGTATCCTGCTGGTGAGAGTGCACAAGTTCACAAGGGCCCCCTCATCATAAAACCTGAGCTGCTCTCCTGGAGAAGACTCATCCTGTAGCCTCGTCAGTCCAAATGCAGCCTCGTGGTGTAGATCTTGTGATCCAGAGTGCCTGCTTCATGATGAGAGCCCTCCTTGTTAGCTGAGTCCTCCTTCCAAGCAACCACCCCTGCCATATTTTAGCCAGTGAGAAAGATCTTGGTCCTTTGATACTGCCAGATACTCATTGCCATATACATAGAGACTTTCAAATATATTGAGATTGGGAGAAGTTGGAAGAAGCTGGTCTAATGTGAAGAAGTTCAGGGGCTGGAGTCTTGTCAGGGCTGCACCTAAGAGTCTCCCTTCCTCTCCCCAGAACTGAGGGGCAGGATGTCACCTGAAACATCTGTCTTTTTAACCAATTTAAAAATTTTTTTCATAAAATTTTTTTCATAATTTTTTGCTTTCACAAAAGTGAGCTGATGTATCTGTAAAAATCAAGACTTTTTATATCTTCTTCTCCTTCACCCCACAAAATTCATAATTTATGTACAAAATATCCTTTGATGATGTAATTTTTATTTGGAAAAATAGCTATGATGTCCATAGGGGGTTAGCTACATCATTATTGCTCTCTTTCTGTTCCAATTTTGAAATGTAAAGTAGCCTTTCTACTTAGGCCAAGACCTATTCAAATCATGAGCTTCCCCACTGTTAGTCAGGATGGAAATTCTCACTGCTGTGTTTTCAAGGAGTTAGGACAGTATTTCTTCATTCACTTAAAAAATTCAATTAAAAAATATATGTGTGTGTGTGTGTGTGTGGTGTGTGTGTATCCTGTGGAGGTGACCTTCAACAAATTCTGAGGTAGAGCAGAAAATAAATCCCCTATTCCAGTATTCTTTAAAAACTTACTCTATCGTATCCTTTAGTCCTCAAAGCAATCCTGGGTATTGCAGATATTATGAAAATTGTCTCAGCCTGTGCTGTCCAATACAGTAGCTATTTGCTACATATGGCTACTTAAATTTAAATAAATTAAACTAAGAATTTGGTTCCTCAGGTACACTAGCACCTGAGAACCCAATAGCCATGAGTCAATAAGGGTTACCGTATTGGACAGTGCAAATATATAATGTTTCCATCATTATAGAAAATTCTATTGATAAGAAAGTAAATCAGATTTCATAAAAGATGCATAATTTGCCTAAGGATAAAATCAAAGTTAAGTCGAGGTCTCCATCAGAGGTTTTTTTGTGTTCCACTTTGCCAGAGAGAGCTTTAGAATAAGTCATACTAAGTCAATCTAGTTAGAGAGACTTAGGCCCCTACATTAACAGTGTAGCCCAAATATATTCATGGCTACTTGGTATTAAAATTCTTGGTTAAAAAACCATAAGAGTTGTATGTGATCTAATTTTTATTTGTAAAAATAGTTATTTTGTTGATTAGTTAGTTGGTTTACTAATATGATTCCAGTGTGGTGGTTGTGGACTATAAAGTCTCTATGGAAACAATTTACATAGGGTCAAAAATCCTCCTGGCGAACTTAAATACTCACACTAGCATGATGTTGTAGATGGTGACACCAGACCCCATAGTCAGCTATCACAGAAAAAAATCAAAGCAAATCTCCCTGTCCTTCCTCTCTCTGGGCACGTACTTTCCTCCAGCAACCACTACTGATATCTACTGCCATCACAGAGCTTGACCAGCCCAAACCTGCATCTGCCTTCTGGCTTGGTCAGCCAGTCCCAGCAGGTCTCAGCAAGGCTACAGAGCTCTTAAGCCTTCTCAGGTCTATTCTTTTTTTCTCGTTATTTTAAAAGTGATTCTCAGATAACTGACTGTGGTGCATTACCTTATTGGGATATTACATTAGGGGAGGCTGGATACCAGCCACCACGATTGGCATCATCTGTCGTTTTGTAGCTGAGAAAGACCCAGTTTGACAAATCATCTCACCATAGGGTGAGGGGCCCCCTGACTCACTGCCTCCTACCAGAAGAGTGTTCAGGAAACCAGTCACTTTCTTCTAAAGCAGGACTGCTCAACTAAGGAGATACAAACCTTTGCTTCATCTGCATTCATGAGCTGCCCGCAGAGCAGGAAGCCCTCATACTGGCTCCAGGGAACCACCGGCTCTGGGAGGTCTCGGAGGTAGAGTTTTAACAGAGAGGCCACGGTGTGCACATCTGTGTCTCTGGGAAAAAATAAGCAACAATCCTTGAAAGGGAAGCTCCAGAACTCTCCTCAACTCTGACCTGATGGTCTACTCAGTACAACCAGGAAGTGTTGCAAGGTGTAGAGTCCCACACATTTTTGCCCTTTCCTCCTCTGGAACACAACCTTGAAACTTCTCCCTCTATTTCCATTCAACTGCTTCAAAGTTAAATTCAAGGCCCACTTTTTCATTAAACCATTTTAACTACTTTGTCTTTACTGCTTTCTTCTTTCCTCAAGTCATTTAGACCTAACAGTTCGCAGTCCAATTAGTCATTGTTTTTGTATGTTAACTCCTTTATATTTCTGACTCATTGACTTCTTTAATTAAACTCCCAGAGTGCTTAAAATAACTCTCAGATTCATTCATATATTTCCTCAATAATCCATTCAATTGATAAGCAATGAGAGAAATTTTTTCTTTTGTTCTTGTCAAGCATAAGGATTTTAGTAGTAAACCCAAGAGATACACAGGGTCCCTTATCTTACTGACCACACAGCTGGGAGGACACCAGTTACCAGGTCCTTACAATTTAGTGTCATAAAATGGGAAGCCCTGAACTCAGGAAGTGTATGAACTCAGGAAGTATATTGTATGGAAGTACATAAAGGAACACCCAAGCCAGAGTTAGGGGGCCATAGGTGATTTGTCAGATGAAGGAACATCTCTGAGAAGTGTCAAGGAGTTACACCATGAGGCAGGTGGCATGTAGCTGGAGGGTAGGGAGAGGTGCTCCCACTGTAGGAACTGGGACAACATTCAGATGACTGTCTGATTGAGTGAAAGAGACACTGGCTCTGTGGTTGAGCTTTTCTGTTTAAGGCAGAGGTTGGCAAACCACAGCCTGGGAGGTAAATCTAGCTCAGATCCTGAATTTCTATAACCTGCAAGCTGAAAATGAGTTCTATGTGTTTAAATAGTTGGGGTAAAAAAAAACTCAAAGACTATCTCACAAGATGTTGGAATAGAGAAGGTGGTTTTTCTGGCTGCTTTGTGGTGAGAAACTAAGAAAGCAGACAGGTAGCTTCTCAGCAAGGTGGATGAACCAAAAGAAGGCCAGGGGAGAAGGGGCTTTACTGGAATTTAAAACTGGATACTCAAAGCAGATTGGGGACTCAGGAGGTTGGATATAATAAAATAAGGAAAAAATCCCCAGTGCCACTGCTGCCACAGCCACAAGCACCAGTCAGAGTGGTCCCTCTACTACCAAATTAGAAGAATAAGGGAATTAAAGGAACCCGAATTTTTAAGAGGCCTGAGGCATGTCTGGGTACAAAGAGTTCAGAGATCAAAGACACTGCCCAACTAAACCGAAAAGCATGCTACACAATATCCTTGTATGGCAAAGAAACCTCCATGTCAGTGATGTGTGGAGGACAGAGGAAGGAACCATTTTGCAGCCCCAGAAAAGGGGCCAGCAGCTGAGGAAGCCGATTCCCGATAAACCCAAATGTGGCCCAAAATACAGGCCTCACAAATCCACACTGTGTGACACAGAGTGTACTTAAGTGACCGGGAGAAAATCGAACATGGAGAGAGGTTTACACAGTGGAAAACTGGTCATGGAAACCTACTCAGCTGCTTGTAGGACATGCTGGGAGAGACACAACTGGCTGGGAATTTGAAAGGGCAGGTTCAGGACAGATTGAGTTTGGAGACTGAATCTGAGACCAGGAAATGTGGAGCCCACAGGTGACACAGTGGACTAGGAATAGGCTACTCCACCACATGAGTGGAACCCAGGGGAGATCTCCGGGGTGAAGTCTTCCAGAGTAGACTGGTGATTGCTAGGCCCTGGAGGTATGCCAATTTAAAATATCCAGACCAATCAGCATTCAGCAAAGAGCTCACCTAAGCCTAAACTCTGCCTCTAGGAATCCTGCCTATGGGATTACCACTCCAAGCAATCCAGAGGGTAATCACACTCCAGACAATGCCACCTAAAACTGCTGAGACAAGAAGCTGAGAAACTTTTGAACTCCAATGAACTGAATTCTTTAACTTGTCATCTAGGTTTTCTCTCTCTTTTTTTTTTTTCCTCTGTTTAATTATGACCTTAATGGTTTGTGGACATTTGTATATACTTATATTTGTTTTAATTCTCATTTCTAGCTTTTTGAAGCCAATTATTGTTCATGGATCAGTTTTTTGAGGACTAGGATGTTTGATTAGTGTATTTCAGTTTTGCTTTGTAATCTTTTATGTTTATTTTTTTAAATTTTTACTTTATATATATATTTTCTCTCACCTGTTTCCCTTGATACTCTTTCTCTCTTATCTTCTGTTAACAGCCAGTCTCTATTGTTCTATCTTTTGCTCTTCCTTTAATTTTTTACTTCTATCTTCTCTCCTACCCCCTCATAATCATCACATCCTATATTACTTCTGTTCTCTCCCTGTTCACCATTCAAAATTGTAAACCCTTTTGCAAACTTAATGTTTTTATTGTAGGCAATAATTAAAAATATCATTTCTGTTAATTGTGACAATTAACACTGTAGACATCATGGCAGGAATATTTGGTTTAATGATATATATTGTTTACATGGTTTTTGTTATTATTTGTCTCCCCATAAATGGTGAGGTACTGGAAACCTTCAGGGACATTATAAGTCCACAGGGTAGCAACTCTACTGCCTCAGATCCATACTTGTAAATGGATAAACACACAAATATCATGAAAAAGAAAGACAAAAATCATCCCAAACAAATCAAGATATTCCAATAACAGAATTTATTAGCACCACAGTGGAAGAAATCTTAGAGAAGGAGTATAGAATGTACATGGTTAAACTGATCTGCAAGGTAAAGGATGATATAAGGAGTGAAATCTTAGAGAAAATACAGGAAGTGAAAGATAACTGCAAGAAAGAGAAAGAGAATCTGAAAAAAAAATCAAGCAGAAATCCTCAAAATGAAGGAATCAATAAGCCAAATTAAGAGTTCAGTTGAAAGCATCAACAACAGACTAAATCACGTGGAAGACAGAGTTTTAGGCAATGAAGACAAAATATATAATCTTGAAAAGAAAGTTTATTGTGGAGAAAAGATGTTAAGAAACCATGAACAGAACTTCCAAGAAATATGAGGTAACCTGAAAAGATCAAATTTAAGATTCATTGAGAGAGATGAAGGCTCAGAGATACAAGCCAAAATAATGTGCAATCTTTTCAATAAAATAATATCTGAAAATTTCCCAAACCTAAAGAATGAAATGGAAAATTAAGTACAGAAGGCTTACGGGACCCCCAAATGTACAAAATTACAACAGACTCACAACAAAGCTATTATGTAAATGCTTAATATATAGAATCGGGATAGAATGTTAAAGACTGCCAGAGAAAAAAATGACAGGTTATTTTTAGAGGGAAACCAATCTGGATTTCAGCTGATTTCTCAACCCAGACTCTCAAAGCTAGGAGGTCATGGAATAACATATTCCAAGCTCTACTAGAAAATGGATGCCAGCCAAGAATACTGCACCCAGCAAAATTAAGCTTTAGATTTGACGATGAAATAAAAACCTTCCATGATAAACAAAAGTTAAGAATTCACAACTAGAATGCCTACATTATGAAACATACTCAATAAGATATTCCATGAAGAAGAAATAAAAAATAAAAGAAAAACCAGCAAAGGGAGAAACTACACTAGAAGAATACTCAATCAAATGAGAAACTAATTCAAATTAAAACCCAGAAATAAATCAAAATGACAGCAAATAAAAATAATATTTCAATAATAACATTGAATGTAAATGGCCTAAACTCATCAATCAAAAGACATAGATGGGCAGATTGTATTAAGAAGCAAGACCCAACAATGTGCTGTCTCTAAGAGGCTCACTTCAGAAGCAAAGACATCCAAAGACTGAGGGTAAAAGGATGGGAAAAAACATATTATTCACATAAATCTCATAAGCAAGCAGGGATTTCTATCCTCAAATCAGATAAGGTGGGCTTCAAGCCAAAGTTATTCAGAAAGGACAAAGAAGAACATTTCATACTGCTTAAGGGAATTATACATCAACAAGATATAGCAATCGTAAATATTTATGCTCCAAACAATAGAGCATCTATGTACATCAAACAAACCCCTCTCAATTTCAAGAATCTAATAGACCACAACACAATGATACTGGGTGACTCTAACAAACCTCTCTCACAACTGGATAATCCTCCAAACAAGAACTAAATAAAAAAGCCATAGAACTAAAAAAATACAATTAATAATTAAGATTTAATAGACATATGAAGAATATTTCATTCATCAGTGACTAAATACACTTTCTTCTTAGCAGCACATGGATCCTTCTCTAAAATAGACCATGTCTTAGGCCACAATGCAACTCTTAGCAAACATGAAAACATAGAGATAATAGCTTGCATTCTATCAGATCATAATGGAATTAAATTAGAAATTAATGATAAAATAAAAATAGAAGCTACTCTAACACCTGAAGACTAAATAATATGCTATTGAATGGTCAATGGATAGCAGAGGAAATCAAGAATGAAATTAAAAAAATACTTAGAGGTAAAGGAGAATGGAATATAGCATACTAAAATATCTGGGACACTATGAAGACCCTAGAAGAAGGAAAGATCTCTAATGTTCCTAGACAGTTAGAATTAACATAGTCAAAATGGCCATATTACGAAAAGTGTTATACAGATTTAATGCAATTCCTGTTAACATTTCAATGATGTTCTTTATGGAAATAGAAAAAGCAGTTATGAAATTCATTTGGAAAAATAAGAGACCCAGAATAGCTAAAGCAATTTTCAATGAGAAAAGTAAAGCAAGAGGCATCACAATGCCAGACCTTAAATTATACTACAGAGCTATAGTGGCAAAAACAGCATGATATTGGCACCAAACAGATAGGTAGACCAATGGCACAGAGACAAAGCCACAAATATACAGATATCTTGTACTAGATAAAAGTGCCAAAAACATACATTGGAGAAAAGATAGCCTCTTCAACAAGTGGTGCTAGGAAAACTGGAATTTCATGAAAATGAAATTAGACCCCAATCTCTCACCCTGCACAAAACTCAACTCAAAGTGGATCAAGGACCTGGGCATTAGACCAGAGACCCTGCACCTACTAGAAGAAAAAGTAGTCCCAAATCTCCATCCTGTCTGCTCAGAAACCAAAATTCTCAACAAACCCCCTAAGCTGGGCTTGTAATCCTAGCATTTTGGGAGGCTGAGACAGGAGAATTGCAAGTTCAAAGCCAGTCTCAGCAATGGCGAGGTGCTAAGCAACCCAGTGAGACCCTGTCTCTACATAAAACACAAAATAGGGCTGGGGATGTGGCTCAGTGGTCTAGTGCCCCTGAGTTCAATGCCCAGTACCAAAATAAAAACAAAAACAAAAAACAAAACAAAACAAGAACAAAAAAAAAAACTCCTAAAGCACAAGAAGCAAAAAAAATCAAGAATCAATCAACAGGATGCTATCAAACTAAAAACTTCTTCACAGCAAAGAAAACAATCAAGAAAATGAAGAGAGAGCCTACAGAATGGGAGAAAATCCTTGGAACCTGTACCTCAGATAGGGCATTAAATCTCCAGGACATATAAGGAACTCAAAAAACTTAACACCAAAAAACCCCACAAATAACCCAATAAATAAATGGGCTAAGGAACTGAATAGATACTTCACAGAAGAAGAAATACAAATGGTCAACAAATATATGAAAAAATATTCAACATCACTAGCAATTAGAGAAATACAAATTAAAACTACACTGAGATTCCATCTCCCTCCAGTCACATGGCACTTATCAAGAACACAAGTAACAATAAATGTTGGTGAGGATGTGGGGGGAAAAGGTACACTCATACACTGCTGGTGGGATTGCAAATTGGTGCAACTACTCTGGAAAGCAGTATGGAGATTTCTCAGAAAACATGGAATGGAACCACAATTTGACCCATTTGTCGCACTCCTCAACATATACCCAGAGGACTTAAAATCAGCATACTATAGTGATGTGGCCACACCAATGTTTATAGCAGCTCATTCACAATAGCTAAGCTATGGAATCAAGCTAGGTGCCCTACACAGATAAATGGATAAAGACAATGTGGGAATATTACACAAGGGAATATTACTCTGCCCAAAAAGGAGAATGAAATTATGGCATTATTGCCAGTAAATGGAGGATATCATGTTAAGTGAAATAAACCAATCCCCAAAATCCAAAGGCCAATGTTCTCTTTGATATGTGGATGTTGACTCATAATGGGGGGAGTCCGAGGAGTGGAGGTTCACCAGATTGGACAAGGGGGAATGGGGCAAAGGGAGAGGGGATGGGAATGGGAAAGACAGTAGAACAAATCAGACATAACTTTCCTATGTTCATATATGAATACACAACCAATGTAACTCCACATCACACACAACCACAAAAATGGGAATTTATACTCCATGAATGTATGATATGTCAAAATACATTCTACCGTCATGTATAACTAAAAAATTATATGAAATTCAAATTCCAGTACCCATAAATGTAATTTTAGAAGAACACAGCCATATCTATGTATTGTCTTTGCTTTCTTACTGTAAGAGCATCATGTACTAGTTGTGGCAATGACCATCTAGGCTACAAAACCTAAACATTTAATATATGGTCCATTAAGAAAAATTGTCATACCCATGGCTTTCAAGGGCTGTTGCATTTATTCTGCAGAGCTGTAAGGGAAAATAAATCTTAACCTACCATATACAGTCATGTGTTGCTTAACAACAAGGATGCATTCTGAAAAATGCATTATTAGGCGATTTAGTCATTGTGTGAATATCATAGAGTGTACTTCCACAAACCTAGATGGTCTAGCCAACTGTATACCAAGCTGTATGGTTCATACCATTGTATATGTGGTCTGTCACTGACCAAAAACTTATATGACAATGTGATTGTATTTGAAGTTCATTAGTGAAGAAATGTTTATTTCATATAGATACAAACTGGCATTCTTCAAAGGAAACCCTGGAGGTATGTTGAAAAGCTGGTAAGAGATACAGGCAACCTGAGCATCTCCTTGGTTTCAGCAATGGGGATTATAGAGTAGACTGGCTGGTAACAACTCCTGGACCAGGGGCAAGAAGGGTGGATTTGGACAGAGGAAGAAGGGTGGCATTTGAGGCAAGAGAAATAAGAACACCATGAGTACCTGATTGTAAAGTTACATCTTGGACTTTTGAACACATTTTCCTTTTCGGTTTTGCTCTTGATAGCTTGTTACTGGCACCTCCCTTCTGCGGCTTTTGAACTTTCTACCTCAAAAGGAGAACACAGCTGGCTTGGAGCCCTGTCTACACTCCATGGCTATCCTCCGGAAATCTGGGGCGGGACCATTCCCTTAACACTAGGATTCTGAAAAATCGTACCCTGCTTAGTCACTGTCTAAAAATGCCTTTAGGCAAAAATCAGCCTGGGAAATATACTATTGTTGAGACATAATGAGAGGTTCCCAAGAAAAATGGCAGAAAGACAATCAGCTGACAATCTGCAGGAAAGTCCTACAGCCACAGTCTCTAAATGTTCCTATGTGGCAGACCTGTTGGCTTTATTAGAACCTAGGGACTCTGGTTTGATTGAGGCCCCTCTTTCACCCCACATCCAATTAATCTCCCAAATCCTCTCAATTCTGTTATCCCAAAGTTATGTAAAGCCCTCAGCCCCCACCTCTTTCCTTTCACTGCCCAACTTCAGAAGTTCATTGCCTTTTCCTGGATTCTTTGCTAGCCTCCTCTCTGATGGCCTGCCTCTGGAATCCTGTTCCCTTACACACTGTCCATGACCTGTCATAGCCCCCAACATGGAAAACACACCTAGACTGAATGAAGAAAATGAAGAAACGAGGAAAACAGCATAAATAAGTTAAGACATTGGATCCTTTGAAATGAAACCATAACAAAGACAAATCATTTGAAACGGTACATTCTCCACCATACCGCATGTCTGTATAATCAGCTAAGTTCATACATGTTTCCCATCTTCCCAAAAGGTGGCTTTAGGGTAGCTCCCAGCTTTCTGCCCTACTCTGCACATCCTGCTCCTTGTATCCTGTATGTCACTTATCCCAGAAGGCTCTAGTTCAGGTTCACGTCATCTCTGCTATAAATAACAGCCTACTCTCCTAACTGGGTTACAGGTACCAAATTCTGAATTGTGAACAGAACAAAAGCCTCTTTCTGTTGTGAGCCAGAGTTTTCAGAAGTGTCTGTGCAGGACCTATGGCTCCATTGGAACAGAGAGGTCCCCTCATTCGAGCCAGGCAGAGACCACTACAGGGGAAGACCACACACCTGTCAAAGGAGGGCCGCTCCCCAGCATCGAAAGCATCTCTCAGCTGTTTCACCAGGTTGTCCTGGCCGGGCAGGCGGAAGATGCCCTCTTCAT
This sequence comes from Xerus rutilus, assembly GCA_028644305.1. Classification (NCBI taxonomy): domain Eukaryota; kingdom Metazoa; phylum Chordata; class Mammalia; order Rodentia; family Sciuridae; genus Xerus; species Xerus rutilus. Next base: position 28,689,139 of record CM053411.1, read on the forward strand.
TCACGCCATGCTCAAGGATGAATTCTGCACACTTCTCCACCAGGATGGGCACCGGGTGGGGGCCGAACTTCTGTTCATAGGCCACAGTCTCATCCAAGCGCTGGCCGAACACCGCTGGAAAGAAAACAAAGCCCATGATTTGGCCCTTCCCTAGATCAACTGATGGATCAAAGTGCTTTGCCTATTTTTCTGTGTCATCTGTGGCTTTAAAAAATTTAGTGCAGCCAGGTGTGGTGGTGCATGCCTGTAATCCCAGCACTTAGGGAGGCTGAGACAGGAGAATTGCGAGTTCAAAGCCAGCCTTTGCAATGGTGAGGTGCTAAGCAACTCAGTGAGACTCTGTCTCTACATAAAACACAAAATAGGGCTGGGGATGTGGCTCAGTGGTCGAGTGCCCCTGAGTTCAATCCCCAGTACCGAAAAAAAAAAAAAAAGGAAAACAATTTAGTGCAACAATACTAACCAAAACATGACAGACAAATTACTCATTATATTTCCTGAAGCTATAAATTTGGGGACTGTAAATTTGGGGCAGTCTGTCAGGTTTTTTTTTCTATTGACCCTTATATTCATATATTTAAAACAACAACTGGAGTATATTGATTATTTGTGTGCTAAGCATGGTACCACACACTTTACACACCTTTGTTATTTAATCTTATACCTATTTTATGTTAAAGACACTGAACTTTAGACGTGCTAGTGAACTTGCCAGTTCAGGAAGTATAGGGCATGGCATCATCAGAATTCAAGCCCAGACAATAAACTCCTGGGAACATGCGCTAAACCATGACAGCAAGCAGGCCATTTTGAATTCTGCTTACAGAGCATTAAAGCAAAATAGCCACACAGGGTTATCTCATACTGTGCTAAACCATTGTGACATTTAAAACAACTACTATTATAAACATTGCCACAGTAGGCACACTCTCCACCTTGCAGAGTTCCTGGGGTATATGCAGTACACATGCATTATGTCTAATTAATTACTTAATTACTTAACACTCAGCTAGATGAACAGACATTTCATTCTTTTGAACTATTTCCAGAGGGCACACTCCCACGTGTAGTATTACAGGGTCAAGTGGTTTGAACATTTTTATGACCTGATGGTATGCAAATTGCTTTCCAAAAAAATCTTCTCTCCAATTGCACTGCCTCCAGCATGGACCAGCTCCACCCCAGCCCGACAGCACTGGGCTCTGGAATTCCCCCACCTACTGAGGGTAAGAAAATGAGTTTCTAAATGAGGACAATCCTTGCCTACCTATTCTCCCACCAGGCCCCAGGTCCTTAGTGTCCTGAGGGTTCAGAAGACAGGCCGTGGCTTCAGTTCTGTCTGGGCCTAGTCCTCCTTCTGTTACAACCAGGACTGTGCTCCACCTGGCACTTCAATCCTTAGGACACTGGTTTGCAAAGATCCTCGGTTCTCCCCATGATTCTATCCCTGGCTGAAATGCTCTATCCAGAGTCTAATTAAGGTAAATTCCACCTCTAAAGAGTTATACCAGGCTCTCAAATGTTCTGTGTCCTCCTGGCCTTCACTGTAGCCAAAACTGCCACAGTCTCTTCTTTTTACCATTTTAAAAACCTTCTTGCTCTACCCGAGGAACACCATTCCTCTGCTTTTAAATAATCATACACTTCAGTTGCCACAGCAGTGGTCTTCAATTTGCCCCTCCATGCCTGGGAGCTCCTCAGAGGCCTTCCCTTATCATGTCCGAGGTGCAGGGATGTAAAGGCGTCAGATCTAATCCCAACCAGATCTTCTGGGCTGCTGTTTCACTGCATTTCAATGAAATTCAGTTAGATTAAATATTCCTGTGGCAGAAGTCTGAAAGCCAAGGCTGGCATTCCTCACGTCGGCCTGGCACCTGCCAACATTTTTGGTGTGACTTACTGCCATGCCCCAAAGGCACCGCACCCTGATGCTCCCAAAACACAGTGCTCTCCAGTCTCAGTGTCCTTGGGCAGTGTCTTCTCGCTGCCCAGCCTGTTCTCTCCCTCTCCTGTCTGCTGAAATTCTATTTGTCTTCCCTGGCCCTTCTCAAATGTCATTGCTGCTACTGGCAAGTCCCTGGACAGAGAGACCACATCCCTACTCTGTGTATCTGTCTTCCTTCTCGCATGTCCCATCTTTCCTACACAGAGCCTGGGCACTCCAGGAGACCAGAAGCCCCCTGAGGCCAGGAGCAGGGGAAGAGGCTCTTTTTGTCCCCAACGTTTAGCATAATGTCTGGCACAAGGCAGATACAAATTCTGCTGAATTACTTAATGAATTGATTATTCCTTAAGCATTCTGGCATTTCTTTAGTTGAAACACTAACAAGCATCTCTGCAGACATGCAAGACCTGGTTTTTGCTTTCTATGAGCATACCATCCAGTTAGGAAAATGAGAGGACCACACAAAAAATGGTGAGAGATGATCAGAAAATGTCCAGAGACAGAACTGAGTTTCTATTTGTCTGTGAAAGGAGCTGGAGAGAGATTTCCACCAAATGGGGAGGACATGATTGAAATGATCTGACTTAAAACAGACCACATGACATTTGGGAAATTCTCTTTGAGGAGTCCTTTGCAGGATCCAGAGAGTGGCCTGCCCTTACGGGAGCCAGGGAGATGTCTTTTGGAGCAGTTAAAACTTGGGCTCCAGGGGTCCACAGGATTCATCTGGGGGAAAACCCAAACATAATATAAGGATGAGAAGTTAGACTTTTCTCCTCAGCAGAGACCATCAGCCTTGCTGTGTCCAGCCTCTACTCCTCCACACCACACTCAGGCACCGCACGCTGATCTCATCAGGACATTCACTTCCCAACATTACTTTTCCATCCAATATTCCCACCCTGCCAGTTCCCAATACCCTCCCCACACCTTCACCAAGCCCCTGAGAGCCCTGAGGGAACGAGTCATTGCCATCTCATGGAAATTTATAATTCCAATTTTTCTAAGACCTTGACTCCAAATCATCACCACCCCTTTGAGCTCACCACCCCTTCCGTCCCCTCTGTCAGTAGGAAATCTTGTCTCTGTCCCTATCTCTCCAAGTGGAGAAGATGAGTGGGCTCCCTCACCGCCAGTCCTGCCTCTCTTTCCTTCCTCTGAGTCTGTCCTTGTCCTCTCAGGGGAAGGAAGGGTTCTGTCTTTCTGAGTGATGCTTTCCTGAACTGTCAGCTTCATCCCTTCCACCTCTTCTAAGGAGTCAATCTTTATAACATAAATTGTATTCTTTTGATATGAAGAGCTTATGTTAGTTCAGGTCTTTGTCATCCAACTCCTAGGCAAATGACTAATGCTTGCTTTTCTTTACCAATGCACTCAGAAAAATGTGTCTATTTCCAGATGATCATCCTCCCCAACTCTTCCCTTACCATTTATTTCTCAGACTCTTAGCCCATCAAAATCAGGTTTCATTAGCCTGCATCTATCTATCAAGTCTTCTCACTGAGATTTCTGGGGTCCTCCTAATGGCCAAGTCCAGGAATTGATGGTTCTACATCTTACTGGTTTTCTCTAAAGACTCCTGGTATTTCCTCAAGACCTTCTTCAGATGTGGCTACAAAACTCCCCATTCTCATTCTGTTCCCATTGCCTCGTGACTCCTTTTAGGTCTTTTGCTGTGTCTCATCCTCCACCTGTCTCTTTAGTGTGTCATTGCCTAGGATTCCAACTCAGACTCAGTCTCCTTTTTGTCTCATTGTAGACATTCTCCTTGGGAAAGTTCACATGATTCTACATTTTTGCATATCAATTACAAACTAATAACTTTGTATACATCTCTCTCTGTCTCTGTCTCCATCTGTGTGTGGGGGGGAGTGTTCATGTTCTAGGTCTCTCTTCATACACATGCATATGTATATATTATACCTCTGTCTTCATCATTTCTTTCTCTTCTCCCTCTTTCACTAATTAAAAAAAAAGGTCTATACCTTTATCTCTATAATTCCCCTTCCTTCTTATATTCCCCTAAGTCCAACATATAAGGCAGTCCTCCGTGTCTCCTTCAGTCTCAGTCCATCCCACTCTATACCACGCTTCTCCTGTAGCCTCCCTCACAGGCAATGGCATTTAGTGAAGTGCCAAGGACTCTCCTAGGCACTGGAATCCAAAGCCACTACATGGGTACCTGCACCCAAATAGCCTGATTAACAAATATCCATAATAGCCTTCTTTCCCTCCAAATGGATGCTTCAGTCAACTCTCTCTTCTCAATGCTGCTATCTCCATCATTACTCCAATGGTTTCTTTCTTTTCCTCTCTTCTTCCTTCCCTCCCCCACTTCTTTCCCTCCCTCCCTCCCTTCCTTCCTTTTGGTATCAGGGATTGAAACCAGGGGCCTTAGCATCACCAGCCCCTTTTTGTATTTTATTTAGAGACATTGAAACCAGGGGCCTTAGCCACAGAGTCGCATTCCCAGCCCTTTTTTGTATTTTATTTAGAGACAGAGTCTAGCTGAGTTGCTTAGGGCCTCCCTAAGTTGCTGAGGCTGGCTTTGAACTCATGATCCTCCTGCCTCAGCCTCCTGAGATGCTAGGATTACAGAAGTGTGCTTCTGCACCCAACATGCAATAGTTTCTTTTTCAGCTTTGTTTCTGGAAAAATCTTTCCACCAGAATTCACAAAATCATTCAGTAAATGCCAACTGAGCATCTGTCCTCTGGCTGGGCTCTTTGGTAGCTGGAGATTATGATTGAAAGAATAAAAAGTGATTTTTGCTCTTAAAAACTCTTGAGCAAATGCCATTCCTCCTACTCCCTGCCTAGAGACCCAATCTTTCTGAGTTTAGATGTTTCTTCAAAGGGAACTGGTCACTCCCTCCTCTGGGTTTATGGAGCTCCCTGTACACACCTCTATTTTTATTGCCTCTCATGGAGTTTTATGATGATTTATTTAAACATCTCTCCCTTTCACTGGACTGTGGGCTCCTCAAAGGCAGACAGCCCGTCTGACTCACCATCTATTTTTATCTCCTGGCACAGAAATTGACACGTGATGGACCAGACCTCCAAGAGCTATTACTACCCGTTCCTTCTGGTCTCTACCCCTTCTCTATTCAGCACTTCTCCAGACTTGATCTTGCCCAGAAGATCAATGGACTTTATAGTTCTAAGCCCAGGCATTCAATGCCCAGCCGTCATCTCAGCTGCTTTATTAGCAGCATGTGACACAGCAAGTCACTCCCTCTCTTCAAGACACTTGTTCATGTAGCTCTGGGTACACCACTGTCTCGCGGTTCCTCATTTCCCTCATTGCCTTTTCCTCTCAGCCTCCCCAGATGATGGGTCCTGCCCTGGCACTGCTCTTTTGTTGGGATTTCAGGAGGAAATGCTGGAGCGTTCCAGCACTTCCCGTCCCCATTCTCAGTACTTCCTCAGAATCTCACAGCTTTAAATATCACACATATGATGGAAGACTCCACATTCTACACCTCCAGCCTAGAAATCAGTTGAAGCTCTTTCCTCCAGCCAGAACTCACCACTGCATGCTATGTTAGGACCAACAACAGTGCCTCTTCTTCCATGAGAGAAAGAACACTCTTGTTACCTTTCCTTTGTCTAGGTCAGATTTTGTCATTCTTCATCTCAGATCACATGTGAGGAGTTTGGAATCCAAAACTTCAGTGGCACTCCAAAGACCCAGTCCTCAACAGTACTGATTTCTGATCTCTAGATCCTTATCTCTGCCTTTGATTCTGAGTGGACGTGAAAAAGCCTAAATGTAGAAAAACAGATGAACAGAGAAAGCCCAAGAAGAAAACAGAAAGAGGTCATTGAAGGAAGACGACACTGGGGCAGGAGTTACTCAAAGGCCATTCTCCACCCCAAGGACAAGAAGAGGCAAGTCCCAGGCTGCCACTTCTGTGTCATGCCCTGGTAGGCTGGACCCACTCTTTCAGGGGACTGGTGATCCATGCTGACTACCCTGAGGCAGAAGGATGGGGGCTGATCAACTCCTCCTCAGAAATCATCATCACTAGCCAGGCGCAGTGGTGCAAGCCTGTAATCCCAGCACTCTGAGAGGCTGAGACAGAAGAAGCATAAGTTCAAAGCCAGTCTCAGCAAGGGCGAGGCACTAAGCAACTCAGTGAGACCCTGTCTCTACATAAAACACAAAATAGGGCTGGGGATGTGGCTCAGGAGTCGAGAGCCCCTGAGTTCAAGCCAAAGAAATCATCACCACTTTGAGCCAGTTACCATTAGCACAGGCATTTCCATCCTAACCATTATAACACTTAATTAATTATAATTACTCTATGTGATATAATTATTATAATAGCTAAAGGTAATATCATGATTCCCATAATTGACCACTTTAAGTTAATTTTGTGTTGGGAAATGCCTAAGATGTTTCCACGTGTGCTATCTGGTTCGGTCCTCACCAACTCCTGCAAAGTAGATTGTTCCATTTTACAGATGAAGAAACTGAGGCTCAGATTAGGAATCTACCTTAGGTCATATTTACTCAGTGGTTCTGTATTTACTATTTTAATTCACTTTGTTTAAAGTCAATAGAACAAAATTTCAAATACCATCAAGCCTCAAGGGGAGGGACTAAGGGGCAGAGATTCTTGGTGCTTCGTCCCCAGTCCTCTAGCCATCCTGTGCCATTCCACTTCCCCTCCCACTGTGTCCATCTTTTTTTTTTTTTTTTTTTTTTTTTTATAGATGGACACAATGTCTTTATTTTATTGCTTTGTATGTGGTGCTGAGGATCGAACACAGGGCCTCACGCATGCGAGGCAAGCGCTCTACCGCTGAGCTACAATCCCAGCCCCACTGTGTCCATCTTGTTCTTCTCCAGCCTCCAGACCTAAAGCACTGGACAGAAGGCACCCACCCCACTCTGAACAGCCACAGGAGGATGACATCTCATTACCACAAACTGGACAACTGCCCAGTCTCTGTACATCCTCCATCCTCAGCTCCATCTCCCCCTCCCAAGTTCCGCTAGAGAACACCAGGACCCTGAGGTGATTTGGGGAACTAAACATGGAAAGATCAGCTGTCACTTCTCTCCCAATCTCATTCTTTCTTTGCCATCACTCAAATACCCCACTCCCTGCCAGCCCCCCAGACCCTGAGAAGAGTCTTTCCCCCACCCCCACCTGCCATCCCAGCACTTGTACCTGCGTCCTGGTGGCTCAGTTCTAGGCGCATCCCCCATCCCTGACAGGACAGTGAAAAGGAACTGAGAAAAAAAGTGTCTTCTGGCAGAAGAATTGAATCACAAAATAGGAAGAAATACCTTTCTTTCGGAGGCCAGGGGTTTTCCTCCTGAAATCCCAGCAAAAGAGCAGCGCCAGGGCAGGAAAGCCACAGCCCAGTTCCCACCGCGGCATCCTGGGAATATGAGGCATGGCGGCACCCAGGACTCACAGCCTTTGACAAGCCAGCCCCGGGCCTCCTCTGCTCCCCACGCTGGAAGAACCGTCTCTTCTCCCTTCCAGATCAGCACAGGCTTGCAAATACTGTTCAGGCTCCCAGTCCCATACGGAAACCACGGGATCTGTCTGCACCTGCCCTGACCTTCCTGGCCCTCCTTCCCACACCACGCCCCTCCTCACTCACCTTTACACACAGGACCTGTGGCTTTTAAAGAGTCAACATAAAGCTGTCAGGGCTGCAATAAAACTAAGTGCCTCCTTTTACTTAGCAGCTAATTGTCAACAGCCATTCAGGGGAAAGCTCAGAGGTGGGTTAGAAAAGAAAAAAGAAAAGCCCACACGCAAGCCCTTACCAGCATTGCTCCATATATCAAAGTGTCTGGCAGGAACACAGAATTTCACTTAGCATTTATGAAGCCAGCCCCCTCTTCCCTGGAAATGCTTTCAGAGTTGCACGTGGCTCAGAGACAATGATCTTGGAAGTGGGCTGTTGTTAGACTGAAATGCTTTCCTACCCCCATGGAGAAGAAGGAACCAACAGTACAGTAACCGAACAGATACACCAGGAGGCCTGGAATCGACTCTCAGTGACACAGAGGGACAGGCAGGAGCAAGGTTGCCAGGAAGGGCCCTGGGGCAGTCTCACAGTGCCAACCAAATGTTCACCTCTCCAGCATTCACAGGCCAGGAACGGAGGACTCATCTTTGACACTACCTCCTCCCTCCATGTTGAATCCACTCCCACATCCTGACACTATTACTTCCAGAATGTTGTGTGAACCCCTTTCACTCTCTCCATCTCCATGGCCACCACACTTGTCCATGCTTTTGCCCGTCTTCTCTTGCCCAGATGACAGTTTGAATTTCATATCTAGCATCCTGCCTTTGTTCGGATCTGTGAGCTTTGGTTCAAGCCATTCTCGACAAAGCAACCAGCATGATTTTTTAAATATAATCTGACTGTATCATCTTTTTTTTTTTGGTACTGGAGATTGAACTCAGGGGTACTCGACCACTGAGCCACATCCCCAGCCCTATTTTGTGTTTTATGTAGAGACAGGGTCTCACTGAGTTGCTTAGCGCCTCGCCGTTGCTGAGGCTGGCTTTGAAGTCACGATTCTGCTGTCTTAGCCTCCCTAAGTGCTGGGTGCATCATCTTCTTACTTGAAATCTCTCAATGGCTACCTGTTGGTCCTAAGATGAAGATCAACATCCTCGACCAAACCGTCTTTGCTGTTACCACCTTCTCTGTCCTTCAGAGCCTGTTCTCCTTCCTGTCACAGGACTTCTGCACATGCCATTCCCTCTGACTGAGATGCCATTCCTGTCCCCCTTCTCTGCCTGGCTAGCCTCTATTGACCCTTTGGAGTTAAACTTAGTCATCATCAGCTTAGGGATAACTTCCTTCACCTTTTTGACAAAGATACATGTTTTTTCACTAGCATCATGTATTTTTTTCCAGGTATAATTTTATGTTTTTTTCTTCACTTTTTTGACTAATTTCTGTGCCTTCTGTAAGGTAAAAAACAGCCCTTTTGTAATTAATTTTCACATCCCCTCTCTAAAAGCATAAGGCAGTCCCTGCCCCAGGGGGTTCCGCTCCAGAATCTCCCACCTGGGAAACAAAGCCTAATCGCTCAGGTTAGCACATCAGAAAGAAGACCGCCACTGCTTATCTGCTCCCAATTTTAAAGTGACCAATCCCTAGCTCGCCACGCGGTTTTGTAGTGGGCTCTATAAAATCCCTCCCGCGTGTCCTCTCTCTCTCTTCTTCTTTTCCTCTTTCCTTTGCCTGGGCGCCCACTCCCCTGAATAAAGGATTTTCCTGGCTGCTCAGAGGTGTCTGTGTCTGGCTGGCTGATACCCTAACACCTTCTAGTAGACTGAAAGCTCCTTGATGGAAAGGCTTTTGACTTCTTTTTTCTCTCTCCTCTCTCTCTGTTGAACCCCCTAGTGCAGGCACCGTGCTTGGCACAACCCATGCTCAAGAAATAGTTGTTGAAGAAATAAATAAATATCTAACTTATGTTAGGAGCTGGAAGAAGGGGAGAGAAGGGAATTAGCTGAAACAAGTAAAAATCATTTCTTTTAACATAATCGTAGAGGCAGCATAGGCCACAGGCTAAACTCTGTGGTTTGTGAAATCCTGCTCTTAAGGATGCAGAGAACCTAAAAGAATTAAAGAAAAGGTACTTAAGCCAGAGAACAATTCAATATTTGCATACTATATTATATGCCTTGTACTGGCAAAATCACAAAGGTACTGAGAACACAGAACCTGCCCCCGGGGCCTTACACTCGGAACAGAACAGAACTGTGAAAAATTTAATGCACTACTTCCAAGCCCAGAAGTGGCCTGAGCTAAACTTGAGAGGGCTAATGTCAGAAGGAAGCCGTAAAAGCAGCCTGGCAATAGAAACCAGGTTTCAATGTAGGGACCTAGAGAAAGCATGGCTCTCTTATGAATAGCAGGAGCTGAAAGGGAATTGGGGGCAGGAAGAGGAGTCAGCTCCCCAGGATTATCACCAGAGTGACTTCTATAATTTAACACTGAGATTCATTACCTGGGGTGTACACATGGGCTACAGTTGTCTGTAAATATTTT
>CM053411.1:28699628-28777932 GCA_028644305.1 Xerus rutilus
CATTGTCTTAATGCACCAACCACCTCTGTCTTGGCCTGGAATTGCTCTGGTAAGGTCTGAGTTGTTCATAAAGAAAAGGAAGTCTGATTACCACACACAGGACACCAGCAAGAACCCATTGTGTGGTAGGGACTCTGGGGCCCTTCCCCAGTCTCTACAGTGACAGACACTCAAAACACTCAGAGCCATCAAGGAAGGATATGGTTAACCAAGTCCTTAAGCCTGACTTCCAAAACAGCTGTCCTCTTCCAAAACGATCATTTCATTTTGGCTTCACCTGTCCCTCCACTTGCAACACCCACACACTTCTCATGCTCATTCTTTTCAGTCAAGACCACCCATTCATCTACACAGACAAAAGCTCTAGGTGGGTACCCAGGCATCCAGCTTATACCTGGGGTCTTCTCTTACTCCCACACACCACAATGGCTGCGAAGAATCCACGAGGTGGGGAAGAGAGTCCTAAGTGCAAGAATTGGGATCACTGGCCACAGCCGAAGTCTGACCACGTGCCTCTAGACCACAGCTCTCATTGTGACTCTAAATAACATAACCTCTTACCTAGTTTGCCCTTGTGTCCCCTGTTCTAGCCCCTATTTTTTTTAGAACATGGTACCCAGAGCCATGTTTTTACGACACAGACTAAAGGATATCACCTCTCTCCTCAGGAACCTACAATGCCTCCCTTCATACTCAGTATAAATGCACAAGTCCTTAGGCCTATAACGCCTTTCACTATCTGGACCCCTACTTCCACCCCAAACCCTGACCTCAACCTTCACTTCATGGACCTCATTCTCTCTGGTTCTCATTCCCAGCTCGGGGTCCCTGCCACACTGACCTCTTGCTACTCTCCTCGCAGGCCAGCCATGCTCCCCTCTGAGCTTAATGGGTTTTGTCCCCTCTGCCAGGAATGCTCTTTCCTGAGATCTGCTAAGCTAACTCCCTCTCCTCAAATATCACCCTCTTCACGGGGTCACTCTGACCACCCTAATGAAAATTACAACACTTGCCTCAACCTCTCCATATCCCTTACCTCATTCAAATTTTTCCTCCTAGATCGAATCTTTTTCTAAAAAACTACATACTTTTCCTTATTTATTATGTTTATTTTCTGTCTTTCTAAGCTCCATATGGCAGCATTTTTACCTGTTTTACTCATTGGTTAATTTTAAGTACCCAGTTAATTTTAACATACCATCTGGCATTAGAACACTAATGCATGAATGCATTATGTTTAAACGTTACAAGTGATCAATACACATTGATCAAACGAACAAATCAAAGAGCCCCCAAATCAATTTTCCTGAGCCCAAAATGAACTCTCTGAGCCCTTGACTCAGTGTTGCCAGTACAATGGGATCCTTAGCAATGCATTTAGGAAGCTTCACCGTGCTCCTGTTAGGGAGGATCTCTCTGTCATTTTTGCTACAGTTATGTATTTAAAATATAGTAAAAAGGCAAAAGCAACCTCCCCACAGATGGATGTGTGCAGCTCTATGGAGAAAGCCCACGCAAGTTTAGGTGCAGTCTAACTTGGCCTCTGGCCGACCTCCTCTGTGCCTGCAGAGGGAGAACCATATTAATAGGGACAAATGCCCGGATGGTACCTGCGGCTTCATGTCCTCTTCGTCCTTGTAGTAGTAGAGATGCTGCGCCCTCAGCACAAAGTACCTCTGTTGCCAGTTTTTCACGATGGATCTCTGCTTCTTCAGCCAGCCCATCTTGATGGGCCTTTCCAGTGGGTTGGGAGTGGACGATGGGTGGAAGGCAGCCATCTGCTCGCCGGTCATCACACTCCTGGACCGAGCTATAGGGAGGAAGAGACAGGCAGACTGACCGAGGGACATGAACCAGTGAGCGAAGGGTGAGTGGGGAGACGAGAGAGGAAGCCCAGAGGGGCTGAGAGAGGGGTGCAGCCACTGCCGGGTCCAGCTCAAGGGTCCAGATCTGGATCAGAGAAAGTCCCCCGAGGCTGGGAGAGGAGCAAAGGGCCCCTGCTGACCACAGCCGGACTCAGCGACTCGTATGCCGGCCAGCAGCTGCTGCCGGCCCCCGCATTTTGCAAAGTGAAAGATTGGCTGGAGCCTCCTGAAGAGGAAGTGGCCGCAGCATCTGACAAAAGGTGCTTCCTTTTCCTGCGTGGGAGTTAGTATCTGACAAGAGAGAGGAGAAAAAAGAATGCGTCCCTCTGAGGGTTCACGGTGAGTCCCACGCAGCTGCAGAGGCCTCCGGAAGCTGCCTGGGCATTCTTCCACAGCGGTCGGTTCCTAAGAGGAGCTCGTGTGTTAGCTCTGACCTCCCTGCCCAGTGGCGTCTTTGTCCAACAGACCCCACAAAACACCCAGCGCCCGTCCTCGTGGGCCCCTTCAGGCAGTTGGCGCCTTCCTTGATTTTCCTTCCATGCGTGGTGCAGGACCCTTCTGTCCCTACCCACTGAGAGGGTGTACAGCCCTTTATGCTGAACCAAAGGCCTTGGGTAGTGCCTTCCTATTACCATCCCAGTCAGGTGGTCACTGCCAGTAAAACTCAGAAGGAGGACCTGAAGCCAGACCCCTCTCTTTACATTGTACTGCAAAGATGGAGATCATTTTTAAGAGCTTCAACTTCTCTCTTCAAAGAGTTGCTCTATCAATAAACTTCCTGTCTTCCTTCATTCCTGCCTTTAGTGCATTTAATTGCCAACTTCCTCCTGTTTCTTTTGATTCCTTTATTTCTATCTCCTTCCAGGCCTGTGGTTCTCAACTTCTATTTATGTTTATGGCATACTTTCAAATACTAGAATTTTATACAGAATGATAATTTCTATTCCACTAACTCCAATTGTATCCAGAGTTATCATCTTATTTAATGTTCCACCTTCCAGTGCTGTACTGCTGTCTAAAGAGAACTCCGTCCTAACTGCAGTCTCTTGACCCTCACAAGGGGTCCGTGTTCCTGTAACATACTCTTACATCTGAGTTCCAGCTTGCAATCACTCCTTACTTCCCACCAGGGACCTGGAGAGATCTCAATATGTACTTCACTCAGCCTCTTGCTAAATGAACATCATCACAAGAGTGTATGTGTACTCAATATTAGTAAAAAACAAAAAAGGTATTTTGATGAGAATTTGGCAATATTCTTGCAAAGGGTTTACTTCATATCAGTGTTTCCTGGCACTGCAATAGAGAACTTTATTTTAGATCTTGTTCCTCCGCCATCTGCTGTTTTCAAGGTCTTTCACTGGAACTGATCACTTACTCTAAGGCTGTGCAAATGATCTAAAAGAACCACAAGAGTATTTCTGCAGGAGTACAGTGAGGAATTTGAAGGCCTATATACAGCTTTATATCTCTCCAAGTCAGGGCATGTATCTTGCAAAGATGCTTATCTGCCCTAGAAAGAGGGCAGACAGATAGAAATGAAAAGTGTGGTTCACACATGAAGCTTTTGGAGAAAGTGGAAGAGCAAGGCATCCCGTCAGATATGGGCATTCTATCTCACCTTAATAGTCTCAGTGTAGTCCATCCCAGTGTGACTTTTGTGATCATTCGCCTGTAGCGGTATTAGACATGGGGCACAGAGGCTCATTGTAGTAGTGTAATGACGAGCCTTCGTGTGGCCACCAAAAGGACGCTGCACAGGAGAGGGGGATGCCACACAGTGGCTACAAGGACTCAAGCTTCTTGGGCCACCCAGAGAAATCCAAAGAGTCCGTTAGGACCACTATGAGAGACAGAAAAAGTGGAAGGTCTCCAGCAGCACAGAAGAGGTGGGGCAGGCATTAGCAGGCGCCACTAAGACACCACAGATGGAAAGATAATTTGCTCTGCACCGAAGAACTCAATTGCAAAGGTAGCATTTTGTGCTTAATTCTGGGAAATTTTTCACACCTTTTCATGGCAAAAACAACAATAACCAAAACAAACCCCTTCCCCTAGGAGCATCTGTGTGTTGCAGAATGGCCTGGTAAAGTAGGAGGTATGAGGACCTTGTTTGCTCAGAGCTGGCCAAAAGGAGACTTGATAACCTTGAGACAGGAAGGCAAACCACCTGTCAGCCTACATCTGGCCAAGGCTTGACTAACCTTTTGTATTCTCAAATGATGCCACTCACCATACACCCAGACAGTGTTTGTCCAGTGCTTGTTCTCATCCCACCAAAACTGATTTGACTGTGTACCTGGGGCTGCCCACTACAAGTTAGAGGATATAATGGTTCATTCCTCCACACTGCTGAAATGAGGCCCAAACATTGGGGGCCAGTAGGGTTGACAGCCAGGTACTCGGTGAGCCAGTGACTAGGCAGGGGAACTTTGGGTCTTATGTGCAGAGTGATCTCTCATCGTAACCCTTAGTATTGCTCGTGAGCCAGGCCTATCAAGGGGTTGTTCAAATACCAGAGAAGAAAGCCTGGTGGGCCTTGGTTTTGACTAAGTTTCTTTGAACAGTCTCTCTTCTTCATGGGTGTGACTTGTTCCTGGATGAAATAAACAAAGAGATCTATTACTGTTAATGGAGCTGTTTCTCATAATGAAAATTATAACCATGGTAAGCTTTGCTTGAAAGCCAGTCATTGCACACATTGTACATGTTCCCAGCTCTTGGAGAAGGAGGTCTGAGTCAGGTGGGGGCTGCAGAAGCCCTGCAGTGGACCAGGGTGAGAAGGCCATTGTTTAAGATTTACAGAACACTCTGGAGCAAGTGGATGTCTTGATGAGACTAGAAACTCTCCCTTACTATAGGAGAGAGAGAGAGAGAGAGAGCAGGCTCCTAACTAGCTCTGCACTGTGCAGTACATTAGCCACTATGTGTGGCTGTGCACATTTCAATGAACTAAAATATATTAGGCTAACATTCATTTTACCAGTCACACCAGCCACACGGTAAGTGGAACACATGGCTACCGTAATGGGCATCACAGAGAGAGAAAACTTCGGATTCTGATTCTGTTGGTTAGCGCTTACTTCCTGGAATCTGAGTGCTATTATTACAAAGCACAGGATGAAATGAGCCATAAAGGAAGGGTACCATTGCATGAAATGGAGAAATCAGGCTGGAGGGCTCAAAGTGGCTTTGGGTAGCATAGTAAGATTTCAACCTTGATCTGAGAGGTAACAGGGAGCCATTTCACATTGCTGAACAATGGAGGACCATAGGTGAGTTATGTAATTGGACTATTTGTATTGAGTTTTAATCTGAAGATGAGGGAAGGTGCCAGAAGGAAATAGAGCACAATTTACATGGTTTCATCCCATACATGTCTCCTGAGCTACAGACGCCATCTATCTAGCTATCTGTATGTCTATCTGTACCTGGTAAGATTCTCAAGTTACTGTCCAGGCTTACCACCGACCTCCTTCTGGCCTTCTACCATTCCCCTGTCCTGCACCAACAAGCACACACCAACTTGCCTTCCTTCAATGACCTCTATATTTTGCTGAGAGGGACATCTTCCCAGCCAACCATCCACACTAGAAACCTCCCTTTTCCTCCAGTCAGCACAGGCATGGTCCTTCTAAAGCACAAATCTCACATTTTTCTTCTGCCTAAAAGCCTCTGATGACCCCCCGCACCTACCTCCTGAAAGCTAAGGTTAATCCTCTCCCCGCTGTGAAATCTGGATTCTTATGGCTTTCCCCACCACATTTCCTGTTCTTCCTGCAAACTCATCCTGCTGTACCCAAGGCAATGTGCTCTTCCCCTTGAAACTCTCAGCCACCCTTTCAGACTCTCTTCAGGCCATGCCTCTATGAGAAGCCTCCCCAGGTCAACCAAATTTGGCTAATCCCTGGTTCTGTTCCCTTCCACTGGGGACAGATGTGCATCGCAGCACTTATCACCAAACTCAAATGTTTTTCTTCCCATCTTCCCTCTCCACTTGTGATCTAAGAAGACAAGGATGCTGCCTTGATGCTTCGGCCTTGCTCCTCCCTCTTTCTTGATACCTAACATAGCACCTGACGAAGAGAAGACAGATAAAATGGCAGAATTGCACAGGCTTCTGCATCTGTGTTCAAGTCACAGACTATCACTTGAGAGAGTTTCCTCTTACATGAAACTGTGATGATTGAATGCACCTTGTGGGGTGATTAATCCATAATAATTTTAATGATAAGTGGATAGGTCCCAGCCTGCCTCTTAAAACATGGGTATTAAAGAGAAGCTATTATTATTTTAACATTAATATTATAGTATGCACTTAATCTTATATTAAATGAGAGGAAGAAAGGATGATATGAGGGATAAAAAGATGGAGAGAAGTGGATAAAGGAAGACTAGCTGGACATTGCATGATACCCCAAGCATGAATTGGGAGGGCCTGAGTTAGGATGATGCTAATGGAAATGGAAAAACTATGAGAGGCAGCACCAAGGCAGATGGACAAGCATTGGCACTTAGTGGAGCAAGGAGTAGAAGGCAAAAATCTCTGAGTGGCTCAGGTTAGCTAGTCTTCCCCATCATTCATTCAACCCACAGTGGCTACAATGGCTGAGCACTTGGTATGCACTAGGAACAGTGTCTGGTTCTGAGGATATAAGTTTAACTAGATACAACTGTTCCCTAAAGAGTTCTCAAAGCTGGGAGAGGCATAATTGGAAGCAAGGAAGGAAGTCAGAGAATAAGACTGTTTTGAACAGACAGGTAAGGCTGGGTGTGGATGTGGTGAAGTTCAAGGGTGGACTGAGAGCTTCTGGTTTCTCCAGAGTTCTGATTTTGGCAGGTGAGGCTTCAGGATCAAAAAAGTGTTGGAAGAGGTGCCAGTGAAAACCAGGAGATGTGAATGACTTGAAAATCTCAGAGTATAAAAGCAACATGATAAATATTCAGAAATCAAAGAGGCTGGACACAGAAGAAACTAGCTGAGGGAAGGATTTATCACTTCAGGCTATGGAGACAAAACTAGATGCAAAAGAGAAGGTTATTATTTCCCTTGGGATTTGTAAAAGATCTCCTCATATCCTGAAGAAGTATCCGGATAACTAAAGGACCTTGGTAACTATTTGTTAAGTAGATGAAATAAACATTTTAGAATGAATTGAGAGCCACCCTCAAGGCATTTAATATTTGTAACAAATATTGGCAAATTTACCTAATCTTTGTACTTCTAGATACCTTCACTTGTGCCCATTCAAACAGAGTGGCTGATAGAAAATATAATCCTTAATCTAGTGATAATAAACACCAATAGTTACTTATTCATTTATTGAATACTTAAAATGCACTAGCCACAAAGCAAGCACTTCATATGTTGAGTTTCATTTAATGCTTACACTAACTCTTTATGGTAAGTACCACATTGTCACCTATGTTTTAAAGACATAGGACTGAAACTGGAAGAGGTGAAATGATTTGCTTCAGTTACACAGCTAGAAATCCAATTTCAAAGCCCAATACCCCTATTTAGGCCACACAGCCCAAAAAGGAGCGTATATTCTAGTGGTAAAGAGAGGATTCCACATTACCAATCAAAGTAGTAAGAGAATAAGAGATGGAGACAGAAGAGACATCCCTACCCTTCTTCTGGGTAGGAAAACAGCCATAATTCCTAACCTACCATCTGAAGCACCTTGTCTTAGTCTGTTTCTGCTACTATAACAGACTACTTGAGGCTGAGAAATTTCTACAGAACAGAGGTTTATTAGCTCACAATTCTGGAGGCTGGGAAGTTCAAGGGCATGGTGCCAGCATCTGGAGAGGGTCTTTGTGCTGCCTGATTTCGGTGAAAAGGGGAGGAAGGGGAGGAAAGGAAGGGGAGCAAGATGGGCTCTAACCCTCTTTTATAATAACCCTCTCTCATGATAACAAACCCACTCCTGAGATAATGACATCACTCCACAGGCGAGGACACAGCCCTCATAACCTCGTCACCTCTTGTTAGGCTCCACCTCCACACCATTACATTGGAGATTAAATTTCCAACACATGAACTTTAGGGCATGTATTCAAACTATAGCACACATGCCCCAGCCTCCACCCATTTTGCCTCAACGTCAATGCATAAACAACTTTGTGCTACTACTTCCGCCCAACATATCCTCTACAGGACTCAGCAAGACTCAGGAAAAACAAAAACAAAAACAAAAAAAAACCAGTGACAGAGAAATGGTACTGAAACCTCAAGCCCACCACCAGAGCTGTGCCGAACCCCAACAGGAAAATGGGCGTATTAGGTAATCCTGCCAGGTCTTACCAGTGCTCTGCCCAAGGTCATTTGAAGAGACACAAAGATTTAGATCAAAGCCAAGTGTGACCAAGGTGTGGGAAGGAGGGAAACAAAGTAAAGTAAGTGTAGGTCCAGCACTCAGACCCCAGTGCTCAGGCAGAAGCAGGAGCCACCGGGGAGCTTCTGAGGCAGCAGTGGTGTCAACACTGGCTCCTGAAATGACAAAACTAGGTCCATCCACCCTTGCCCACACCCTGCATGGTACACACACACACAGCCTGTGACTGGCTCTGATCCGAATTTGGCATGAAAGACCTCAAGTTTCCAAATTAGGACATTTGATTATAAAATTTCAAGGCTTACTTTCTTAATCCCTTTTCTGTCACCACAGCAAACTGCCCTCCATTTAAAAACACTCTCCATTCAGGGAAGTGAAGGGATTTTTTAAAATCTTTCCAATGTAAGACCTGTGGTTTGGACTTTTGGACCAATTTAACCTGTCCTTCTATTTTAATTCTAAATGTCATTGTTAACTTTGGTGTGAGAACATCACCCCTTCCAGAGGACAGACAAGCAAGTCTGTGCTGCGATGCCAGCACTGACGTTCCCCACTGTGTTCTCTGAAATCAAACAGCACGGGCCTTCCCAGGACACTTACCCTTGAGACCAATTTATGTAACTTAATTGATGGACACATCTAAAAGCTGTTCCCTGAATGCAGGCCTCCGCAGCCAGGAATTTAGAGTGCAGTTACCTCTTCTGGGTCTGTGTGTATCTCCATCAGTTGCAACACCTTCCCAGTGGCTCTCTGCTCTCTCCGCCCATCTCTGCATAACAGGAAGCCAGTGTAATAACAAGAAGCTCTCAGAATTGTGAACACTTCCTACTCAACACTGCCCTGGCGCTGCCTCTTCCTCAGCACAAAGCAAAGTGGAGGTCTGGCAATCTGCTGGTAAATTTAGTCTGAGTTTTGTAATGTAACTGGTTAACTGCATATGGGAAAGCTACCTTCTTTCCCAGGGGTGCATATAAGGAAGAACAATTCACATCATGTAGGACTGTGGGGTAATCAGCCCCATAAGCTCTGTTGGGTGATGTGTCAAATTAAGATCATTGAGAGAAGCATTGATTTCTCCATTGTCAAAGCTAGTCACTCACTTTAGGTAAGGCATTCACTTCATTGGTCATTAACATTCATAAATAAATAGTGCATTAGGATGCTTGAAGTTATTTGTGTTTCATAAGCACAAATGAGAGCCCTGCATTTCACAGAAAGGATCCTGCCAGGGAAATAATGTTCCAGGACTGGTGACAATCAAGCCTGGGGCCTCAGGAGGCTGAGAGACTTTACCCTTCCTAAGATGGGGCTCCAGTCAGTTCCTGAGGCTTCCCTGGTCTTTGGGAATCCTGATTCTAGCCTTTAGCTCTACTGAAAGTGTGAAGAATGAACAATGCTTGCAATAGATGGGCCTGGGATACAACCTGATAAAAAGATCCCATTACACATTGAGGCAATATGTTTATGGATAGGAGATAGATGATACCAAAAAATTATTGGTTAGTTTGTTAAGCATGATGGAGCAATGTAGTTAGGAAATAAAATATTCATATTTTAAAAGATGCATACTTGAACATGAGGGAAAAATACATTGTATCTGGGGTTTGTTTTAAAATATCTCAGCAAAAAAGAAGGAAAGGAAATGATAGATGCAGATATAAAGAAATCTCATTGTTTAATTTCAGCGATGAATATGCATGGGAGTCCATTATATACTTATTCTCTATGTCGATGTTTCAAATGTTTGCATAATAAAAAAGATCTTTTTTCCAGATTCTATTAGGCTTATTTTTTTCCTTACACATCAGCAGTTGCTCTGAACTTCAATTTCAACCTTTTCCCAGGCCTGCATTTCCAAACCTGTTAGCTAATCCCTCCAGCCCACAGCTGGTGATGCTGCCCAGATGTTATACCACACACTTAACATTCCCTCCAATCAGACCCACCCCTCCTCTTCCTCTGCTCTGTCATTTTATCAGTTAATGAATGAAAGGAACAGAGAGGCTCAAGGGCTTCCAGTATGTAGAGTTGAGTAAAGTCAGCTTTACTCAAATACCTGATGGTGGTGGACAGGGAGAAAGTGCAGCAGAAACCCCAAGGGAACACCAGGTGAACTCTGAAGGAGCCCTGGATTGAATGACCACCTGGAATTCTAGGGGGCCTGACTGCCTGGTGACAGCTCCCATTTCCAAATTGACACTAAAATGATCAAAAGACTCTCTCAGTAATAATAAGGGGAAATCTGAAATTAATGAAAGCTGAAATGATTGTGTGTGTGTGTACGCGTGCGTGCAGGCATGTGTGTGTGTGCAGGGGGCCGTGAAGGAGAGGTGCCGTATACACAAAAAACTCACAGTGGAAACAACGAGAGGAAAACAGTCTCTCTGTAAGAAAAAAAGAAAACAAGAAGGACTAATTCTCAATGCATTTTATAAAGTTAAATAAAATCCAAAAACACAAAACTGGAGATTTTTGCTTATTGCTATCATCCATCTATTCTGTGTTCAGAATATTCTAGGAATGTAAGAATATTTCAATACTAAGAAATATTTCAATACTAAAAAAAACTAATAAATGGTTTATCCCATTAATAGTTGAAAGAAAACACTTTTATATTCTCAAAAATTTATGAACTTGCTTTTGACAAATTCAGCATGAGTCTATATTAAAGTTTAATTAACAAGAATTGAAGACACATTTGTAGGTTTTAGGAGGAACAGTAGGAGAGAATTGAAAGGGTACTCTATGAAAATACAACTACTGACAATGAAAGAATCCTAAATACTTAAGAATCAGGCAAAGTATTTGCTTGGTGTTTTAGCTGTGTAAGAAAAAAAGATGAAATACAGATGAGACTTTGCAAAGAAACAGAAAATGACACAGCAGGAAATTCTGATGTTTCTTTAGTGTTATATAGTTGAGAATTGTAGTGTGCTGAAAATTTCCACTGTTGTGACATTTTGCATTTCTGTTAAAAAATCTAACAGAAGAAATTATTCTAAAATTCACAAAACATAATTGAATAGAAAAAAATTTAAAAGTCTTGGTTAGAGCTACTAACTTGTGAGAAATTAATGATATTTCATTTCTTCATTGAATTATGCCATTTGTCAGCATTTCTACCAGCTTTGGGCTCTGCTTCATGGTCCTGGAGTGAGATCTGCAGAATGTAGGATTTTCCCTTTGATTCTGCCACTGACGTCCATCAGTTGCATTTCTTCTTCAAAGCTATCAAACTTTATCAGCTGTCTGAAAAATGCTTTAGGGGGTTTCCCTTTTATCACCTGAGGTACTCACAAAAATGTCTGGACTTACTTCATGTGTATCTGCAGGCAACCATGGTGCCTCTGTCAGATCTAGGATCTCTTAGAGCTCATACACTGGCCTCTGCCCTGATATGTCTCTGTGTGTGGCCAGTCCTTCACAGTTCTCACAGAACTAGAAAAATACCATTCTTTTTTTGTTTGTTTGTTTGTCTGAGCTGACAGTCATTGGTTGAAAGAAAGAGTGGGTGTACAAGGTCCAGAAGTAGGAACCACAGACTAACAAATGGAAGGAAGGACCATTCAGCAGACTGATACCATGATACCTAGATTTACTCTCAATTCTGAATACACTTAACCTGGCCCAGCTAATATCATAAGACCTTTTTAAGGTTAAAAAAATAACTTGTAATATTTGATTTGGGTTAATTTCTCCAATAATTTTTTATTGTGATAAAATATAATAAAATTTACCAATTTAACCATTTTTAAGTGAAAAGCATATTCATATTGTTGTACAATCATCACCACCACCTATCTCCAGAACTCTTTTTATCTTGCAAAACTGAAATTCTGTATCTATTAGATAGTAACTTCCCATTTTCCCCTTCCCCAGCCCGCATTAACCATCATTCTACTTCCTGTCTGCATATATTTATCTACTCTAGGTAACTTATGTAAGTGGAACCATATAATATTTATTTTTTCGTGACTGCTTTATTTCACTTAGCATAATGTCCTCAAGGTTCATCTATGATGTAGCTTATTATAGAATTTTCTTCTTTTTTAAGACTGAATAAATATTTCATTGTACATATACACATTTTTTATCTACTCCTTTGTCAAGGGATCACATCTCCACTTTAACTATTATGAATAATGCTTCTATGAATGTGGTATACACACTTCTTTTTGAAATTCTGCTTTCAATTCTTGTGTGTGCGTTTGTGTGGTACTAGGGATGGAGCCCAGGAGAATTTTACCTCTGAGCTACATCCCCAGCCCTTTTTTCTTTTAAGTTTTATTGTGAGACAGGGTCTCACTAAGTTGCCCAGGCTGGCATCAAACTTGGAATCCTTCTGCCTCTGTTTCATCAGTCAGTGGGATTACAGGCATGTGCCACCACCCTCAGCTGCTTTAAATTCTTTTGAAAGTATAACAAAAAGTGGAATTGCTGGATGATACAGCAATTTTATTTTTAATTTTTTGAAGAATCTCTATACTGTCTTCCACAGCAGCTTCACTGCTTTACACACCATCTAACAGTACAGTACACAGGGGTTACGGTTTCTCCACATCCTGTAAACACTTGTTGTTTTCTGCTTTTTTTTTTCTTAATATTGGTCATCCTAATGAGCATAAGGTGCTATCTCATTGTGGTTTTGACTTACATTTCCTTAATGATTAGTGATCTCTCTATTGGCCATTTGTATATCGTTTTCGAAGAAATGTCCTATTCAAGTTCTTTGTTAATTTTTTGAATCGGGGAGATAGAGTTTTAGAAGTTCTATATGTTTTGCGGGTATTTTCTCTCATTCTGTGGGTTGCCTTTCTATTCAGTTGATGTCTTTTGATGCAATGGAATTGGCTAACTATAGACTAAACCTCTGAAACTGTGAGACAAAATAAACTTTCCCTCTTCCTGAGTTGTTCTTGTCAGGTATTTTGGTGACAGTGAAGGAAAGTTGACAACACATCTTACATCTATTTATTCTCATCTATACATTTTTTTCTTTAGTTTTTTTTTTTCTTAAATGTTTTGTAGTTTTTGTGATATAGGTCTTTCACTTCCTTGGTTAATTTCTAAATATTTTATTCTTTTTGATACTATTCAAAATAGAATTGCTTTCTTAATTTCTTTTTTGAATTGCTTACCGTTAGTGTATAGAAATACAAATTATTTTTGAGTGTTGACTTTGTATCTTGATGTGTTGCTGGACTTGTTTATTATTTCTAACACTTATTTTTGGTGAAATCTTTGTGTTTTATATATATATAATAGAAATCATATTATCTCTGAACCAGATACTTGTACTTCTTCCTTTCCAATTTGGATGTTTTTTACTTCTTTATTCTTGCCAACTTCTCTGACTAGGACTTTCAGTAGTATATTGATTTTTAAGTAGCAAGAGTGGGCATGCTCATCTTGTTCCTGATCTGAGCCGTCAGTTTTTCTCCACTGGATAGGATGTTCACTGTGATTTTTTTTTTTTTCTTTGTACCAGGGATTGAACCCAGGGACACTCAATCTTGGAGTCACATCCCCAGCCCTTTTTTATGTTGAGACAGGGTCTTGCTAAGTTGCTTAGGCCCTTGCTAAGTTACTAAGGCTGGCCTGGAACTTGTGATCTTCCTGCCTCAGCCTCCTGAGCCATTGGGATTACAGGCGTGTGCCACCCACGCCTAGCCACTGTGAGATTTTGTATACAGATTTTATTATGCTGAGATATTTTCCTTCCATTTCTAGTTTGTTGAATACTTTCACCATGAAAGGATGTTGAATTTTGTGCTTTTTCTAATCAATTGAAATGATCATGAAGTTTTTCCCTTCATTCTGCTAATGTGATGTATCAGAGTGATTGATTTTTGTTACTGTTGGATTATTCTGGAATTCCAGGAATAGATCCCATTCTGTCATGATGTATAATCTTTTGATGTGATGTTGAATTCAGTTTGCTGTGTTTTGTTGAGGATTTTCCTATCAGTGTAATAAGGGATATTGATCTGTTGATTTCTTGTAGAGTTTTTGATTGGCTTTGGCTATCAGGGTAAAGCTGGCCTTGTAGGATGAGTTAGGTAGTTTTCCCTCCTCTAAATTTTTTTGTGGAAAAAAATTTGGAAAAGAGCAAAGGAATGTAATTCTTCAAATGTTTGGTAGAATTCACTGATGAAGCCACAGTGTTTTCTTTGTCAGGGGACTTTTGATAACTGATTCAGCTGCCTTACTATTTATAGGTATATTCAGACCTTCTATTTCTTCATGGCTTAGACTCCATAAGGTTGTGTTTCTAGGAATTTTTGCATTTAATCTAGCTTATCAAACTTGTAAGTAAATGGTTGTTCATAATATCTTATAATCCTTTTTGTATCTGTAGGATAAGTAATAATGTTTCTGCTTTCATTGTTGATTTGCATCATTTGAGTCTCTGTTTTCTCATAGCCCATTGAGTTAATTTTGTTGATCTTACTGTATAGAACCTTGTATTTTTTAATTTTTTAGATTTTTGCTCTTTTTAGTTATACATGACAGTAGGGTATAATTTGACTTATTTATACAAACATGGAGTACATCTTATTCTGATTAGGATCCCAGTCTTGTGGTTGTACAAAATGCAGAGATTCACCATGGTGTATTTATATATGTACATAGGAAAGTTCTGTCAGAATCATTCCACAATCTTTCCTATTCTTTTCCCTCCTCCCTTCCTTTCATTCCCCTTTGTCTAATCTAGATTTTTATTCCCACCTGCTTTGTTGTATGTTAGCATCCACATATCAGAGAGAACATTTGACTTTTGTGTTTCGGGGACTGGCTTATTTTGCTTAGCACAATAGTCTCCAGATCCATCCCTTTTCCAGAAAATGTCATAAAGTCATTTATTTTGTATGGCTGAGTAATATTCCATTATGTAAATTTATCACTTTTTTTTATCCATTCATCTGTTGAAGGGCACCTGAGTTGGTTCCATAGCTTAGCTATTGAGAATGGAGTGGCTATAAACATTGATGTGGGTGCATTACTATAGTATGCTGCTTTTAAGTCCTTTGAATATATGCTGAGGAGGGTGGTAACTGGGTCAAATGGTGGTTCCACTCAAAATTTTCTAAGGATTCTCCATACTGCTTTCTGGAGTGGTTGTACCAATTTGCAGTCCCACCAGCAATGTATGAGTGTACTCTTTCTCCCACATCCTCGCCAACACTTATTGTTACTTGCATTCTTGACAATTGCCATTCTGCTGGAGTGAGATGCACTTCTCTAATTGTTAGAGGTGTTGAACATTTTTTCATGTATTTGTTGACTGGTCATATTTCTTCTTCTATGAGGTTCCTGTTCAGTTCTTTTGCCCATTTATTAATTAGGTTATTTGGCTTTTTGTCATTATGTTTCTTGAGTTCTGTATATATCTTGGAGATTAATGCTTTATCTGAGGTGCAGGTGGCAAAGATTTTCTCCCATTCTGTAGGCTCTCTATTCATAGATTGTTTCCTTTGCTGTGAAGACGATTTTTAGTTTGATACCATCCCATTTACTGATTCTTGATTTTACTTCTTGTGCTTTAGGAGTTTTGTTGAGGAATCCAGTTCCTAAGCCTACATGTGGAGTGTTGGGCCTACATTTTCTTCTAGTAGGTAGAGGGTTTCTGATCTAAAGTCTAGGTCTTTGCTCCACTTTGAGTTGAGTTTTGTGCAGGGTGAGAGAGTGATGTAATTTCATTCTGCTACATATGGATTTTCAGTTTTCCCAGCATCATTTGTTGAAGAAGCTCTTTTCTCCAATGTATGTTTATGGCACCTTTG
This sequence comes from Xerus rutilus, assembly GCA_028644305.1. Taxonomy (NCBI): domain Eukaryota; kingdom Metazoa; phylum Chordata; class Mammalia; order Rodentia; family Sciuridae; genus Xerus; species Xerus rutilus. The sequence goes on from CM053411.1 coordinate 28,715,619, forward strand.
TCTAGTATGAACAAACTGTATTTATTTGGGTTTGTCTCTGTTTCTTCTATTCCATTCCATTAATCTACATGTCTGTTTGGGTACCAGTATCATGCCATTTTTGTTATTATAGCTCCATAGTATAATTTAAGGTCTGGTATTGTGATAATTCCTGCTTCACTTTTCTAAGGATTGCTTTGGCTATGATGGGCCTCCTATTTTTCCAAATCAATTTCATGATTACTTTTTCTATTTCTATGAAGAATGTCTTTGGAATTTTTATAGGAATTGCATTAAATCTGTAGAGCATTTTTGATAGTATGGCCATTTTGATAATATTAATTCTGCCCATTGAAGAACATAGGAGATCTTTTCATCTTCTAAGGTTCTTCAGTTTCTTTCTTTAGTGATCTGTAGTTTTCCGTGTAGAATTCTTTCATCTCTTTTGTCAGATTGATTCCGAAGTGGAACCTTGTATTAACATATAATGTCCTTTATTTCTTGTAGCATTTTATGCTTCAACTCCATTTTGTTTGATATTAACATAGCTGGATACATTAATGGAATATCTATTTGCATGGGATACCTTTCCTTTCAATCTTTTCATTTTCAATCTATTTCTGCCTTTGAATCTAAAATGAGTCTCTTATAGACAGCATATGGCTGGACAATATTTTCTTATCCATTCTGCAAATTCTCAATCTACTGAATGGAGAGCTTAATCTCAATGACATTTTACTTCTGTGATTTTGCTATTTGTTTTCTACATGTCTCACAGCATTTTGGTCCTTTATTTCCTGCATTACAATCTTTGTTAGCATTTAGTTGATTTTTTGTAGTGAAAGATTTTTAATTTTTTCTCGTCTCCTTTGGTGTATATTATTTAGTGTATATTATTATTTATTTATTATCTTTTCTTTTGGTTGTGATTGGAACTATATTGAACATCCTAAAGTTATAACACTATAACTTCAAATTTATGCCAACTTAATAACATGGAAACACTCTGTTTCTTTAACAGCTATGTTCCCACACTTTCCAGTTGTTAATTTCACAAAATTATGTCTTTATTTATGTGTATCCAAGAAAATAGCTAATTTTTAACAGAAACCTCTAAAATTTTTAAGTCTAATAAATTATGTAGAAAACAAAATGTGTAGTTATAAACCAAAAATACAGTAATATTAGCTTCTAAACTAATTGTTCATTTTAAACTCATTTGTCTTTTAAATTACTCAGAAAACAAAAGTTAAAATACACACCATTGTTACAATAAATATATACCATTATTACATATAAAAATATACACCATTGTTACAATAACACTGGATTTTTAAATTGTATATGTATTTACTTTTCCTGAAGTCCTTACTGCTGCATGTAGCCTTGTGTTACTGTTTAGTGACTTGAATTACTCTTTAGCATCCTTTCATTTCAACCTACAAGACTCCTTTTATCATTTCTTGCAGGGCAGGTGTAATAGTAACACATTCCTTCAGCTTTGGGTTATATGGAAACATCTTAATTTCTCTATCACTTAATTATCTCTATCCAAATAATTTTTCTGGTGATAAGGTTCTTGGTTAACAGTTTCTTCCCTTTTAGCTCTTTGAAAGCTTCTAGCTTCCAAAATTTCTAATGTGAAATCTGTTCAAATATTATTGAGAATCCTTTGTGTGTGATGAGACATTTCTTTCTGCTTTTAGTATTCTATTTATTTTTTGACAACTTAATTGATTTGTTTGCCTCTGTGTGGGTCTCTTTAAGTTCATCAGATGTAGAGTCTACTAAGCTTCCTGGATATTTATATTGATGTTTTTTCATCAAATTTGGGGATTATTCAGTTATCATTTCTTCAAATATTCTCTCTTCTACTTTCTCTCTTTTCCTTCTGTGACCTCCAAAATGAGTATATTGGTCAGTTTGCTGGTCCCACAGGTTTGTTAGCTCTGACCACTTTTATTTAATCTTGTTTGTGTTCCTCAGATGCAACAATTTTTATTATCCTGTCCTTAAGTATACTGATTCTTTCTTCTGTTTAAATCTGTTTATGAAACTCTCCCTAGTGAACTTTTCATTTCAGTATAATAATTTTCAGCTCCAGAATTTCTTTCAGTTTCTAGAGTTTTTATTCTCTTTATTGATATTTCCAATTTGTTCATAATCTTAACTTTCTCCACATCTTCCTTTAGTTCTTGGAACATCTTTAAGCCCTTTATTTTGAAGTCTTTCATAGTAGATTTCCCATCAAGTCTTTCTCAAAACAGTTTCTATTTTATTTTTCCCTTTTGAATACACCATACTTCTCTGTTTCTTTGTATGTCTCCTGATTTTTTGTTATTGTTGTTAAAAACTGAATCTTTTGAATCCAATGCAGTGACTCTAGATTATCCCTTCTCTAGATTTTGATGACATTTTGTTTTGGTTCTTTGTTGTGATCAGTAGAGGGTATCTCTGTGTTAATAATCAACCTAAAGCATAAACACAAGATCTTCTCAGTTCTTTTCTGCTATGCTTGAGCATGCTCAATGACTTTGTAATTTCCCCAGTATATGTGGTTGCTTTTGAGTGTACTAGTCTTCAATGTCTGACTTCCAAAGGGGATAAAGAGGAAAATGAAGGAAACGAGGGGGGGAAAGCACAGGGTCTTTGAATCTTCTGAAGCTCATTTTAGTCAGAGAAAGAGGAGTTCACAACAATGGGGTGAGATGCAGCAAAAGTGGTGGCCAGTTTTTTGCACTTCTGTGATCAGAAGCAACTACTAGTTATCAGAGCACAGATCCTTGTTATTTGGAGACTAGGTTCATTTCACCTATGCTGGCTCCGCAAGCTGAGCACAAGCTACTCCTGGAATGCATGCATAGCAGCCTGCCATGGGGCTGGGGTAGGAGACAGGCAGCTAACAGTGTGCTAAGAGCCGATTCACCAAAAGAAAGCACCAAGCCTTCCCCTAGAAGATTCAAGCCTCCTTGAGACAGCAGAGTTCCAAGATAGCTACATCAGATGGATTGTGCAAGGGTAATTGTTGTGTAGATAGAGAGAGATTCTAGTTCTTCTTATTCTGCCATCTTCCCAGCATCTTTTATGAGTTATGTTTTAAGGGAATAATTCACTGCATGCATAAAATAGATATTAATTAAACATAAAATAGCCTATGTACCTTATAATAAGCTAGCATTGGGTACCTTTAGGAAAGAAATAACAGACATTTCAATGTGGAATTTAAAAAATGAGAAAAAATATCTATTTCATGTACTGAAGAATTAATTATATTTAATTAATTATATTTTTTCCTCCTTTAACTTCTTAACCAAACTATTATCCTCTTTCCTCTTTCTTTCTCTGCATTTCTTCATTGTATCAACTGTGAAACGGGCTGACTAAAAGTCAGATCCAAAAGACGTAGGAGGGAGTTATACTTTGATTAAATAAAAGGCTCTGGAAAACATCTGTTCCTTTTAATATATGGGAAGATGTTCCATAATACAAATAAATAAATACAAATAATTAACTTGAACATTAAATTTCACTGATATACAATGAGTTTTGTTACATCAGGGAGAGATGAGTTTGGGAGGATGAGTTTCCAGGATGTGGTTTCAAATTAAATTGCACAATTTTGAAGAAAGATTCAGAATTATATTTCAGAATAGTCAGCCATATTTTTTCAAGAAATACACAGACCATTCTAATCTTTCAGCACTTTCCTCTGAGTGTCAAAAGATATTTTGGAAAATATGACTTTTATGATCTTTGGGAGGCCTGCAAAAGGAGGGCTCAGGGTACAGAGTGACACAGGAAATCTATGTTTGCAATGCCAGTGTGTGAGTGTGTTCATGTGGGTGGTGCAGGAGAGGAAAAAATGAAAGAAAATGTTTGCAAGGCACTGGAGGGAGGAACTGAATGGAAGACCCAGAGTCCATAATGCTTGGGAAGTATATTTGATATTCACAGAATATCAATATCAAATGGGGTGAGATTATTAAAAACAATCCTTGACACCAAAAGCACAATCCATAAAAGGAAACTTTGAGAGCTGGGCTGGTAGCTCAGTGGTAAGAGCGCTAGCCTAGCATGTGTGAGGCACTGGGTTCAATCCTTAGCACCACATAAATATGAAAACGAACAAAATAAAGGTATAAAAAATGAAATAACATTAAAAATATTTTTTTTAAAAAAAGGAAAATTTGATGTTAGATTTCATCCAAGTTAAAACTGTTTGCCCTCTGCAAGAGAATGAAGAGCAAGTAATAGATTGGAAGAAAATATTTGCAAATCACATATCTGACAGAAGACTTGTATTCAGAATATATAAAGAAATATCAAAGCCGGGCATGGTGGCACATGCCTATAATTCCTGCACTTAGGGAGGCTGAGACAGGAGAATCACGAGTTCAAAGCCAGACTCAACAAGGGCGAAGCGCTAAGCAGCTCAATGAGACTCTGTCTCTACATAAAATACAAAATAGGGCTGGGGATGTGGCTCAGTGGTCGAGCACTCCTGAGTTCAATCTCCGGTACCAAAAAAAAAAAAAGAAGAAGAAATATCAAAACTCAACAATGATAAAACAAGCCATTTTTTAAAATAGGCAAAATATTTGAACTGATACTTTACCAAATGAAAAGATGCCACCCATCATTAGTCATTAGGAAAATGTAAACGATATAACACTACAAACATATTGAATGACTAGAATAAAATTTAAAGGCAAATTAACAATATTCAGGACTGGTGAGGACTCTCATACATGGCTGCTGTAAATACAAAATGGTAGTGTTAGAAAACAATTGGGAATTTCTTATAAAGTTAAACATATAATCAATCTGACCCAGTAGTACCATTTCTCAATATTTACCCAAGAGAAATAAAACACTGCTTCCACATAAAATCTGCAAGTGGATATTTATAGCAGTTTATTAACAATCTCTAATAATCAGATATAGCCCCAATATCTTTAAATAAATGGATACATCCATATAATGGAATACTATTCAGCAACCAAAAAGACAAAGCTATTTATACAAGAATGGCATGGAAGAATCTCAAATGCATTATACTAAATTTGAAAAACCAGACTATAAAGAGTGCATACTATATAATTCCATTTTTCTGATATTCTGGAAAAAGCAAAACTATAGGGAAAGAACAGAAGAGTTTCAGGTAAGGGTTGAGAAAGAAGGATTACTTAGAAATAGATAATAGGAAGAAATTTTTTACAGCAATGGATCTTCTATTTCTTGATGGTGGTAGTTACTATATGACTCTATGGATTAGTCAAAACTCATGTAACTGCAGACCAAAATGAATAGATTTTACTGAATGTCCATTTAAAAATAAATATTTTTTTCAACTGCTTACATTTTTTTGTATATTTGTTACACAGAATTGATACTCCTGCCTCAACCTTCCCATGTTTCTATTGCTAACACAAATTCTAAATGAGAAAAATAAGTGACATGGACCATTTTACAGTTCAGTGGATGAAGTGAATGACCTTAAAAAACTGGGATGTGGGGAAGACCACCATCTCAAGCTAAATCTACCTCACGGATCTGGGAGTAAGTTACCGTTTAGCTTGTCCCATTAACAGGTGGTAGGCACAGCCAAGCAAGGCTAACCCTAACAACAAGCCCACACTGCTTCAACTTCCTGTTGAAAAGAGTGTGGCTATGATCTTCAACCCCATTATTCTTTCTGGAATCCCGAATTTTTGAGTATTCATCAGTTGAAAGGTATCAGAGTGATTTCTAATTTTTAGAGATCATGCATAAACAAAAGAATGTAGCCAGTGGTGTTTCCTTCCATAAACATGACCTCTTAATTCAAGTAGCACTGAATTTTAGTATAAGGAACAACAGCATGTTGGGAAAGTTGGTGTAGTCAAAGATTCTGCAAAGGAGTTCTCTTGTGAAGGGAAGCAGAGAGTTCTTTGGTGTGAAGAAGATGGGACATCTAGTCTAAGTGCTCTCACCACCTTGCTGTGTTCACACTGGGCATTTCACATGCTCTCCCTATGCCTTTATTTTCTCATTGCCTTAAGTAACAAGTAACATACACTGAATCACATTGGTTTAATCTAGATAGACACATGGATAGATAATGGTTGTCAACTGGGGGTGGTCTCCACACCCTCCCCCACCCAGACATGGACATCTGGCAATGTCTGGAGATAGCTTTTGGTTATCACAACTGATAAGGCTGCTGTCAGCATCGAGTGGGTAAAGTCAGGGACACTGCTCATACCCTATAATTCACAGGATGATCCCAATAACAGAATCATCTGGTCCAACATGTCAATACATTGGACATAAAATTCAATGTATAAATAGTATGTATGTATGCACAATTTTTCAAGGACAGCATATTCTTTCACAAAATAAAAATTGGGGGAAAATCATGGCTCAGCAAGAGTAGAAACCAAGGCATATTTTTCAGATTTTGATTCCTCAAAAGAGTTCAAGGGCCATTTTCTTTCTTTTTTTTTTTAATATCTTTATTTATTTATTTTATGTGGTGCTGAGGATCGAACCCAGTGCCTCACACAGGCAAAGCAAGTGCTCTACCACTGAGCCACAACCCCAGCCCAAGGGCCATTTTCTTAATACCCTATGATTTATAGGATTCAGTTCCAAATGCATGAGGTTCCTCTGGGAATCTCAGACAAAAAAAAAAAAGTAAACACAGGCAAAGTCAGTTGTCCACCCTATTCCAGTTAGCCATGTTGTAGGGATAGGATTGTAAGGTTCAAGCTTATGGTCAGCTATGCTACCTGGGCTGGAAGCCCTTAGAAAGGTGAAGTCTGGCAAACAACCCCAAAGATATCTATTACATTGGCTTGTAAAGAGGTAATCATGCCACCTACCCCCAGAAGCCTACTAAATAAATGACTACGAGTTCCAGGTCACTTAGAAAAAATAATGACAGGTCTCTGCTTGAAATAGAATTCATAGCATTTCTTTATCCTTTTTGTGTTGAAGAAGAGTTTGTATTTGTAACTGCTACAAAACAAAGAGATCCACAACTTATATTCCACTATTTGCATAACTGATTTTCTGAATTTTAACAAGTCTTACTTATGCCTGGCAGTCCCAAGTTCTCCTCCTCAGAGTCATCAGGGAGAAGGGTAATTTTGCCTGCTCTTTGTAAGGACTAAGTGAGGGGACTGAAAGAACAGTGAGTCCCTGCCCCATCACAATCACCCCCTCATCTCAGCTAACTGACCACACTACAAAATTGATATGGAGCTCTGGGTCTGTATTTCCTGAGTAGTTAGTTTTCTCATGATCACTAGTAAAATATGAACTGGATTTTTCTCCAAGGAGAAAAATAAAAACAAAATTAAATTGCTCATTTTCCCTGTAGCCCTCAATACGAAAAAGTTTTCAAGTACCTAAGTTGGTTGCTGCCTGGAGGGTAAAGAGAACCAATGTCCAAGAGGACAGAAGAGGTGGAAGGGAGGTGGGAGAGCAAAAACGCCCCACCCAGTCCCCTAAGTCAGAAACAGAGGAAATCTTTGCCCAGACTTTAGTCTTAGTCATCAGGAAGACTTTTGATTGTAGGAGCAAGAAGTACCCTCTTGTGACACTATTCAGCAGTATAAGCCCCATGACTGAGGCCCTGACCTCCCTGGGGAACAGCTAAGTGCTTAGTCACCCATGAGCTCTTCCAAGTTAGCTTCAGAAACCAAAAGTCCTACTTCTCTTCCATGAGAAAGTCATGATCATCTCTCTCTATCAAACCATTGCTTGGTCAATAATAAGGACAGAAAATATGTAGATTTTTTTAAAAAACATGCTACCATCTTATTTTAATTTAATTTCATAAAGGGGGAAGAGAGTTGGAATGGCAGAGGCCAGACCTCAGCAATTGCACTAAAATCATTTTACCTACTGTATGCCAGGTACTGTCCTTGTTCTGCAGATAATCTAAAGGTGAAGGAAAAGCCAGAATAAGTCCTGGCTTCAAGGAGCCTACAGTTGCATGCAAAGACATGAAAACAAATGAGGTCATTTCAGGCTCAAACAGCATTATGGAGAAAACAAAGTAAGATGATGAAATAAAAAGAGATTGAAGAAGGCTTACAGTTCTACTAGATCCTATGGTCAGGAAGGACCTCTCTGAAGAGAGTGTTGGAACCAAAGCTGAATGGAGCAGAGGAAAGGCCATGGTAAGATCTGGGGAAGGGTGCTCCAGGGAGCACAGCAGACAGGCCTTGAGGCAGCTACAAGCACTATTTCTGGAAATGGAAGGTGGGCATGCCTGGAGTAATGTCAGAGCAGCAAAGGGATAGCACATACCTGGGGACAGGGGCAGGGGCCTGGCCCATAGGTGGAGCATCCTGAGTTTAAATTCCATTTTAAGATCTCTGATGGTTTTAAGGAAGAAGAAACATCATTTGACTTCTACTTTGAAAAACATTGAGTCTGGCCATGGTACGGAGAATATATGTTACAAAACAAGAATGGGAGCAGGCGGAAAGGTTAGTGAGCAAATGACTGAGAAACCGTGGGATTGACAGCATCAGAGACAGGAGAATTGAACAGACTGGAGACATGTATAGGTGATGAATCTAAAAGTGTTTTTTTTTTTCCAATGGACTAGATGTGGAGTGGGAAAGAAAAAGATGGGCAGAAGTTGACTCTAGGTTTTTAGCCTAAGCAAGCTGGTGAATAGCAGAACCTCATACCAATCAGGTAAGCTGGGTGGCAAGAAAGAATGCAGAGTCCTGTGTTGGCTGAGAGAGCCCATCCCATGAAGCATGCAAGTAGGAATGCTGAGCTGCCCAGAACCCAGAAGAAAGGTCAGGGCAGATGATAAAACTATGGGTGGAGTTCAAAGCCACAGGAAGGGTTGAGATCACCTAGGGAATAAGGTTGGATAAAGAAAAGAGAAGATGAGAGGACTGAGCCTCGGGATTAGGACCAGCTTTATAGACATGTAGCCTGTGTAGTTGCAAAGGGCCCTGTAGTTAGTTGTAGATCCAGCTGCCACCATCTTGGAAACTTTGACGCTTTTTGAACAGGGACTCCACATTTTCATTTTGCACTAGGCACAAAAGTGATGTAGCCAGTGCTGCCTGGGACACCTCAATGTTAAGAGGTCTGGTAGAAAAGGACACTCCATCAAAACTGACTCAGAAAGAGACCAGTGAGGTCAGGTAAAGCTGAGGTGGGGGTGGTGGAGGTGGCATCAAGGAAACCTTGAAATAAACTACGTCAGGGAGAAAGCAGCTGATTGCATCAAATGTTGCAGGATAATTAAGAAGAGGACAGAGGACTCACCCTTGGCTTGGGGAGGTATGGATGATGAGTGACTTTGATTAGCACCCCCTGGTGGAGTGGCATGCAGCAGTGCTTAATTAGGCCGACTCCAGAGAAGGGACCAGTTCCATCACTGGTATTTGGGAGCCTGTGGCAAGAATACAAATGGAGGTCCCTGCCTTAAAACCCAGACTCCTCCTCTTCCCACCCCCAGCTCCATTTCTCATAGTGAGGGCCCCACATATATTCATGTAAACACTTAAGGCCCAGAGCCAAATCCTGTTCTGCAACTTCCTGCAATCCACCATCCATGGAACAACCTTTATCCCAGGAACACTCGTGCAGCTCCTGGCCATCTGTGTGGGGAATTGCGTAGTCTCGGGTAGTCCAGAAGGCAGGCTGGGCACCGGGTCTGGGTGAGCATATCCCTTGGCTTGCCTCCTTTACCCTGGGGGGGAGGAGAACAACTGGAGAAAGGTGAGAGCAGGACATTCTAAAATATGGGTCTCTGGGCCTGTGTCATGCATGTCTAAGGGTGGTGCTAGAGGCAAAGATGTGGGGAGAAGGAAACCCATGATGGTAGGAAAATGGAATCATTTTCATGTAGTCACACATATTTTTTTCTATGATATATAAAAGTGAGAGTGATGGGAGAGGGAAGTATGAAGGCCTTGAAGAGAATAGAAGTGTAGGCATAAGGGCCCTGGGGAAAGGGAAGTCTGTTTTGAAATATGGCATCTCTTCCACATCCATGCTGACACTTAATCCCCAATGTCACAGTGTTAAGAGGTATGGCCTCCAGGGGGTGATTGAGGCTTGAGGGCAGGGCCCTCATAGAATTAGACCCTTATCAAAGGGCTTGAGGGAGTGGGTTCTCTTCTGCTCTCTCACATGTAAGGTCACATGTTCATCTCCTTTTGCCCTTGAGCCCTTTCTGTCATGACCATACCATCTATAAAAAAAGGGCTTTCATTAGACAACAAACCTGCCAACACTTTGATCTGGGACTTTCCAGCCTCCAGAACTGTGAGAAAGAAACTTCTGTTTCCATAAATTTCTCAGTCTCAAGTATTTTATTATATCAACACGAACAGACTAAGACTATAAATGTAGTGTTTTTGTCTGGCTCTTTTAAATGCCAGTGTTAAGAGGTTGATCAGAAATTTAAAGCAAGGTCCTGGCAGCTCAGTAGTCTGATTTTTTTTCTCCAGTGATATCCAGCTTCCCAGGTAGAAGCACTGAGAAAGTAGATGGGTTAGATTTAAACAAGGTTCTGGTTTTTTCCAGATGGTCATGATGAGGAAGGAGAGCCAGAGGAGTTAAAGATGCTTGTTCAACAGTTGATTTAATGCTAGAGTTAGGGATCTATGGTAAGGAGAATGCAATGGTGTGATCAATAGTGAAAAAGTAGGAGGACCAATGGAATGGTGGCTCATGACATCAGGGAATTGCTGCATCTGGGTGCCCAGGATGTGGGAAACCTGCAAGCAAGGTTTCTAGGGGGTGGCATGGTTTACTTATGACTATGAGTGATTGGGATGCTTGGATGAAGCCTTGTATGACAACTATTGTTAAGTAAGCAGAGCTAATCCCCCCTTTTGCAGATGAGAAAACTGAGGTGCAGACATTAAGGTGACTTGTCCCAAGTCAAAGAGGTGACAAGGAAAGGCTGAGCTGGCAATCAAACCCAGGTTTATCTGCCTTCAAGGGCTTTGTTCTTAAAGCTATCCTCAACAATCCTCCCACCACATTCAGGTGTGGCTTCTTAGGTAAGTAAAAAAAAAAATGTTTTTCTTCCAAGAAATACTTAATATCTGGAATTTGATATTTTATCCATGGAGACAAAAAGATGACTACTTTATCAATTGCTTTCATTATAATGCTAGACATTTTAGGTCACAGAAGGATGAGGTATGGGGATAATTTTGAGCTGACTGAAGAACTGGTTAAATCCAGGACTTTCTGGAGAGAAATAAGGCAAATGGGTAAAGTTTATGGATAGAAATGCAACTAGTGTGTTATCTGCAGGCGCCCTCTCCTGGTGCTAAATCAAAATAGCAATCTGGGACTTGAAATGGGTGGGGTTTTTTTTGTTTTTTGGAAGAAACATGTGGACTTAAATTAGCATGTAAAAACTTACCCTTTGTAGATTTTCAGGGGATGTGGCCCTGGTGGGGCAATAGCAAAGCTACAGTAGTTACACAGCAAACCTTGGATCAGCTCTTTAAACATCGCAATGACAATTATGCTGCTGGTGTCTGGTTCTTTGTAGTGGGACAGCCCTGCTTCCTTCAGTCTGTCTAGTGAGACTGTCAGAGTCTTAATCTAGCACAGGATCTGGCACAGGATCTGGCACACGATAGGTGTCCAACAAATATGTGTCAGCCAGAATAGAAAAACAATGAGCGAAGTGGTGCAGCTTTGCAGAAGGAAGGACCAATCCTACCTGGGCAATTCAGTTTGGCTTCCCAGGAGGGGTGGGTGGTGGCTGTGGTGATGGGGAAGGAAGAAGAGAGTAGAAAAATAACCCCAGGAAGTAGAACGACAAACCAGAGAGCCAGATGGAGGATTCACGAGGGCAGGAATTTCTGTGCGATTCTGGAAAGAAGAACCCTGAAATATACTGATAGGTGTAGCTTCCAGTGTGAGCAAGAATAAAAGACTTGTTAAAAACAGGTGGAGGAAGCTGGCATGACGGTTTCAAGTGGGTTGAAATGAATATAATATTCTACGGGCACTAGAAAGAAAAACTGTTCCTGATTTTATAAAGATGGTTTTCCCCCAACTCCATTTTTACCCAAAATGGTATGGCCTCATAGGAAATTCAGTTCAAGAAACAGTGCCTATCAAAATCATGGCATTTGTTTTCTTGAAATACCTTGTATTCTCAGGTCTGTAGAGCTGATTCTGGGGTGACTGGTTTTCACGCTGAGAGTCCCATGTCTTTGAACTCTCTAACAAAGATAGCTGTCACTCTGACAGGGAGGGAGATCTTGGAAGGCTCAGAAAGAGAATATCAATACTAAAAGGAAAATAAAAAAGCTGAGTTTCAGGATAGAGCAGAAGACCTGTGCTGAGAAGGGACCAGAGGAGACAACTGTGTATCTGTCATCAGCATTAACCCTGGGTTGTGTGCAGGATAAGATGCCTCCTGCACCAACAAAGGGGACTTCTAGGTTCTCAGTGACAAGGTGCACGGAATAAAACCTACAGCAACCCTTAGAGAGGAAGGCTGCGCTCACAAGAACCCTTTGGGATCAATAGAAGAAGTGAGGGCAAAAAAGATGGGAGCCTCCTTTCAAATGCCCTTGTCTTCCTCCACAATTATATTAAAATATAATGATCTGAAAATGAATAGCAAGCCAAGTGCAGGATTCTTACAGCAAATAGAAAAAAATACTCTTCTGTTCCTGTGAGCCACATGGAAGTGATCAGAAACAGCTAAACACTGAGCCCCAGTGAGGCCCAAACTAGCAACTTTCAACCTCTCTTCAGTGGCCACAGTACGTATGACAGTAGGAGATGGTAGCAGCTCTGGAGGAAGTGGCTCCTAAGTCATGGAGGAGAGTCTTCCAGTCAATGCACAAATCACAGTCACGGTTTTCCCACCCAAGGTAAGGAAGTTGGAGGATATGCGCCTGTCACAGCAGCACAGAGACAGTAGAGCTTCAGGAAACTTACCAGGGGCTATCATTATTCTTTCTGGAAAATCACAACTCAGGAATCTTGCTGATTTGGGAAAAAAACTGGCAAAAATAAGCCAAAAAAAAAAAAAAAAAAAAGAAGTGAGCAAGTACAATTGATCAGATTCACATGAATTAAGGAAAAACTGAACATGTGGCAATTGGAGGAATAAAGAGTAAGAAGCAAAATATAACCTGCCAACTAGAGACCAGCTGTTTGTTGTGGGCCACAGAAGGAGACTGGGCAGGAAAGTAGACTAGCCAATACTGTAAAGATCATGTCTAAAGAAAAGAAAGAAAAACTCAACTTGACCAAGAGGAAAGAAAAGAAAAGAAAAGAAAGAAGGAAAGAGGGAAGGAAGGAAGGAAACCAAAACAAACAAAAAATCCTGTCCCAGTTGCCTTTGGCTTTCACCAATGACTTGATCCCAAGAAATTGATTGATGTCAGATTTAATTGTAGAAATGCCCATGATGGTGGCCATAATGACAGCTAATGTTTATGAGTAGTTGCTATATACCAGCTATTATGCCAAGAGTTGGACATGGATTGTCTCCTTGAATCCTCACTATAACTGTATGGGTTAGCACTATGATCACATCCATTGAACAGTGGAAGAACCTGAAGGCCAAGGTCACATAGCTAGCAATTAGCGATACTAGGATTCAAATGTGGACAATCTAACTCCAAAGCGAGCTTCCTAACTGCTATACTGTTGCTGACCTATTCCATTATAGTTATGTTAGTCTTTGTCAGCAAATTCCTTTTTGGAAACATTATAGAACTATTTTAAGATATGAAAAGCTATTCTCCATCAGACTCAGGAACTCGATACTATAGTGCTTCCTCTTTCACTCTGAAACTCCAGACCAACAAGGAAGCACACAAACAGCTCAGGCACCGTGGGCCAGATCCCAGCAGTACAGTATCCTAGCGTCATTCAGAGCTAAGATCTGGCTGTGTGCATGTTGGGGACAGATGAGTGGCGTGGGGAGGAAGGGAGAGAATGAAGCAGCTGTCACCTGAGTCGGTCATAGACCTCACAGCTTATGGAAAGTGTGTGGTGGTAGCAAAGTTGAGAAACATTTTCTCTAGAAATGTGTGGGTGAGAGAGGACACTCAACCTGAGCAACAGCAGAATGTGCCTTCAAAACGGTCCATTACATAGAGGTGGGCAAATCAATGTTTTATGAGTGATTGAATGAATGAATGAATGAAATGACTGGCCTGGATGTGCTGAAAATACCACAATTTTATGTAACTCCAAAGAAAGAATATGAGTGATCATAGAATTGGGTTTTCTTTTTTGAACTAAAAGAAATGATCCTCAGCATTTTGATGTTCAAATCCTTCTTAGAAAAATTGTAACACTCAGTTGCTACCAAGTATGAAATCTACCTGTAGGGTATCCAAGTTGTTTGTTGATATGTTGCATATACATACTCTATTATTAAAAGAAAAGATGCAATGGGGTTTTCATATTCATACAGAAAATAATTTTAAATGAGAAAAAGACAAAGACAATAATTATGTAAATCAAATGGGTGGAAGTCACTGTGCCTAAGCTTTAAATTTAGCTCAGCTTCCCAGCAGCACTGCTTTGTCAGAAAAGAGGAAGCACAGCAGTCTCTCAGAGAAGGCAAAGTTTTTTCTGGGCTCTGAATTCTCAAATAACTTTCTCCCATAGAGTTATGCATAGGAGTCCCTGACATGATCCAGTCCTGGTTTTCATTTTTTCCAACACAATTAGGAGCAACTTTCATGAAATCATGACTTACAGTGGAAATAAAAACTGAAGGTGCAACATTAAAACACAACCCAGGGAGCTCTATCCTGTGAGGCCACTAAGATAAGGGCCTCTGAGCTGGGTGCGGTGGCACATGCCTGTGATCCCAGCACTTTGGGAGGCTGAGACAGGAGAATCGCAAGTTCAAGGCCAGCCTCAGCAATGGCAAGGCACTAAGCAACTCAGTGAGACCCTGTCTCTACATAAAACATAAAATAGGGCTGGGGATGTGGCTCAGTGGTCGAGTGCCCCTGAGTTCAATCCCTAGTACCAAAAAAAAAAAAAAAAAAGATAAGGGCGTCCGAGCACAGCTGCAGGTATGATCTGAGGTTGGAAATGAGATTATCTATAAAGAAAGAAAACAGGTGCTTGCTGAGCACCTAACAAAACTTGTGCGCAAGAAATATTTTTTTCCTCATAGCATAAGTGTTATTAATCTAAATTGTAGAAGTTAAGCGACTTGCCTGCCCCACATTCACTGTTCGTTGGCAGTGGGGGCCCAAGACAGTAAACTTTCTTCTACTCAGTTCTACACCACAAGCTCTCCTGGCTTCTGCCACTCCTATCAAGAAGAGCAAAAGGAAGATTCAGCCCTTAGACAACAATGCCACTTTTATAAGGCAGTTTGAGGTTATTCTCTCCCATGAGGCCTGGAGTGCTGGTGTTACATATTTTATTAAGAACAAGTTCTTTTGATTAAAAAAAAAAAGATGTCAGTTCGTTGGTAGGCTCAACTTGTCTAATGCAAGTTCAAAAGCATTCATGGATCTCACCCCATTGGCAGTCTACGGTCTCCAAAGCAGTAGACATCACTGTGTAAATGGTTTGGGAAAGGATTATTATACTCTCTTTCCAGTGGTTAGCAAATTTAGGGACTCCCAGTAGACATGATGTGTAGTCAATGTGATCAAAGCGTGGGTGGAAACTGAAGAAAGCCCAATGTGACTTAAATCTGAGGTGGGGGGGTGAGTAGGGGGATACAGGGAGCAAGTGACCAGGGCCAATCAGAGGACTTGCAGTTTAATCCCTTCGAAAGGATATACACAAGATATAGTCTTTTGTTCTCCAAAGAAGTACACTGTGCGCAGAAAAATCAGTCTGAGACTCACTGAAGAACATGCTGGTCTATATCTTAAAGAAGGAATGGTGGTCCTGGGGAGAGGCGTAGCGGAACCAGACTTCCCGCTCACTGGCGCCCCCAGTGGCTCCCAGAGGTGTCCTCATCACAGGACTTGCCTCACTGTCCTGGAATCATTTCCCTGTCTGCGCGTGCGCTTAACCTGTGAGCTCTGCAGGTGTGGTGAGCAGGACAATCTTGACACTACTGCCTAACTGATGGATATCATTGTTTTTCTGGAAAGCAGTTTTTGGTTTTTAAGAAAGCTTTCAAGGAAAAAATGGTAATGAGTCAAAGGCTGAGGCAAGACTTGTAAATTCTTTTTCTCTTTTTAACTTTCATATCTCAGTTCCTTCTGGGGATTCTGAAAATTTTCCATGTCATCCTGTGTAATAGCATCCTTTCAAATCTCCCATGCTTCCCTGTGGCTCTGACCCATGGTTCCCCACACCTGCTGAGCACCATTTGGTCTCAATTGCTCTTTACACTCTCCCTCTCAGGTCTTCTATTTCAGCTTACATAAATATTCAACTGTGGTGCTGTGTCCAATGAGGTTCTTTTCTTTCAAGTTCCCTTGAGTATGAAAGGCCCATCATCACCAACTTCATCTTCTCTATCGGTCCCAGGATCTTTCTGACACCCATAGAGTGAGCATTCCTTACTCAAGGACCACACTCTAGCTGTGTGGAGTCTCCATACAGCTCCCTCATGGCATTTGTGAAAGTGCTTTATCCACTGAGATTTATGAGACGGGGGAACATAGCACCACTGCCTCTGTAGGCTACTTATGGATATGCATACCCTCACCAGGGTCAGAGACACAAGCACCAAGAGCCCCTGAGCCTGGTTCTAAAAATCCAAGTACACTTGGCTCCCAATCTAACACAGAGTTTTAAGTCAGCCATGCCTGTGTCTGTAGGCAGGACTTTGTGCAAAAGTGAATACAAAACAAGTTGCGTCTATCCTTCACCACTCAGGTTGTTCCTCATTCTGCTACAGGAAGCCCAAAGATGACATCCACCCCTTTTCCCCAGGTAGCCAGGAGATTTTCAGCCTGGAGAACAAGAAGCATGTCTCTCATGGAAAGAATTTAATTTATGACAAAAGGTAAGTCAATAACACAGGGACAGACATTTTCATTCAAACAAGAAATAATGGTGGGGTTGAGGTTGTGGCTCAGTGGTAGAGCACTTGCCTCACATGCATGAGGCACTGGGCTTGATTCTCAGCACTGCATATAAATAAATAAATAAAATTAAGATCCATCAACAACTAAAAAAAATATTTAAAAAATAAAGAATGGTGGAACCTCTGCAAAAAGACAGGTGTGGGCACTGAAAGAAGCACCACCTCTGTCCGTGTTCATGGTCTAAGGAAGGCATGCTCTCATCAAGGAGCCTTCATGTGAGGGGATTTTTAACCACCAGGGTCTGGGAGGGAACCAGGGAACATAGTGACATCAGCCACAGCAAACAGACTATACCACATCCAGAATCCAGGGTGGTCTGGATTAGCTCATGGTGAGTTTGGCAATGAATCATAAAGAATTCTTTTACCGAAACTGAGCTCCCAAGATCAGCTCATTACAGACTGCATGGTTTTAGGATTCCCAACTGAGGAACCAGCATTTCAGTGTTCAGATAAAGCATAGAATATGCTCAAGCAGACCGACCTGGTCTCTGTGGAACCATGTAGCTCTTTCCAGAAGGTCCTGTGTCTCATGAGACTAGGGGTCCAGAAAATCTAAAGAAGACCTGATGTGGCCCTGGATTAGGGGAATCTCTTCAGCTAGACCAGCGCTTTGGAATTGGCTGCTGGATTTCCAAAGAGTATGTGCCCTCTGTAACAACACAGACCAGCGTGAGCCTGGATGAGCAGTGGGAAATATGCTTTAGCTTTGGGCATTTTTAATAACATAGTTAATACTTGTTTGTCATAGAAACCTGGAAAATGCTTATAAAATAAAAAGATACGTGGGTAAGTATATCTACCCATAAAATTTTCACCTATAGTTCACTCCTATTAACAAAGGGTATAAATCCTTATAGATTTTTGAGTGTTTACTTTCATGTGCATTTCTTTGTTCATCTGGCATACAGTAATATAAACTCTCATGTACTACTAGAGAGGTAAAAAGAATTCCATTCTATTCCTCCTTGATTTTATGACTTCCCTTTTTTTGCCCAATATTAAGATTTTGCTATTCAATTTCATTTAAGTGCATAGCTATAATTAATTGCATTTTGCTTTTGTGCAGTATTCCATCTTAAAAGGATGCTAGTTACTTTTCCATTTTATTACTCTGTGTGTGTGCATGCATGTGTGTGTGTGTGTGTGTGTGTGTGTTGCAGTACTGGGAATCTGAACCCAGGGCCTCACATGTGCAAGGCAAGAGCTCTGTCACTGAGCTATGTCCCCAGCCCTCCTATTATTGATGAGCATTTGAAGTGTTTCCTGTCTCCATTATTACAAGCAATATCGCTATAAAATATTTGCGCATTTATTGTGGTCCCCATGCACAGAGCTTCTCTAAGGAATAGTCTTAGGAGGAAACTGCTGCTTTGTAGGATTTGTACATTGTGGGTTTTACTGAGCTGTGCCAAACTGTTTTCAAACGTGGTTGTATCCCCAGCCTTGAGAGATCTTGTCACTGCACTTTCAGGACAACATTTGTATAGGCATGTCTTTCTCATTTGAGTCAGTTTGGTGGGTGAGAACAATTATGTAATTATGCTTTTAATGTGCATTCCTTGATTATTGATATCAAGTATACTTTCATATGTTTATTGGCCAAGCGTTATTTTCTATTCTGTGAAGTGTCTATTGTTATTTGCCTGTTTTTAAATAATTCCCAAACTTCTTTATATATTCAGTTCTATCTCTACATATCTACATATGAACCTATCTAAAACTATACTTTCAAATCTGACTTTTTTAAACAAGAATAATAATTTCTATTACATAAAGTATTGTGGTTTTACAAATTGATTGAGTTATGATAGCTTTAAGGGACAAATGTTTTTATTACCTTCACTCTGATGTTTTAAAAGGGAAAAAATAGACCCTATGTCAGGTAAATAATGATTAGGCTTGAAGAAAATAGAAAATCAAGTCAGGGGAAAACCCCATTATTGGCTTTCTTCACTCCATTATTTGGAGACTACAATAAATAATTTTTTGTTTTTGAATTTTTTTTCAATATTAAATTTCAGGGGTGAGGTGAAAGTTAAACACAACCACTTCCACAGTCACTTTCATTGTGTATCTCAGGATCATCTATCTATTAGGCTTCATTTTCTCCTATTTTGGATTAGGGAATCTGAGGGGAAAAAATAAGATGTGCTCGCAACAGTTCAATATGTGTGGCCTTGAGATTCACCCAGGAAGCTTTCAACTAAAAATTCCCAAACCACAACGCAAGAGGGGACTTTCCTTGGATGGTTAATACCCTCTCAATGTGGCAGTTACATTGCAAGACACTGAATGTGCCAGATCCCAGGGAGAAAAGATGCTGCATCCCAGAACCTGCTCTCCAGGGATGACAATTCTGCTGGAAAGACACAAATGTGCATCTGAGTAACTGTGTGAACACAGTGGAAGGCTCTCAGGGTACTCTCACCAAATGATGAACTGCTGTAGGTGCTGTGGTCCAAGTTCACTAGCCTCAGAATGTTATCATTCAGTTAGCATAGTGCCTAGTACCTGGACTAGCTGGACACACAATAAATATTTGTTGACTGAATAAAGTTGGACTACCAGATGATATTACTGGACTAATTTCTGGACTTAAACTGAAAATGGTAAAAGGTCAAAGGAAGAAATGTGCCCCTCAAGTCAAGACGGTTGGTTCTGCATCTCCTCTTCCTTTCAACTCATTTCACATCAGGATCCATAGGTCAGATGCAAGATGGCCTATGGCATGTGCTCTCATCGCTTCACCAAGATCCATGGTGGTGGTCTCTGGGGCCGTCCTATCATCCACAGGTCCTCAGCTCTCTGAGATGGAAGTGTAGCACAGTCTCCCCCACTCTCAGACACTTTTGCTTTCACTCCAGCCCTGGCCCAGCACTAAGGATTAAGGGGAATTGGAAACTCAAGGAAAGGCAGGGCCCCTTCTTGGGCCACAGTGGGTCAATGTCTTGCTATTTCCCCACCAAGTGCCCATCCTGGTGATCTTCCCAAGCTACTGCCCATCCTCCTGGAGTCATATTTAAATAAAAGCTTCCTGAAAATCAAGCTAAAGAGTGAATCATGAGGTGATTTGTGGGTTCCAATATTAAGTGATCTTATCACTCCTTTTGGTGATCCTTTGGGGACATTATTACTCCCACTCCATGCCTCAGGGGATATTTGACAATACCTGAAGACATTTTCAGGTTGACACAGTGGTTGGTGGTAGAGAGGTGCTACCACCTAGTGGGAAGAGGCCAGGGACACTGCTAAACATCCTATAGTGCAGAGGACAGCCCCAACAACAAAGAATTACTCGGCCAAAAATGTTAACAGTGACCAAGCCGAGAAACCCTGTTCTACTCCTTATTACCCAAACTTGGAAAATGACAGATCATTGACTTCCCTGACGTGACTCCCAGACATACAGGTTTTCCTAATGGAGGTAGCTTCTCTGACTAACTATTAAGGCCAGTTCCTACTGTTACACCTGGACACAGGATGCTGGAGAGGGGCCCAAGTTCCTGTGATTGAGTCAGGGACTCTCGTCCCTCTGAGAATTCAGCTTATGATCTGGATTCTAGTTAATACAGCACTCGTGAAATGCAGTCCACTGCAGTCCAGTGCCTTGGGGCATCAAACTTGTTGACGGCATGGATAATTTCAAGGCCTTTTCTAAATTTCATTGTTATTACTTTTTTCATTAAGAAATACTCAGTAATACCATCTGGTAGTCCAACTTTATTCAGTCAACAAATATTTATTGTGTGCCCCGCTAGTCCAGGTACTAGGCGCTATGCTAACTGAATGATAACGCTCTGAGGCTAGTGAACTTGGACCACAGCACCTACAGCAGTTCATCATTTGGTGAGGTCTTGTTAAAATGCCAACTCCTGGGTCTGCCTCCAGAAATTCTGACTTTATGCGTCAGGATGGGGGCCTAGGAGTTTTCATTGTTAGCCAGCACTTGAGATAACCCAGAAGAAATCTATCCAGGGGACCATACTTTAAGAAATACTATTAGAAATAATGAAATCCACACAGACTAATCCCAGGCTTGAGAATCTAATATGGTAATTTTCTATATTCCTGAAAAATTCATTTATTTACTTATGAATTTTCTCAAGTTTTCCATTTTTAAATGGAGGGGACTTTAAACCCATAATACTGCTCAAACACAGATAGTGAGAGAGCACAATGACCTTATGTAAGGAGAAGCAGGACATTTTCAAAGGAATGGAGCCATTGGAGTTCTACCTTGAAAATCAATTTTTATGACATAGAGTGAGCATTGGCTAAGCATATTTAGTTCAACAGTTAGGAAAAAAGGCTCTTGCTTATGTAAGAGATACAAACAGTACCTGTTCTCTGAACTGACTTCAGCACAAGATGATGCCAGCTTGATTAGGGAGCGCCAGTCCTCCCTAGTTACCAAGATAAATGGTTTCTCTGAGTACTCAGTTTTCTTTCAAATCCTTTCTCCGTCACTCCCCATTTATGACTTTTCAATGGGCCACGTATCTTAGTAGCATAGCAACTGCAATTCAAGTCCAAACCTATACGTTGTTCCAAGCAAGACTTCCAAGCTGTTACAAACACCTTAACATTTATCTATGTCCAATATCAAGGATGTTACCTCACTATTTGGAATATGCATATAGATATATAAATAAAGATATCACTAACTACTGCCCTAAATTACTGTGATCAATTTAATAATATAATAAATCTACATAAAGAATGTCATGATAACAGTTAAATAAAAGATTAAAATTAGGGCTGGGATTGTGGCTCAGTGGCAGAGCACTTGCCTAGCTCTGCCTAATGTGTGAGGCACTGGGTTCTATTCTCAGCATCACATATAAATAAATGAATAAAATAAAGGTCCATCAACAACTAAAAAAATATTTTTAAAAAAAGATTAAAATTAATATATCTTTGCTAGAGGGAAAGGTGTGAATTAAAGGCCAGACTATCTCAGAATTATCCCTTAAGATAACTAATCAAAAACACATCTCTGTTTCAACTTTTCTGAGTTCCCTTCCATTCTATTCCTTTAAAATTGTCTTTATTATACCTTCAAATGTCTCTGTCTTCCTGTCTTGTCCTCTCTGTCTACTTTTTGCTTCAGGTCACCCCAGAGTCCCTCGGGCTTACAAAACAGGACACTGTTGAGTTTACTCACTGATGGTGCCCTTCAGAAGACTCTAGCCTTCCAGCGCCTGTTGAAAGCCATTCAAAATGTGGATTATTTATGGCTCTTCCATGATACATAAAGAAAAGCTCGGTTTAGTGTGTGACCTGGAACCTACCACCATCCAAAGAACCCCAATCCCACACACAAAGGGGCTCTATTTCCTCACTACTTTCCAGAAGAGACACCCAGTCCCCCTCAGCACCCCACACCCCACCCTCACCCCACGTTTTGGAATTTGGAGTCAGCATATTAATTTGAATGCAAATTTCCTGCCCTCAAACTCAAATTTGCTGCAAGATCCAAGTTTAAGTAGAATTCAGTCTTGGCAAACCAACATGCAAATGGGGGGTGTTCAAGTATAAGAACCACAGCGGCAACGAAAAGACACCAACACAGCCCATACCTATTTTTGCAGCCTCCATTTTCAGGTTGAAATCCCAGTTCCTTGGCAACTTGAGGGACATTTTGCTTTCGGTTTGGGTGAGGAGCTGGTAAAGCGACCAGTCCGTGGTCCCAATTCGCGCCCCTCTGGCCTTTTCGATCTCTCCCTCTGCTTTGCGTTTGTCTTTTCCCTGGTAATGTTCGCTTCACGAGTCCGGTTAGGTTGGAGGTCGATCTGCAGTGTGTCTCCTCCTTTCTCTCAGATGCAAGGTCCATCCATCTGTCAGTTGGAAATGGCACCCAAACTCCCCTTATCCCCCACCCACAGTTCTCCAAGGGCTGACACCTGCTTTCCTTCTTTCAGTTTTACCGGAAATATCCCAAGTGACACTTTGCTCTGAGTTGTGGGAAGCAGAGATCCTGTTCGAAAGAATCTCAGGCCTCACTGAGTCGAAGTTGTAATAAACAACCACCCCTCTCGGCTTTTTTTTTTTTTTTCAACTGTCTGCTTCCTTGCATTTGAGGAAGTGGGTGCTGCTCACTGTGGAGGATGCATGAGGAGCACACTTTCTTGAGAAAATTGTTTGGGGAAATGCTTGTCAAGCTGGAATGAGTGCTTCTGTGACATAAGGCTACAATTTTACTTTAAGGAAAAGCAAAATTCCAAGATTCTCACCATATTCTTTGACTCTATGTTCTCCTTCTCACCTAAAGGATCAAGCATCCCCAGATAGCCCGAAGATAGCCAGCATTCTGCCAGTTACCTTCTTTAAAATCCTTCATGTGTAAGGACCCTGTAGTCAGTTCTCTGCCTGCTCAAGATGAAGATTCCTACTAGCCTGATGTTGGAGCGGTTTTGGTGTACTTAATTAATAAATCAATTTTAGCAGGTAGACCACTTAAATATCATCATGGTTATTTGGCATTGAATACAGGGTGTGGGTTTTAGAATCAGACCAACATGGGTTCAAAACTCAGTTTTTCTACTTTCTAGCTCTATAACTTCTCACAAGCAACTGAATCTTTCTGGACCTCATCATCATTAGAAAAAAATGAGGTCGATAATAGCCACGGCTGCATACAACTTTTGCAAAGGCATCTAGTACAGAACTTGACATACAGTGGTTACACCACAAACATTAATTCTACCCTCATTCTATTTAGTTCAATTCTGTGACAGGCTTTCGTGTATTTAACTGAGTCGGTCTAACTGAGTGGTTAGGCATTTGGACCCTGGAACCAGACTGCCTGTATTCTAGTCCTAGCTTTATCAAGTTCCTTGCTGTGTGACTTTGGAAACAGTTCTAAACCATTCTGTGGTTCCATTTTCTCATTGACAAATGAGGCAAATATCAAAGCCTGCCTCATAGAGCTGTTAGATAGCAGGTACAAAGTACTCAGAATAATCACTGCTTGCCAGAGACGAGCTATGCATTCTTGGCCCATATTCATTCTTCGGTCCCCCGGATGACTCTCATACTTTCTTTTTCACCTCCCACGTGCTTACTCTGTTGATGACCTGGCTTCCTGTTTCATTAAGAAAACTGGAGCAACTGGACCAGATGTCTGCAAGTTTCTCCCACCATATCCACCCACCTACCGGCATGTGAGCCTGTGTGCTCAGCGGGCTGCAATGGATGGACCAACTCTGACGGCTTTCCCAGCTCTACTACACCATCATGGTCTTCTCTCTCCTGGATCTTTCCCATCAGTGTTCAACTTATTCATTTTATCCCATCTTTTCAAAAAATCTCTAATGCCACTTCTTTGACTGTAGCCCCATTTCTCTCCTTCATTTCTAAGCAAAGTTTTGGTTAAGCATTGTTGACATTTGCAAATGTGTTTCCTTTTACTCTCTTCTAATTCTCTCTGTTGATGTTTCTGTCTCAGACTCCCCCATATATCTTCTCATCAAAGACACCAAGGACTTTTCTGTCACTAATCCCAGAAGTCAGTTCTCCATCCTCATCTTGCTGACCTATCAGCAGTGTTGACCACTTTCTTCAGCTCTGAACTCTCTTCCCTTGTGGCTCCTGGGAGCTATGACTGGCCTGGCTGTCTGCCTGCCCTCCAGCTGCTCTCCTTCTGGGTCTTTGCTGATTCCCTCTCCTCTCTCTGACCTCTAAATACTGGCGGAAACCAAGACTCCATCAGTGGACATCTTTTCCATCCCTACTCACACCTATGTGAGTTGGTCTATCTCAAGACTTTAGACACCATGTATCTTTGATGACTCCATGTACATTCCAGCCCAAATCACCCTCTGAACTCTAAGTCTTTGTTTAGCTCTCTAATAGCCATCTCACTTGGCTAAACTTGTCCAAAATATATCCAGGGACCAGGCTGAAAGAGACGTGGTGACTTGGGACATATTCTTCCACTGGGAATGAAAGGAACATAAGACTGAAAAACCATGCAAGTGTATTTCAAGCCTCTACTCCCATCCTGTCTGCTTGTATTCCATTAGCCAACACAGGTCACACGGCCAAGTGCAAAGTCACTGAGGCAGGAAGTGTGCACAGTGCTAAGGGGGGGGGGAAGGGAAGGAATACTTGCAGATCAGGGTTTCAATCCATCACACTAGCTCAGTATACCCAGCTGCCCTCAGTTGCCCAGCAACGCTAGATTCCTCTGACCTTAACTCTGCCAGTTAAGGACTTTGAAGCCTCCAATCTTGCTCTACTGCCTGCCTGACTCAAACACCAGTGTTCTTTATCCTGATCTAACTGAGTGAGGGCAGTGGGGCAGCCAGCTGAACCCTACCTATCCCAATAGCATCTCAGCAGGGAACTTGACACCAACCCCAAAGTTTTAGTCCTGGGATCTTTAACTTAAGAATTCTGAAAATATTCTGAAGGTGGCATTTACAAACACACAAGGAACTTCCTTTACTCTTTAGGGTGGCTTCCTGTGAGTCTTGGAAAAACTCATGACCCACGGGGGAAGTTGGTTGTACATTGTACATACTCAGAAAGGCAATCAGGAAAAGTGGCCCTGGAAAGGCCCAGCACACAGCCTTCCCTCCGCAGAGTGCACTCTGAGTGACAGCTCCCTAGGTAGGGGTAGAAGGCTGCTATCGTCCTCCTATTGCTCCCCCTCCCTGACCTTCATGAAATGAAGAGCCAGATGTCTGGTCCTAAAGTTGAAATTAGTGTCCACAATAACAAAAGCAAAAATCCATCCATTTATTTGCATATTAATGCTAACCACTTATTAAGCACTAAATTTCTGCTGGATATTGGAGAAAAGTTCACGAATAAGCAGAATTGGTTTCTGCCTCCCTCCTTCATCCTTCTTTCTCTCACCCTCCCACGTGCAGCTAACAGTTTGTTGAGGGAAAAGAACAAGTAAGTTAACTATTAAATACAACACGAGAAGTGCTGTTGTATTGGAAGAAGTATAGGGAGCTACGGAGTCCATATGGGAAGGGGCTAATTGGGACTAGGAGAAGGAGGAGAGGCCTCCTAGAAGAAGTGTATTTTACATTAAAGTTTGCTGGGTATGATGGCACATGCCTGTAATCTCAGCAGTTTGGGAGGCTGAGGCAGGAAGCCAGCCTAAGCAATTTAGTGAGACCCTGAGCAACTCAGTGAGAGCCTATTTCAAAATTTAAGAAATAAAAATAAAAAGGGCTGGGGATGTAACTCAGTGGTTAAGGGCCCCTGGTTCAATCCTAGTGTCAAATAAAAAAAAGATTTCATGAATGAGTTAGGGATAGAAGAAGGTTGGATAAAAGTTCCAGAGGCAAGAAAGAACTCCTCAGTTTGCTCCTAAGAAGGACAAATGGAATAAGAGGGAGGAGGATAAAGTTGGAAAGATAGTCTGGGAGGCTGGGGCTGGTTAGGATGGCATCACACAGGACCCAGTGAGCTTTGGTACAGAGTTTTAACTTTACCTTAAGGGAACTAGAGATCAATGAGGAATTTTTAGCAGGATAAGGGTTAGGACACTATGGCAGATATTGAAGTGTGTGTGTAAGAAGGGTCAGCCCCAGTGGGGATGGAAAGAAGGGAAAATACGCAAGAGCCATTTACATGATAGGGTTGCCAGCCCCAGGGTAATTATTATGAAAGTAAAAAGAGATACCATGGTCCTGACTCTGGTCACTAGAGGGGCAGAGATTGTAGTCACAGAGATGGGACATTCACAAAAAGATTGAGAATTGATACTGATGGCAGACAGTTGAGGTACTCTTTGGAGAAGGGGGTGGGCTGGGTTTGGAGAATATTTCACTCAGGAGCCCATGGGGTGCTTGAGTTCAGACCTCCTGCACTTGTAAGCCTAGAATTCAGTCAGACTCATTCATTTGTTCATTTGCTCCCTCCATAAACATCTCTCCAGGACTCTGCTGCATGCTGAGTAAACAAGGATGGTTGGGAATCTGGCCTAATCCTCAAATGACTCATGAGAGAGAAGTATGAATGTACTGGCAATACTGTGTGAGGTTCAAAAGTGGCACATGCATAGGGTGGAAGCAAGAAACAGGCAGCTCTGCTTGGGTGGCCAGGAGTGGCTTCCCAGGAAATGTGATCCATGAGAGAGTCTTCAGGAAGCAAGGTTGGGGAGCAGGAAGAAGGCAGTGCAGGCCACAAAAGGACAGATAGCTGTTAAAACATGGCGCCCATTTGGGGAAGTGTCAGGAATGGCAAATGGCTGCAGAGAGAGATGGCCAGGGGTCAAGGAAGCCACTGGGGCCAGAGCCTGAACCAATGGCAGAGGGACTAGACTCTACTCCGAGGTGACAGGACATTTTAAACATTCCTTTCCTTGTTATTTATACCAGATTAGTCCATGATCTTTGTAGAATTTTTAAAGAAGTATAAAGAAAATGAAAACTGTTGTTACCATTTAATGCACAGCAGTCCTCTTTACTCACAAAGGATATGTTCAAGACCCCAAGTGGACTCCTGAAACTTCAGATAGTCCAAAGCCTACACATGCTCACATACTGTTTTCTAGATATACACACCTATGATACAGTTTAATTGATAAATTAGTCATGGTAAGAAGTTAACTAACAATAATAAAATAGAACAGTTGTAATGATATGCTGTAATAAAATTGCCAGTATCACTACTCTTGTGTTTTGGGGCTATTATAAAATAAAACAAGCGTTACTTGAACATGCCCATTGTGATGCGGCAGTGGTTGATCTGATGACCAAGACAGCAGAAACTGACCCTCTCAAACATGTCAAGAGCACTAAGTTGGGCCAAACCTGTACACTCTGGTGAGGCAGTGCCAGATGTCATTGTATCCACACTTGTATTATTGTTCCTTATAAGAGACGTAAGAATGAAAGGTTATTTTTTTTCTACTCACATCTCTTTCAAAAGTGGGGAGAAGAAAATTAGCCTGACATTAAGCTCATTGGAATTGAATACATTTCTTGGTAGATGTGAGTTGGCTATTTTTACTGGTTTATATTTCCCACCTGGTTCCTGCAGTTGTTTGAACATGGGTCCCCATGTGGTTGGGATACTCAACCAGCAGCTAATACTAAGTGCTAAGGACTAATGGCTACATCTTGCTGTCTTGAATGATAGATTCCCCAGTGTATGTATCCTGGAATGTGAAAACACCAAAAGTAAAGAAATTTTTCATTTGGATTTTAATAGTCTATATTTTCAAGTGGATTTAGAAGGTACAAGTTCTAGGTTTTATTCCCTTTCTCTTAGGCACATTGAAAAACATCACTTGGCAGAGGAAGGCTTGTCCTCTGGACTCTCTGTGTGAGCTCAGTAAACCAGGTACGGGCTCCTTGTTCCTCCCACCTCTGAGCAGTGAGTGGGAGGTGTTCTGTCTCTTGTCTGGCCTTACCACTGGCAGAATTCCCAGCATTTGGACCTAATTTCTGGTCATAGTTTGATAGTTTATTAACCTTTACTGTTTGAACTATCCTTAGCCAATATATATATAGAGAGAGGTCTGAAGACCAAGATTGTCATTGTTGGTACTGAGCATATACCTGGAAGAAAGCTAATCTGTAGTTCATGGGGTTATGAAAAGAAATGTCTATTTCAATGGGGAATTTATTACCCAGGGGTTATAAAGAGAACTGATGTCTTTAAGTGGAAGCACCCAGAGCAAATTGGGAAGATATATCCTTCATATAACACCTCTTTTCGGCCATTATTATGGTTATATTATAGTAGGTCTAGCCACATGAAGCTCACAATATTTGATAAGTCTTAACCTGCAAAAACCATTTCATGTGGTTCAATGAGATAGACCCACTCCATTGCCTGCCACTCATCCATGCAACACATACCAAGGAAATTGCTCACCTGCAATGTAACAGGTGCTGCCAGGTGCTAAGAATGTACCCAACAGCAAGCCAGGCTCAAATGCCTGCTTCCATGGAGCTTATTCTAGTGAGAAGTTACAGGCATTAAATGAAAGAAGTAAGCGTAATATGTTAGATGGGAGTCAGTGCTATGGAGAAAAAGAAGTGCTATGGGAAGAGGCAAGAAGTGTTAGGTTAGAGAGAGAGGGAGGGACAGCAGTTCACAGGATGACCTAACCAAGCAAGACAGGTGAGCATAGGGATGGAGGGATAGCAATTTCTATTCCATGTCTGTCCACTCTCAAGGGTCCAAGAGTCTCCATGTAGCACAGGAATCCCTCAGGGAGCCTGTCTTTGTTGGCGCTGTGCAAGCACTCAGCTAATACTAGCACCCCAAAGATGAATATCAGCAGTCAAGATGCCAAGATTCAGTGCCCTTTCTCCAAGTCCTCTGAATCCACTGGGCTTGGTACTAATTCCTAGAGGGAGTCCCAGGGCAAGAAGCTCTTCTTCCTCCTTGATCATGTTCTGGATAGTTACCATGCCTTCAATAACTACTGTAGGTTTTTATCTGCCTCTTCTTACTCTGTCCTATCTATTATAAATAGTGGCAAGGGGGTTTCCTATACATGTAGCTCATTCCTATCATTTTCAAAGTCCCTCCAGGTTATGGCATTCTGTTTTGCAGCTGCTCTATAATAGATCTATAGGCCTGGGCAGGTGACTCAAGGAGTCCCACATGGGTAAGTCCACCAGAGTGTTCCTCACTGTGGATGACCACTCTCCCTCCCTCACTTTGGCATTACTGAGCCTTTTTCATTCTTAACCAGCAGTTACAGTGTCCTCAGGCTGCTGGCAGGCTCTCTTAAACCCAGATTTTCCCTCCTGGTCTTGAGTACAAGCACACTTCCCTCTGCAGATTGATCAAACTAAGTGTCAAGACAGGCAGCAGTCACACACATTTTCCCTGTTTCACCTAGGATGAGCTAAGCCTGACTTTCTTGGACTTTGGATATTTTCCCCAGAATTTAAGAACCATGAAGTCCTCCATTTCTCATCTAACACAACACTGTCAGCCATCTTGCTTTAGATGACAGGCTTCCATGGCAGATTTGTCCACCCGCTGTTCCCTTCCTAGGCTTCCCTTTCCCCTCCTCTAACTCCTTCCCAGATGGAAACTGGGAGGTTGTACCACCTCTGCCTGGGGTCTTTCAGCTTACGCTGACAGAGTGGGCTGTGTCCAGGTGCCTGTGGTCCTGGCAGGGGTATTCAATTTTGTATCCAGGGCCTCTAGGAAGGGACATCCCCATTCAGGCATGTGAACTTACTCATTGAGCGTCCACTTCAAAACTGGGGCAGGTGTGTCTGTTCTGCTCCCTCCTGGTCAGGACACCTCATTCTGCAACAAAGGGCCCTGAATTAAGCCTGTATTACCTGTCATGTGGACTTCCTCAACTGAAAAGTGATTCTACAGGGAGATTCTTGTGGCGTGAGCTTTAGAGAGTCCAGTTCTCTTTCCCCAGAAGGCCCCAGGGAGTGTCTATACAGGAACTGCTCCATCCTGGGATCTCATCCTTGGTCCCATTATTCCCCTCATCCTTCACACCCTAAGGAGGAGGCAAAGGATTGTGTGCAGCAACTCCACGGCTCCGGTCCCCCTGTATGGGTAACCCACCATGCCAGGGGTGCTCAGGGACACTCCTCAGGGCTTTCTTGGTTCTTAGCAGATTAGTTTTATAGGCTTTCTGATCCTAAATAGGGGGCTTCCCTTTCTTGACCACATTCTCAGAGCATGACGTTTATCTGCCTCTCTTGAGTGGATGACCACAGACCGTTAATATTGTAGGTGTCCTTCTTTGTCATGTGCTGAATTCCTTATAATCTGACAGCAGGAATTCCTTTTATGATCACTGTCACCCAGTAGGTCCAGCATCAAGAAATTTGTTTACTATTCCCCATTCCTTAGCAACCATCGCCCCAATGCATCTAAATGAGCACTAGAATGGCCAGATTAAGGAGAAAAATGTGGCCGCAATCACCATCGTGTCATACGAAGAGAGAGCATAGAGGTGCTGGTGTGCCTCTGCTGGAGCACAAGATCTTGTGTCTCCAGATGAATTCAGACCAAGCCTGTCTATCACTAGCTTGGAGAGCAGGGAGCCTTCTTAGAGAGTGACTGTGGTCCTTCTGCTTAAGGATATCTGACCAAGTGTCAGTTGCTCATGTTTACACAGTGCTTTACAAAGCTGTCTGTGGGCACCCATGAGCCCATAAGAGAAATGGAAGGTTGGAGAGTTCAGGAAGCTGAGCTAGGGGATAAGAAGGCATTATAGAGTAGAAAGGTCCCTGAGCCAGCCTCCCTGGGCTCAAATCGTACTTCCTTGGCTTCCTATCTGTGTGACCATGGGCATGTTGATTAACCTTTCTAAGCTTTGGTTTTCTCACATGCAAATTCTATCCATCGCCTAGAGCTGAAGAAAAGATTAAGTGAGATAACCCATAAAAGGCACCTGATATGATACCTGACATGTTAGCAAGTTCTTAATCTATGATAGAAAATAATTTCCATTGATGAAATTGTAAGTCCCAAAAAGCCTTCAAGTTTCATTTTATGTGGTGTATTAAGAAAGTAAGCTGGATGGCTAGCAAATTGAAGTGTGCTCTCTCTGCTCCAACTGGGGGAACAGAGGAGACCTGCTTTTCCTTGTGTAAAAGGTCCATCTGGCTGCAAAGCCAACTCAGTCCAGATGCAGAGAAGCATGTAAAGGAGAAAGGAAGGGTGCTGTCTGTCTACAAAGCACGGCAGGGTTGCAATACTAAAGGTGGTGGCTAATTTTGGACCACAAACCATTGGTGTGGTTTAAGGCCTCTCCTTGCCTGCCTAGTGGCCCAGCACGTGAGCAAACAATGACACACCCAACTTGTTTAGCTTGGACTTGTTGGATGAGAGGAAGTGGTGAGTTGGGGAGGGGTGGGTAGATAAGGAGAGAGGCGTTACCCTGACACAGAGAAGGGAAAGAGATCCAAGTTGCCAAAAGGCAAACATGTAATCCTCTGTCCATCTGGGGTTTCACTGGGAGGAAATCCAATGCCACAGCTGGAGAGCCACTTCTCTAAGACAAGCCTGCAGTGCTCAGCACCAGCCAGCTTCCACTGTCCTGGGATCACGAGATGCTCAGCAGGGCACTGCCAGAACAGGAAGTGACAAAGGCAGCTGATTCCACAGCTGATATGAAACTCAAGGTTCACACTGAGTAATTACACAAAGAACATCCAGACCTGCTGGGGGAAGGGAGAACTGGGAGTGGAGGGTAACTTTAAACCAGGTCCATACATTGGCAAAGACGACACTTTGGATTTTATAGCTATTTCATTTGCCCCTCATGATTAGCATCATATCCTTGTATGTAAGTAGAGCAGATATTATTCGTCTCATTTTACAGAAAGGCATGCAATAATTTATTTAAAGAGTGATAATTTATTTAAAGATCAGGTCAGAAATCCATATTTTGTCCATGAGTTGTTGCAAACCCTAAAAATATACAAAGTGATCCTGAAAATACCGAAGATAGAATATGATCCTTGAAATAAAGAATAAAATTTAAAATAAAAAAAAGGAATTAGTTCCGATTGTGAATTCTGGTGGTATAAAGAAGAGGTGAGCTTTGCCCAGTTTCATAAAAGGAATCATCATGCCTTATCTGATATGCAAAAAACTTTGTGAAATTTGAAGTAGCTGGTGCAATTAAAACTTGTGTTTGAAACCGTCTCTAATGTGAAGTATCCCTAATGTTAATCTAGAATTGGCATTAAAGTTGAGCCAAGAAATATCATGAGCAGATCCAGGTACATGTACATGAGGCAGGAAAACAAGGAGGAGGTAAATCCACAAAAAGGCTCTGAAGTCTGGGAGTGCCATAAGTGTGAAGTGTTCAGTTATCTCATTGAGCATGGCTGGATTTCTAGAAAAACTTATTTCGGTTTTGAAGGATAAGATTGGTCAAGCAGAAGGGTCTATTGGGGTCAACTACCAATGTTCCAGAACATCTGGGATGTGAGAAGTGGATCAGAAAATTGTCACTAAGTTTTTAAATCACATAGATTTTGCTCACCTTGTTATAAAACTTTTGAATCTGTGAGGCAGGAAAAGACTAAAAGCAGACTGTGGTCTTTGTGGACCAAGAACTTGCCCTTTCTGAGGATACCAATAGCCAAGTGATTATAGCCACATAATTGAGAAGAGTTTGATCTTTGCACAGAATGAAGCTTCCAGAGTAAGAATAGGAGCTATTATGTTAAAAGACTATTTGAAATATTTCCATGTGTGTGATTTCTGCTCTGCCCCACTTCATTTCTCTGCTTCACTGCAAAAAAAAAAAAAAAAAAAAAAAAAAAGAAGAAGGAAAAAAAAAGCACAATGAGTAAGGACAGAGCCACAATATATCATGAAAGTTCTTTAGGGTGGCATCTCCCAAGCTGCCCCTACCAAGGGAGAGCATTAATACCTGACTCCTATAATTTTAAAGATAGGGACTGTCCTTGTCTGGGTGTGTGATTTCTAGAGAAGGGCCCTGATCAGTAAGCTGATAGAGCACAGGAAGCTGGTAGGGCTTTTCACGAAAACCATCCATTTAGTCTTTGCATAATATTTCAAGTTTCCTTCTCAAAATACACACAAGCTTTAGGTCAGTGATCATAGGTCATTAGACAACCTTGGACAGACAGATGTCACTCTTGCTGAGTTTGGGGAGTAAGGCAGGTGATTATGATACTAATATGAGTTAGGTACCAAGAGAGGTTTAGTAGCATGCAGCCCTGGGCTCTGAGTGCTGATCCCCGCTCTATCCTTATTCATGGTTGTTTTTCCTTTCTCTCTTTCTCTTCTCCTCCTCCTCCCCTTCTCCTCCTCCTCCTCTCCTCCCCCTCCTCTTCCTCCCTCCTCCTTCCTCCTCCTCCACTTCCTCCTCCTCCTCCTTCTTCTTCTCTCTCTCACCACCAGGGACTCACACATACTAGGTAAGCACTGTACTTCTGAGCTCCACCCCATCCCTTTTATTTTTATTTTGAGACAGAGTCTCACTAAGTTGCCCAAACTAGCCTTGAACTTGCAATCCAACCTCAGTCTCCTGAGTCACTGGGGTTACAGGTATGCTCCACCACACCTAGCCCTGTGATTTCTGAACTCCAGACTTCTTACCTACAAAGACACAATGACAGTACAGAATGACAGTGGGAATTAGGACTGTGTATGTGTAAAGTATGTGGTTTATAGCACACAGGTGTTAAATGGTAATGATAATTGTTAAATCACCTTAAAATACTATCTGATGCTAGATTGTGGATAATAGATAATAACAGATAATGCCCCTAAAGACATCTATGAACTTTATATACATTCCTAGAACTTGAGATTGTGTTATTTTATATGTGTGTAGGAAAAAACAAAAACCTCTTTTTCTCTATATATTCTCAAAATTTCCTTTTACCTCTGATCAATATACAGAGTTTTTCTCCCACACCAATCAATTCTCCTATGCTAACTGGGTGTCCTACAATTTAATTCCATTCTGACATTATCTACCTGGAGTTGGCAACAAGTCCGACAGGTTAAGGGCTCACTTCCACAAAATTGTCTCCACTTCAAACACCAATCACAAGTCCAAGGTTGTCACCCATACTTCTGATTGACCAGCTATAAATCAGGGTTCCCATGATCCCCTCCTCATATTCCATACTTTGTTAAAATAAGTCACAGAAATCAGGAAAACACTATATTTCCTGGCTCATTATATAATAATGGACCTGCTGAATGATAGATATGAGCAGCCAGATGAAGAGGTGTACAGGGTAAACTCTAGAAATACAAGAGCTTCTGTCCCTGTGAGATTGGGGTGCATCACCCTCCTGTCACATGCATGTACTCACCAACCTGAAAGCTCTAAGAACCCTATACCTGAAGGAATTTTTTGAAGGGTTCATCATGTAGACATGATTGATTACTAACTCAATTTCTAGCTCCTCTGCCCTCCCCAGAGGATGAGGGCTGAGGTTCCGGTTTCAAGCTTCTAACCATGGCATGATGTTTCAGGTGACTAGCCCACATCCTGAAGTTACCCGGGAGCCCATAGGAGTTGCCTTATTAGAACAAAAGACACTCTTATGCCCCAGGAAATTCCATGAAATTAAGGAACTCTATGTCAAGAACCAGGGCCAAAGTCAAATATTGGAACAAAAGATGCTCCTAGTCCCCTGCCACTTAGGAAATTACAAGAGTCTTAAGAGGGTCAAATTAAGAACCAGGGCAAAGATCAAATATTATTTCATAACACAGCAGAGTGACTTTGCAGATGTGATTAAGTCAAGGATCTTGAAATGGGAACACTATTCTTGGATTGTATAGGTAGGCCCTGCTTATAATCACAAGAGTACTCGTAGGAGGCAGGCAGGCAGAGATTTCACTATAGAAGTAGGAAATGTGAGTCCAGAGGAAGAAATTGAAGGGATGCAAGAAAGGACTACAAGGCAGAGAATACAGACAGCCTCTAGAAGCTGAAAAAGTAAGTAAACAGATTCTCCCCTCAGATTCTCCATAAGTAATTACTCCTGCTAACACCTTGACTGGCCGTGAGACCAATTTTGGACAACTTTCCTCCAGAACTATCTGAGAATAAATCTGTGTTCTAACTTCCTGAGTTTTGTTACAGCAGAAAGAGGAAACTCATACAGAGGTTATAAAATCCATTTGCTTGAGCGGCCCCTGAATTGGCTCTGGAGGCAATTTCCAACAAAATCATCATCTCCATTTTTTCAGAACAAGATTATCACATATATACGACATGACTATTTTGTACCAAGTTCAAAAGTAGGCCAACGTATCAAAGAGAATTCATGGAGTGAGACGAACTGAGGCCACAAGGCAGACCCTACACCAGTGATTGACATCCTTGTGTATTGGAATCCCCTGGGATCTTTTTAAAATGAAGATTCTGATTTAAGAGACCTGTGGTAAGGCCTAAGTTCTAACACACTCCCAAATGATGTAATGCTGCAGGTCCTCTGATCACACTTTGAGCAGCCAGGCTCTTGAGGATCACTCTGAGGGAACACATTTAATTGGCACTGAAGAGATTCCCCTTTAATGGATTTGCCCTTAACTAAATTCCAAATTTTCTCCAGTCCTTTATCCAACTTCTTGATAGTGTTGAGTAGTACTCACAGCTAGTAGCAGGCCATTCACTACTATTTCCAGCAAGTAATTGTATAGATTGACTCAGCTAATACATCCCAAAGTAGTAGGAACTGCACTTACTGTTCTAATAATAATAGCATTCTTACATATGGAACAGATTACTTAGACCAATGAGAGGTGCAAAGAAGAAAACAGAGCTCTTCAATGAAAACTAAGCTAATGGCTTTGGTAAGATAGAATAATAGTATATCACTCTAAAATATGTCAATTTGCAAGAGGGTAAGTGGAAGCGGGAATCATAAAAAACTCTACCCCTGGAATTCCTTAACAATATATCTTGGTTTTCACTTCCATTTTAAGGAAACCACATTTGTCTAGTGAATAAAATTTATACAAGAAAAGACATAGGAATATGCATCTACTTTTTAAGTTGAAATGTAAGAATTCAAGCCATCATCCTCATTCCCAGTGGTGGTCAAGGTGTGCTTATTTACATTTCACATCTTTGGCTTCACGTATATAACACTTTACCTGATGTCCCTGTTAAGCCTCAGCACCCCAAACCTGTTGGGGTGTGATTCAACTCTAGTCTGTTGTAGAGGAAGGGTCTGAAGCTCAAAAAGAAAGCAGTGAATTGACTGAGTTGTAGAGCCAGTAAAAGCCTCAACATCCTGGCCCTGGGCCAGATCGTGATAACTTTTCCTTTATGAAAGGGGCCCCTCATAATGTATAGCACAGGACCTATGTTTGTGTATTTAACTATAACAGAAACATTAAGAAATACTGCTGATCACAAAGAATGTCATGTGCTGATGTGGGGAGGGTCTGTGTATATTGTGTGGCTAGGATCAAGGAGTACAAAGAAAGTTTGGCTGTGGAAAATCATTTTAGATTGAAAGAAGTTTGGGCCAGAAAGCTCTATGAAGGAGAATAAGGATGATTATTTGAGATGACCTTAGAGACCCCACAGTGGTTTCTCACCAATGAAAGTGCTACCTGAAGATAACATCATGTGAGTGAGGGTTTGAATAAAACTACACACACACACACACACACTTTAAATCTGTTTGTACTAGATGATGGACACTTTGGTTTCACAAAATTATGAAGGCAAAGGGACCCATACTCCACATTTTCTGAGTCACTTTCAGAGAGAAGGATGTTCACCTAAGCTCCAAGGGAGGATAAAGGTAACCCAGGGCAACTCAAGAGCCTGTGAGTCTTTCCTCTGTCAAGCTGACACCTGGCAATGTTCCTGTTTATCTTGGAGGGTTTTACAGAGCATATAAGAGTTACGAATCACTTCCACGGCATCATAGTATGTCCTACAAGGGTTACATGGATGTTCACTAACCATCTTTCCTCCTCCTTTGGAAATGGCTTACAAGGGCCACTGAATACTGAGACTCAATGGAAGCAAAAAACCAATTCAGGCCTTCTGATTCAAGTTGGCAAGCCAAACACTCCTTTCTCTTTCTGCCCCGTCCCAGTCCCATCTAAATGGAAGTAAAGAAGCACAAGGAAGAATGAAGGGTATGGGAAAGTGTCAGCGTGCCACTGACTTTCAGAATTTCTGGAAGCCAGTGCACAGGTGGAATTACACAAAGGGATAAACATTAGCAGAAGAAATACCCACTCAGACTGGGGCCCAGAGAAGGCTAAACAGACCAAGGAGCCAGGAAAGGCCCTGGACTCAGGAATGGCAGGTAGAAAAATGACTCAAGAGAGACCTAAGGAGTAAACCCCAAGTAGGTTCATTTTCCTGCCTCCCTTCACCCATTCACTTAATAGTGACCTTCATGCACCAACCTGGAGTCAGAGGGCTGGCCTTTGCAGCCACT
Organism: Xerus rutilus; assembly: GCA_028644305.1. Lineage (NCBI taxonomy): Eukaryota > Metazoa > Chordata > Mammalia > Rodentia > Sciuridae > Xerus > Xerus rutilus. The sequence goes on from CM053411.1 coordinate 28,753,509, forward strand.
TATCCGTATGTCTGGTAGGAGCAAGAGCTTCAGAATAGTACTTTGCCAGAGTACTTGGCTGCTAAGTCCAACTCAACTGGTTTTTAGCTTACAGATATGCATATCACACAACAAGTCCAAGGAGGGAGGACTCCAGCATGGCAGTTTGGGGGCTCTAAGATTTCACTGCGCCTCCAGAGTCTGCACTTCCAGCTCCCTCCGCCCTGCCCGCTGTGTTAGCTCACACCATTGCCCCAAGATGGCGCTAGCAGGTCCACCATCTCGCTAGACTGGAAAACACACAGAGGGAGGACTGAGCAGCACTCCTGCTATTCCTGCACATCTCTTCCAAGAGCAAGAACTCTTTATCCAGGAGCTCCCTACACAAAGCTTCCACCGCTGCATTTGCCAAAACAGGGTCACATGCCCAGCCCTAAACCAATCCCTGGCAATGGGAAGGGTATGGGGGAGGGGACCATTGTCTTGGAGCAGTGCTTCTCAGACTTGATTTTATGGTACACCATAAAATCAAGTGGGGAACTCATTAAAACACCACACAGACTGCTGGGTTCCATTTCCAGAGGTGCCGCAGTAAACCTGGGGCAGGGCCAGAGGATTTACCGAGTTCTCAAATGCTGCTGATGATGCTGAGTGAAGAAATGGATTTGAGGAGACAAGGACAGAGAAAGGGCTCATCCTCTCTATGCATTTTCAGAGTGCTGACTTCCTGCCCGTGTTTCAAGTTGAGCCTTCCGGTACACATGTCCTACTCTCCTGCTCAGAGCTTAGTCATCCTCTCAGGTAGGGAAGCTATGATTGTAACCATCAAAAGAACTGAAAACAGAAATGTTCAAAAGTGGCCGCCTCTGGGGAGTGGTTGAGAGAAGAGAGGGAGAGAGGAAAGTAGTCGAACATTTTATTATTGTTGTATGCCCATTTGAAGGGATTGGATATTTTTTTCAACTCTATTATTGCTTTACTAAAAATACTTTTGTACTGAATGTTTTTCTACTAAAGAATTTGATCAACCATCTTCATCTCTTCAACCAGGCACATCTTATTTATCAAGATCAGTGTGGTGAATAGAGCTTAATGTACGTGGAAGGAGCTTTTCTTTCAAGGATACCAATAAGTGAGTTAAAAATCATGATGAGGTTCACAAAATATTAACCTCTGACTTGCACCAAAATTTATCTAAGGAAGGCATTCTTCCTCATTGAAAGCATATATTTTGAGAAGGGCCTAGGAGAAAAGATCACCTCCATTCCTCCTCAAGCTACCACCACCAGCACTATGGACCTCCATGAAGGCCCACACCAAGACCCAAGAGAAATGAGCTGTATGTCCAACAAATAAAGGGAGAAACCATTGGACTTCTTCAGGAAGTCCTGTGGAGAGCAGAAGAGGGAAGGAAAGAGAATGTGTGCCTTTGAGAGAGGGAGGGTGCTCTATTCTGTGTGAATTTTTTTTTAAACTAAAGAGGCCAAGTTTTGAGGGTGACATGGGATGACCCAGATGACACAGGAGGAAGCAGAAACCCAAGGAGGCTGAGAAACTCCAGGAAGTACCTAAGGTTGGTCAGCACTAGAGAGAGAGCAGAGATCTTATATTTCACTTTTCACAATCCCAGTTATTAGAACGTTAAAGTCATTTTCTTTCACCTATATCTCAAAAGGCAAGTCAGTCCCCAGCTGACTCCTTGTTATATAAGAACTACAAAAAGCCAACAAGTTTGTGTCGGAGAGCAAACATTTCAGTCCTTGAAATTGCCAGGGGACTGCATACTCTGACCTCCCAAGAACGAGCTTTCATTCACCTGCTGTCACTCACATGCTTGGGTGGGGTTTATCCATCAGAGTCCTGAGCCACCTGGGCTGGGAGTGACTGTAGACCAGAAGCTGATTGTGTCCTTTAGATGGAACAACTCCGAGAGCTCCTAGGCTGGTGTTCATCTGTGGAAGACTACAGAAAAGCCAAATCTGATCCATTGCAGAGCACTCTCTGAGTAAATAAATAAGTAAATAAATAAAAACTGTACTGTCATTGTTAGCCCAATTCATCCCATAATCATTATTTCATTCATCATCTGAAGAATAGAGACTGATTCAAATGATACTTATTCCATTAGATTCTGGTCTTCATTCCCCTTTAATACCCAGGAAATAATCTGAGGTTCTGCCATTAGTACAGAATTATTGTTATTATTCCATTTGCTTGGGAATTTAATGGATTCTGTTCATCAGTTTCTTTTAACATGCTTTTGGAATTCAAGTTTGTGTCTTTTTTTTTAAAAGCACTTTTATTTCTCTTCACAATTGTGACACTAGGTTACATTATTATTTTTTCCTTCCTTTCTGTGGCCACTTCTCCTATTCATTTCTAAATTATCTATTTGACCCATTTGCCTAACATAAAATTAACCTCATGCTATCTGTCCTGGGTAATTGGCTGTTTCCTGTATGGATCAAATGGACGGGCTTGTCATAATACTCTTCAATAAAGCATCTCTCAGAAAGGATAACTTTATTACCTTAGGGAAAGTCATTTTTTAACTTATTAGGGGGGAAAATGTATTGGCCATTTAGTTTCATAATCCAAAATTCAATTGGACTGTCTTTCTTTGTCTCCACTCCAAGGAGGATCATAGGGAAGATGTCTACATTGGCTGCTCTGTGTTACATTGGTTCTCCTAACACTGAAGGACAAGAAACCTGAGGCTAGCTCAGGGAGCTAATGCGGGACTGATAAAAAGGCACATTCACGTGCCAAATTACAGGATATTCAGATCTTGATTTAATCTGTTTGAAATTACAATCCTGGAGAGAAATGTTTTCTGTTTTTCCACATCCATCACTATGGAGTATATTTAGCAAGAGGAAAAATTCTTGTTTTTTAGCTCCCTCTGCTGGACTTTCAGAATATCATTTGTCCCCTTCCTCCTACTTGATCCTGGATTTTGCATGCATGGTGGACCAACTTCCTGCCAAACTTGAGCTGACAGGGAAGTCAGGTTTATAACAACTAGGAGAAACAAGCTTTAGTTTCTCAAGGAGCCCAGTGTTCCAAAAAAGTGGAAGTGGAGATCTTCCAATGTTGAGTATTCATTAAAATACAGATTCTTATCCCACAGAAAAGTAAAGAGACCTAGGCATTTATTCTGAAAGAGTCTGCTTCCCCTCCTTGAATCAGAACCACAAGTCCTGAAGTTGTGTTTTATGTTTAATGCAAATTCCCTATGCCAGTTTAAACTTAGACCTCTTTTTCAGAGGAGGTTTTGGGGGTAAAATAGCGAATTTTTTGAGGGGAATAGCTAATTGCTAACCTGTCTCAATATGCTTGATTATTTATATGGCCTGCATTTAGTCAGCGGTTCATCACTGTGACCAAAATAACTGACAAGAAGAACAATTGCGAGAAGAAAAAGTTTATTTTGACTAGGTCAGAGGCCCAGTCCATGATTGGCCAACTCCATAGCTCTGGACCCAAGGTGAGGCAGAACATCATGGTTGAAGAGTGTGGCAGAGGAAAGTAGCTCAGGACATGGTGCCCAGGAAGTGGAGAGAGTTCTGCTCATCTGGAACAAAATGTAAGCCCCAAAGTCAAACCTCCAGTAACCTACTTCCTCCAGCCACACCCTACCTGTCTACAGTTACTGCACAGTTAATCCCTATCAGTGAATTAATCCAGTGATTATGTCATGCCTCTTATAATCTAATCATTTCACCTCTGAAAATTCTTCCATTGTCTCACACATGAGATTTTGTGGGACACTTCATAGCTAAACCATAGCAGCCTCTATAGCCTTGCTTCTGAAGACTAAAACTTCAATTCTGTTAATTCCATTATCCTTTCTTCACAATTCCTATCCTTCTAAAAGATTCTCAGGTGCCAATGGTAGCAATTCAGAGAGATGTTCGGCATCTGAGTTTCCAAAGTCCTTGTTACTTTCTCATCCTGTGTTTTCTCATGTGTTCTTAAGGGTTTTGTTAGTATCATTGCATTCTTTTTGTGGTAAGCCACAACCACACGGCTACCAGTAGCAGAAGGATCACAACATTTGACCTGCTTACAGTCATGCATTGTGCATGAAGGCAGGGAAGACAGAGCACAGTGCTGAATGACACATGTAGCACACCGCACCCATAGTCCTGAGGTCTGTAAATGAAACCTATTCCTGGCAAGACAGGAGACCTTGCCTTGTTAGCTCAGCAACTAAGAGATGGGTTCTCACTGGTCAGGGAACAATTTACATTAAAAAAAAAAAAAAAAGGTTACAAGTCTATATCCCTGATCTTGGCCAGACCAAGGGCATCTTTTACCATTATTAGACCCTGGATTCCCTGGACTTCAATCCAGTTGACCAGCTACCTAAAATAGAAGTCAGTAAATAATATTCTAAAACACATATTTCAATTCTATTCATAATTTTAATGCCATATAGACTTCACATTTTAGCTCCAAGCATTGTATTATTAATTTCAGTTAAATGATATGTAGAAAACAAATAACCTGGCTCTAATCTACCCACAGTATTACTTTAGCCCATGTATTTCTGGTTGTCCTCATGGGCTGTGTACATAGGAAGATCTCACTCCCACCTGTCTGCATAGCTGTATGAGCACTGCCATTGGCTGAGCACCAGGGTTTCTCTTCAAATCTCCACTGCACAGTAGTTTCCTGACTTGTGATCACCATCATTCTGCAAAGCAGATTCTGTTCCTGCTCAATGCAGCTCATCCAGTATGGCTGTCCTGGGCTGCTCTGCTGCAAGTAGCAGGCATGGGGCACCAGATTGTGCATTATTCCAAAGAAACATCAAAGACAATGGTTATGGTTCCCTCCATGTAGTGTTGTATGCTGGGTGAGGGGTCCCAAAGCAGGATTATTGAGCCAACAGAATTTCCAGTTTTTTCTTCAATCCCATCCCTTCCCCCAAGTCATTTAGGCACCTAAGCAAAGGGTAGATTTCAGCAACAGCCATTATGTCCTTTGAATCCCTCTTCCCCCAGGGAGCTGCATCTTTTCACTGCTTCATATTCCTTATGTGTGGCTCCTTTTTCCTTCAAGCTAGGACCTCCCGTAGCAGGTTTCTTTCAGGCCTTCCGACCAGTTCACGAGAAATGCCCACTTTTGTCTGGACCCCAGCAGGATGTGCAGATAGAGACACTCAGCACCAGTCAGAAGACTCCTCTGCCCCCAGTGCAAGCAGCAATCTGCCAAATCTCTTCATCAGTTAACCAAATATGTCTGAACTCTTCACAGTAGGCTGCACCTCAGTTGCAATTTCCATACTGAAAATGTGTTTTTCATTAGCAGAGGTGCTTTTCCCCAAAGGAACTTAGAAAAATGCAAAGCACCATTGGATGTTCACAACACTATTGGAATCACTGCATTTTAATTGACCTTTATAAAGTTTTACCCTCAGGAATGGCGAGATGGTGAAGAGGCACGTGTCCAATCTCAAGAACAGAAAAGGTCAAGTGATTCAACTAAAAAATCATTTTTTGGAAGCAACTTTGTGAAGCTACAGAGAAAATGAAAACCATTTTAACAACAAAAACATGTTCATTTTTGATGGATCTGATGTCAATAATGAAAAAATAAACAACAGACACTTAAAAGTGAAAATGCAACTGTAATCATAAAATATCAGGTTCTCATACCTGATTTTTAAAGGTCTTTTTAAGAAAATGGTGTGCGGATATTATTTCATGTCACTAAGATTTGGGAACAGAATTTGAGGCCCCTTTGAATTTTCTATATTAAATTGACAGTCTTTACAGCAATACAGAAAAATTCATGCTTGTTTGTCATTTGATTATACCACTTCTTCCCATACATGCTGCCATTTTAATTAGCCCAGTTGTAGATACACCCTCCTTCTTCCCACATTCCTTCCCATACCAGTATCTCTTCCTTTTTTCTCTTCTTCTACTTCAGTTTCCTATTCCCCTTCCATGTGTACTTTTTTGAATGACATCAGATCCTTATCCTTTAGTGTGCTTTTATGCCAGTGAGTCATCTCTTTCAGCGATACTTGAATTCTCAAGCTTTATTTCCAAGTGTGCCCTGAAAAATCTTCTTTTAAATGAAAATTCAATATCAGTTGTCCAGGAAATACAGGCAAAGTTCATTTAAACCCCCAATTCCATTACCTTGAAATCCAAAGACCTCCTGATGACGTTTGTGAATTCTCCAGAGTTATTCCCTTGGGATTTTCTGCCAGTACACGGCTCCTGAGTACACGTGTTGTCTCTGTCATGTATCAGCTTGGACTCAGCGTTACACTCCACAGTGCACCTGCCTCTGCCATCCTCCATGTTCCATTCTACTTTCTTCTTTCTTTGATCTGAACAGCAGTTGGGAAGGCTGCTGGAAGACAACTGACTTTAATAGCTGAGTGAATAACTAGGCTTCCAGCCATCTTTGGAGCATGATCAGAAGAGGGTTTGGGTGAGGAGGGACATCCGAAGTAATGGCATGGGGTGGTTTCTGGAAAAGAACTGTACCCCTACACATTTAGTATTATCAGCAAGAATTGAGGATAGTGTTCCTGCAGCAAGGAAGAGCAATAAAAATAAATAATCCATCCAGATCCCAAGAAAATAGGTTTTGGGAATGAGGTGAAGTCAGTACATAATGGCACTGGCCACACTTACAACAGTTTGTTGGAAGATTGCTGCTTCTTTCTGCAGGCAGGGTTCCTACATAGGGAGCAAAGATGGCTTCGCTATGTTCTCACTGTTTGAAGAACATGAGCATAACTGCCACCACCCCATAGCCCAAACTCTAAATTAATGCCCTCTGATTTAAAGAAAAATTGTCAATCAGAACCGTTAGAAACAATTCAAGGCAATGTGAATAGGTTTCATGGATCCACCTCCTTAACCCATAGTGAGATATCTTAAGCATCCTCTTTCTCAGATCCTTCCTCTCAGCATCTTCCATATTTGATGGAATTTACTTCCTGGGAAAGTTCTCCCTCTCATCCTGAACTCTCAATTTAAATCTTCCGGAAACCCACCCTGCCAGGCTCTTTTAGCTCAATATCTCATTCCTAGATTTACAGTATATTTTTTTTCAATTTGGGCATAAATTCTCTAGCTAACGTTTCTCCCATTCTCTAATAAACTAGACCTCATAATGATAAAAATAACCCTCAGGGAGAGGAGAAGCAGAGGGATAGGAAGGTAGGGAGGATCATATGATCAAAAGAAAATACCAAGTCAGTGGTCCATTTTCCAGAATGTTAACCTATGGGCAAGGGAGAAGGGTCAGTGATTAAGAGTGCTTATGCCTATTTGACTTTGTCTATGTCATTCAAGGAAAATAAGATCTCTTGGAAAGAATCAATGTGGGTGTGGAGGTGTGTTTGATAGGGAGGAAACACATCTCTACTGCTTTCATATCTGGGTAAGGGACTTCATTGAAAACAAAACAATAAAAGCTTAGGGTAGAATTTCCTGAGGTTGACAGTGACAGATGTCCATGGACTCTATTAGAGGTATTTGAGCAGGTTCTTTCTATCAGAAGAGACCATGGCGATAAAAGCCTTAACCAAGAGCAAGAGAATTCTTAGAATTATGAAGACTAACATGAAATCACAGAGCAAGGTGTCCAGGTCCTTGAGTGGCCTGACTCATCCATACTGATGAGCCCAGGGAGAATCTAGCCTCATTTTTCATTGTGCTTTCTGCCCCTCAAATTGAATCGCATATTTATGTAATTGCCCAAAGCAATCATCTCCACCTGAACAGGAATTTTCCAGACTAGGTCTCTGTTAAAATTGACAGTATAGCCCTCTTGCCTCAGCTATTGGCAGGAAGTTAAGCTTATTAATTTACTCCCAATGATTAGAGCCTTGGTAAAGGCTGATAGTTCCCATGCAGAGGGAACATTTCCCTAAGCAATGCACTTCATGGAAAGAGCCCTATTCAGATGAGCACCTGAACTGATTAGAGACCCTCTCCAAACCCCCAAACCCCGTGACATTGGAGAATTGTCTTCTCTTCCCAAACACTCTACCCCTCAGAGTCTCAGTGCAATGAGTAAACCTTTACTTGCACAGCAGAACCTGGAGCCCAGTGCTGGGAAAGCATAAGCCCCTGCCCAGCACCTCATCACACCTCTGTCTGCAGGAGAGAAGCACATTTTCTTGACGGTCAGCCAGTAAGCTCTGTGTGCTGGGATATAAGCCTGCAAAGGCTTTTTCATTTTAGACAAACAAAGGTCCAGACAGGTTCTACTCCTAAATACACTTCCAAATGATCAAGTATCTCTTTGGGATTAACAAGCAATATTCAGATTTTAAACCATTTTGTTCCATTGTCCCTGATGTAGAACACCTATAAAAACTTAAAATTGAACAACAAATATTAATCTATTTTAATACCCTTGTGTTGTGGAAATATTCACAGAATTGAACACTTGGGACTTGACAGGTTAAATATCAAGTTTAAAGATCAAACTAAAACATTAGCTCATGAGATTGATTACTGGTAATATGATTTTATGACACCTCTGGACCAAAGAATATGCTGTGTTCTATTGCTTAAGAATATTGCAACAATTCTGGGAGCTGACCAATTCTGAGTGCTGTCTGTGATTTGGACACATACTACAGTATTTCATCTGAACCATGGTCTGTTCCTCTGTCACTCTCAGCCTCACTCTCCCTGAGGATGGGCTCAGGCCCCAGAGAATGGAGACAGTGCAGAGGCACAAAGTAACCATAGGCTTTGTTCTAGTCCAGTTGAGGGTTCACTTCTTCATCATGAAATTTAATGCAAGTAAGCACAATTTAAACGAAACCCTGCCAAACCATTCAAAATGGGACCAGCAATGCAAGATTTCCAGAGAAGCCTTTGCAGAGAGAAACTGGGAGCCATGGGTAGTAAATGGGACTTTCATTTCCTACCAGCACTTTCTCGTCACACCCTACCACCTCTCTGTTTTTCTGCTTTATCAATCAGAAAATGAGACGCTCATGACAATAAGGCCCTCAGCCCAGAGATCATGATCAAATGTGATATTCAACATCAGTTGCAACAGAGCCAAGCCTTCTGTGACTGTTTGTCTCCTTCACTAAGAGGAAGAGGAAGATTGCCTAACCCCTCTGGTTTCTTTTCCTCTCCTGTGAAAGGAATTGTTGAACTGTCTTTTCTCTAGAGTGCTTAGTCCACAGTGGCCATCTGCCTGACCTAAACCTGCACAAGGAGGCTATGGTTGGGGGCAGGTGGGAAGAAGATACATGGTTTGTTTTCCCAGGAACAGGGCTTCTGGAAAGTTCTGAGATAAGCCTTCTCTCCCCAGAACTGACACTATTTCCCCCACAGGACCCTCACAAAGAGCCACACCCATGATTTTTCTTCTTACCTACTTAGAGTAAAGAACAATGACCAAGAAATTCAAAGATCAGATTCTTACCCCAAATCTCCACCATCTGTGTGGTCTTTGCCTAAGACATGATGAATGAAGGGATGGGACTAAGTGGTTTCTCAGGTCCTTTCCTGCTGAAGCAGGGCATTGCAAGTCTTTTGGGATAAAGAAATGTCCTAAAGTTCCTAAACTTTGAACTCAGCAGGGACCCAGTAAGCAAAGTAAATAACTCCTTGGATTGTAATGGCTTCCTGGGAATGTTATTGACAAGCACTTAATTTTCATACCAGACTTATATTTCCTACTAAAGTACTTATTTCCTTATTTAGAATGAGATGATAATTTCCATAGCAGTTACAATGTCAAATTTGAGTATAAAATTTCACATAAAACACATTTCTTCTAATTAGTGATTTCTGTCCTGCCCAGTAGCTAAGAGATAAATGGATATGTGATCTTTCTTCCAAAAGACTGATTTTTTATGAAATAAGTAAAGAATAAGAGCTTAAAATGCTTTGGAAAAAATGAGTAGTATATATATGACTATATAGTATATATAACATATATAACATTGAGTATATATAACATCATCTAAACAATTTATTTCCTGCCATTTATGTGAGTTTCACATGAAAGTGACCAAACCCAGTTATTGTAGTCCAGAACTACTAACTAGTTTCTGCAGGTTAGAAAGAGATTACAATGTAGGTTGAAAGAGAAAAGATAGACTAAATAGTGAACAGCATGTGTGACTAAATAGTGAACAGTATGTGTGTGTATATATATATATATATAATATATATTATATATATATATATATGTATATACATATATATAATCTCCTGGGGTTTGAACCCAGGGGTGCTTAACCACTCAGCCACACTCCAAGCCCTTTTTATTTTTTTATTTTCAGACAGGGTCTTGCTAATTTGCTTAGGGCCTTGCTAAGTTGCAGAGTGAGGCTATCTTTGAACTTGTGATCCTCCTGCCTCAGCCTCCTGAGACTCTGGGATTACAGGCATGCACTCAGCTGCATTGTAATATTAAGATGTCTATTCATGTGTTCTGTAAGCTTTTCAAAGAAAATTTCCCTGGCCATCAATCTAAAATAACTGTTATTCCTGGTTGCTGTCAGTCTTTTTGTTTTTCTTCATGTTCTACATTATATATTCATTTACTTGTTTGTTTCAGTTATATTGGAAGCCACATATGAATATTCATTCATGCATGCATTTCTTCAAATATGTATTTAGAAAGAAAAAGTCCCTTACCCCCCACCAGAATATAAACTCAATGAAGTCAAAGCTGTGTGATTGTTTACTGTAGATCTATAGGGGTTAGAGCACTGTCTGCCAAACAGTAAGCCTATAGTAAATATTTGTTGAAAGAATGCATGAATTAATAACTTTGAACCTTGATTGCAACCCCGTCTGAAAGGGAATAAAATTTTTCTAAAAGTCTATTACCAATTGCTTTGCAACGTCAAGCAAATTCCTAGGGCCAAACCTCCTTTTCTATAAAACAGAATGTTTTGATTAAGTAATAATTTCTTTCGGTTTGAATATGGTCATTTATGGGACTGAAAAGTTCTACAGAAATGGTATTTAATGGAAGTGTTTTTAACTGGGAGTATCCATACTAGACTGGCCAACAAGGGTAGAATCTGAAAAATTGCTGAAATGGAGGTGCAGATCCATTGGACAGTTGTTTTCTTGCAGTTTATCATCTACCAGGAGTAGCCAGGGTCACTCCCAGGTGTACTTGGGCTAGCAGATAGATTCTGAAAAGACATCAAGCTCTACAGCCATCTATTGTCTTGAATTGCAGCAAAATCAAGAGTGAAGCCTCTGACACATACTATTGCAAACGTTTCTTTCTCTTTCATACATAGGATATTCACAACCAAATATCATAAAAGCTTACAGAAGATAAAACCTCCCCAATACTTTTTCTTGACCTGTCCCACTAAAGCATTCATCTTTTCCTCTTAATTGGCTTTACTTGATCCTGGTCATCAATGTTATTTTCTCCAACTCATCCTTTATATGTTATCACATTACTTTGTCTTATACATGTTATCTCAGTTTAGTTGACGTTTTCCTGAGAGTAAATATCTATCATGTTACTCAAAAATTCAAAGGAATTTCACTGTGTGAGAATTAATTTACTAGAAGGAGGAGCCTCTGCCAGACATTAGCCTACTGTGAGGGAAAATTAGAAAGTCTAGTTGCTCTCTCACTACAGATGACAGCTTCCTGGATGAGGATCTGCAGAAGATGAAGAATCATAACTTTATGAGCTCTCTGGGGATTTAGTGGCCTATTGGAGGTCAGAGTGAGCTATTTGCTCTTGGACATTAAGATCACATGCAAAAAAAAATCTATTCAACTTTATCAAATCAGGTCTCCTGAGGCTGCTAAGAGTCAAGGTGAAAAACTGGGAAGAATATTTGGGCACCAGGCAATCTATCTTGAGACTATTCTTACAACTACTCAGTTTTTAAAAAATAAATAAATAAATAATGAAATAAAACATAACTCTTAACCATAGAGACAATTTGGAGAAAGGAGTATATTAAAAAGTTGTAATAAGATAAAAGAAGAAATTGCATCTAAGAAACAAGAAAGAAGTCTGTGAAAATGGAATATTCAGTAAACTAAAGGAGTCTTAGCAATTACAAATATGGAAACATAAGTGGAAAGCTCAATAGAATTGAAGTCTTCCAGAAATAAAGCAAGTCAGCTTCCTAACTGGTCGCCCAGCTCCCAAACTTGGGCCATTCTCCCACACTCCCTGCCTAGTCCATTGCAATAATGCTTAATTTTAAACAATTATTTAGAGCCAAGTCAATTCCTCCATTTAAATGCTCCAATCCATTCCTCTCACATTTAGGGAAAAAAAATTACATGCTTCACCATGGCCTGTGAGGTCCTGGGTGACCTGGGGTGTGGCCTTCTCTCATGCCCATTTCTTCCTTATTCCAGGTATACTAGCCTCTTACTCTTCCTCATCTCACCAAGCATCTCCTGTATCAGGGCCTTTGTTCTTACAAGTTCCTCTGTTTGGAAAGATTTCCCAGGTCTTTGCAGGGCTGGCGTCTTCATCTCAACCACCAGAAACAGAGCTGCTCCTGACCTTTCCATCTAAACCACCTCCACCTCCTTTCCACCTCATGCCCTGAATTGTCACTTCCTGGCAATTTACTCTGCTCTTCTTTCTTCATAGCAATTATCACTATCAGAAGTTATATGTTGCTTCATATGTGTATTGGGAATTAAAATGCATTCTGCTGTGTTAAAAAAAAAAAGTTGTGTTTATGCATGTGTTCTGTTTTTGTGTTTGATTGATTGACCTAAACCATAAGTTTCATGAAGACTAACTTGTCTTATTCGTTGCTAAATTTCCAGCACCTACATGGCCCTAATACATAGTAAGCAGTAAATAGATAGTTGTTAAATAAATAATGAATGAATAGTGTTGGATGGTACAATTAACAATACCAACTGCAATGACTGTTTTAATAGAATTCCTAAATTTTCAATCTGAAATAATAATACTTTGAACAATTACAAAAGTAATTGGTTTGATTTTTGTTATGCCCATAGACCCAGATGAGAATACTGGTGGATATAAAATCTGGTATTAATGGTATGCTCTGACATTTCTTCTTTGAGCCCCAGAGATAGTTCCCTTCTGGCAGAGCTTCAAGCACAGAAGGGGCACAACACAGCGCTTGTATTAGCTAAGCATGTCAACAAGCCAGCGGGTGACCCCTGCTCAATGTCTGCGTGAATATAATTCTCCCTCTGGGGCAACTCAACAGGAGAAGTATTCTCAGTTCCAAATGAGCTAAATTCTCCAGGAAAGTAATTCCTGACCAAGGGCTTAAAGAAAACGCTCTGAGGAAGGAAAGATCCAGTAATGCGGATCTGTCTTTTCAAAACAATTCAGATTTCTCTCAGCTCCAAGTCCTGAGGATGAGTTTTCTTGAAACCATGAAGAAGGGTTTTCTGAAATGAGCATTTAGACTGTCAGCTCTACTGAAACATCTTCATTATAATGAGGATGTAGAGAGAAAAAGGAGAGATCCAGTGGTAATCCGAATATCTCATCCTAGCACAAATCATAACCTCACTCCCTACAAATGCCTCGTCCCCCAAGGAAGGACTTGGCAGGTGTCTTGAGCATGATAGTGCAATGTTGGCAACTGGAATCCAACTGCAATCCAGCAACAGAGGGAGGCCAGAGTCAAGGGCCAGGAACTGAGAAGTAGCAAAACCTACCAGCTGATTCTGCAAGCAGATCTGGGGTGGGGGTGGGGAGTGTAGAAATTTAAAGTCCCCAGGGTGGGCTCCAGGATAGCAATCTTAAGGAGAGGTTGATGTCATTGGCTAATTCTGGAGCTCAGACATCCAACTTCACGGGACTGAAGTCGAGGCGTTGGCAAGGCTGGTTCCCTCTGCAAACTCCTGGAGGAGAATCCACTTCCTTGGCTTTTTCAACTTCTGGTGGCCTTGATTTGTGACCACTTTCTCTATTTTCAAAGTGCACCACTCCAATCCCTGTTCAACAGTCACACTGTTATATGGCTGAGGCCTTCCAGGAAACAAGCAGCAATGAATGCCTCCCTTCTCCCCAGGTTTTGCAAACAGGCCAGAAAGATTGCAACATGTTACTTGGAGTTACAGGCATAAGTTTATTAAAAGGGATAAAGAAGGGGAAAAGGGGATACTCTCAAGGAAGAGAGTAGGCACTCTCAGAGAGAAGAGGGATTCTCCAGTTTTATTGGGGGTCCCAGAGAGGTTTCCAGAGCGTCCCACCCAAGTCCACCTCTTGACTTTTGACTGACAACAGGATAATATGAAACTTTCAAGTCCCCACTGCCAGGACAACTCTAGGTCAATTTGGACTATACTGACCAGCTCTGATTGGAACCTATTCTTGCTGATTTTATTGTTGGGGTGGGAGGGAATTATCCTTCTCTGACTTGCAGCATCTGGTCTGTGTAAGGGTCAGAAAGTCCCCTCCCTTCTTCAGGATCATTTGTGTTCTTACTGGCATTTCAGAGTCTACATTTCTCTTGCAGATAACAGCAATTTTCTGAGAAAAGTAACACCTTGTCAACTTAAGACAGGAAGAACTGCAGGTAATGCTCCTCTAAAGTGAAAGCATGTGGAGGTCAGAACAGCCAGTCCCGTCTATAGACCTATTTCCTCAGCCTCAGGTTCCCACCACTCACATCTATCTGTCCCCTACCAACATCATCACCCGCTCTATGTCACCAAATCTATCCTTACCTTCTATCTGCAGGAATCCTACTAAATACCCGCAGGACCACTGGGTCATCTTCCCATCTCAAGATCTCAACATCCTTGACTTAATCATATCCATGAAGGTAAGATTCACAGGTTCCAGATATTAGGAACTAGATATCCTAAGGCCTTTATTCATTCTGCTACCCCTGGGTCAGAGGCCCTGCTGGTTCCAACAGACTGAATTCAGTTATCCACCCACATCAGAAATAAAAGAAAACAATATAAAAAAGAAAAATTAATTTAATCTCAGTTTGGCCAGAACAGGGTAGGCAGCTAATCTATCTCCTCATCCTACAGGAACATTCCAATTTATAGGAACAAAAGGCAGGAAATCCTCATACATACATTTTGCCAGGCTGTGCTAGCCAGAAAATTGGTTCAGTTCCAGTTTTTCAACATTTGCTGGTACCTGCTCAAGCTTTGGGGCCAGTTCCTCAGTTTCCACTCTCAGCCTGAGGAAATTCAGTTTCAGAACAACAATTTATCAGTAAATTGGAGGAATTGGGAGGGTCTCTGTTATGGTCCCACCAGAAAATATAAAGTACATTCTATTTATGTGCATGCATGTATGTATATGTGTGTACATGTGTGTATATAGGTAGATAATACCCACTCACTGTTCATTGTTCATGAAGAAAATACTATTACCTGACTGCCGATTCTTCAGATCAAGATTGATTTGAGGCCGGGTGTGATGGGCCATGCCTGTAATCCTAGAGGCTCGGGAGGCTGAGGGAGGAGGATTGTGAGTTCAAAGCCAGCCTCAGCAAAAGTGAGGCACTAAGTAACTCGATGAGACCCTGTCTCTAAATAAAACACAAAATAGGACTAGAGATGTGGCTCTATGATTGAGTGCCCCTGAGTTCAATCCCAGGTTGAATCCCCCACCAAAAAAAAAAAGATTAATTTGATTTTCTTATTTTTATTGGTTAGATCTTTAGTGATACTGTGTCCTTGCAGAAGGACTCCCTTCCCCCCGCCACAGATATATCCAAATATGGACTGTGGATAATCCCTAAACCCAGATGTTTGAGTAGGTAAGTGTTTATTTTACTCACTGAAGCTCATATTATCAAGGTCCCTCGTTAAGGCCTACTGCTCCTTGTCTCATGCTAGATGAGTTAGGCTTCCTGGGCACAAGTCTACCTGAGTGGGCTACTGGATTCCCACTCATTAAAGACTGCATGTGCTCAGGTTTCTAGAAAGATTAGTACACTAATCTTGAAAAGATTAGTGGATTCTGCCAATGGAAATGCATGCAGTGTGGTCCTAGACTGAAAGAAGGAGGATTTTCTTCTCTCTCCTACATTGGGAGACTTTGAAAGAGACAGAGGAGCCCCTACCATCCAGGTCAACTGGAGCCCCCTAGTGGAGAGGCACAGCCCACAGAATCCAGCAACAGTGGTCGCAGACTGAGGAAGTGAACAGCCTGCTTTAAGTGATGAGAAAGACCAAGAAGACATCTGGGAAACCTAGATTCTCCTAGGGGACCCTCAGTAATACTTGGAAGGAGGATCATGCATTGTGCTACATGATGAGCAGGTGGGACTTAAATGTAGTATTGCTAGCCTCTATTGAGGATGAGGTGGGGATGGCAGTGGTGTACCTGCTTAGTCTGGTGATATGTTGCCATGTAAACACTGATGGATTCGTGAAAATATTTTATCTGAAGATCCAACCTTCTCCTAGTGGTCAAAAAGTTCTTTTAAATGTCTGAAGGACAATTTGGAATGAGGTATGGTTTGTTCTACAAACTGCCATTTTGAGTTTTGAGACATATTTTTTGGTAAATTCCAAAACTATTGACACTAACATTCAAATGCCTCTTTTAATTCAGAGATTTCACAGGTTGCTGTGTATATGCAGAAGAAGAGTGCCCTCTCTGTCCCAAATCTTTACAATCCTCTTCAATTACAAAATGAACTTACTAGCTTGTCACTTCTTTTTTTTCTTTTGGTACTAAGGATTGAACCCATAGGCACTTTATACTGAGCTACAGTCCCCAGCCATTTTTATTTTTTATTTTGAAACAGGGTCTCACTAAGATGCTGAGGGTCTTGCTAAGTTGCTTAGGCTGGCCTTGATCTTGCGATTCTCTTGCCTCAGCATCCTGATTCACTGGGATTACGGGCATGCACTACCACACCCAGTAGTCAATTATTTTCACCCAGCAAGAAGATTGTTTACTGTGTTTTGATGTTCAAATTGTTCTTCCTAGAAATTCATGAAAGTCTTTGGTGGGACCATTTCCTAAATAAAAAGCCCAAGAGCCATAGGAATACATTTTAATGGTTCATATTGAAACTGTTCTAACCCTGGGTTGTGGCAAGCCTATTCCCAACAAATCATCTATTCATTTTAGCATTCTGGTAGAAACACTTCAGAGAGCTCAGTTTGAAACAGTCACAGGTGCACACTTCTCTACCTTTCAGAGCCACTGAACTCCTATTTCAGTGATCAGTTTGGGGTCTTTTCTAATTATTGGTATGTGGAAGCTGACAACTCCCCTGGAACCATCTGTCCTACCTTCTGCCTTTTAGCCTTTGAGACAAGAGAAAAAAACAAACAGAAAAATTGTGTACTTAGATTGAATTTCCATTGTGGAGTTTTCATCCTCAAACCCTCCTCTGTATGCTAGTAGACAGAATAAAGGAAGGACCAGATAGGGTGTTTCCAATCTGATGTCATCCAAAGGTATCTTTTCCACTCCTTGGCCTGTCCTAGTAACTTCATGTTCTGAAATCAAAACAGCCTGGTTTGAAACTCTAAGGTAACCACTTATTAGACAAGTAACCTTCAGGTACACCATTACCACCAATCTCATAAGGTTATGAGGATTAAATAAAATCATGCTTGTAAATTAGTCATTATAGTACATAGCATTTGATTAACTAGAATTAATAATATAGTTTTACAGTATTGTATAGTATTAAATCCCATCTCACAAAAGCCAAAAAGAACAGTTAGGTAATCTATATCCTTCAAAAGAAAAACATACCTATGATAAAGAGGATGTACCTTGAACTCAGGTTAAAAAAAAATTTATCCTCATAGTCATGGTAACCATTAAGATATAATTATTCAGACTGGATTTTTAGTAAGGTACTAATATTCTGGAGAATAGTGATATCTTACTCATGTGGTTTGATGATGTAACTTTGGTTGAAAAGTTGAAAATTATGTGAAAGACAAAATATACTTAAAACTAGCTGTGTCTGAGCCTGAACATTTAATTAGGACAGTTTTCCTAGGGTAGCATCTAGAAAAAGAACTTCTTAAAAGTGATTTAAATGAGATGGAAGTTTATTTTTATCTCACTTAGGAGAAGTCCAGATTCAGTCAGTCACCAGTGTTGGTATGGATACCACAGAGCGGCTTATTTTCCTTCCCACTCTCTTGTCTACTATCACTATGGCGCGAACTTATTTTCATTATCCAAGATGGCTGCTAGAGCTCCTACCAATACATCTTTATTTTAAACAGCAGGATTTTAGAAGAGAAAAAGAAAGGAACTTCTCTTTTGGCGGAGGGAGGTGATGGGTGAGGAGTAAAGGAACATACTTTCCTAAGTTTCCTCTTAGGTTTTACTGGTAGGTACTTGGTCATAGGAACATCCTTGGCAGCAAAGAAGCCTGGGAAATAAAAGCTTTACTCCGAAATAAAAATTTGATTCTTTCACTAAGAAAAAAATGATACTGAGTAGTGGAAGGAAGCTAAACTTTCTACTCTATTCATTCATTTGCTTTGAATATTCTGTCTCCTTTTCCACTCCTGGTTTCTCTTTCTTCTTCTATTTCTCAAATGGTTAAATTAATCTTTCCTATAAATTCTATCCTTTCAATTTCTCATCCCTTCCAAAGATTGCAATTACTGAAGGAAGGAAAGTGTTAAGGCAGCTAGTCTGTGATCCATTCCTATTCTTATTAGCAGAGGAATTCTCTCAAGGTAAAAAGGTAAGTGACCCAGTCTAATCTCCTTGGAAAGTGATTGATCACTATATGTTTTGGAACAGAATCATGGTTTGATATGAGAAGAATCCTCATCTGTAGAATTCTATTAGCAGGATATGCCTACCCTTTATATTAGATAAAATCAGAATCTATGGATTCATAAGTTATGACCTCTATAAATAAGTCACAAAATCCCTATAAGGATCTGTTTAAAAAGAGAGAGAGATGTTTCATAACCTACAAGTTGGCCCCGGTGAAGTGATCTGAAACTACATCTCAAGATTTCATCTTTTATTTTTGTTTTATCTTTACTTTTTGAGACTGGAAATTATTAGTAAAGTCTGATGCTGTAAAGTAAGATCTTTAATTGTGAGTCTAACTTGATAATCCCTTATGATAGCTCAAAGTGAAATCTTTCCAACTTCCAATTTTCTTCTAAATTCCTCATTGACATTTTTTGCTACTTACTAGAATACCACCTAAATATTTTGTCAGAACCTTGAATTTGACATTGAATAGCAAACATTTTATTTGCCCTCAAATCAGCTCCTGCTCCTGAATTGCCAACTTCTCAGCCTCAAAACCTCTCCATCATCCCTTCCTTTTCTTTCTTCCATATTTCCAGTGTTGAACCCCAGGGTTGCAAACACCCCAAGGATACTGTTTTTTGATCCCTAAGAAAGAACTTGGAAGACTCAATGGAGAGGTTGGATATTTTATTACTTATCCACTCCTCAGCAGCGGCAATAGGGGCAGGGACAAGGATGCAGTGGAGGGCCCCACCATGCTTACAAGCTGGGGGAACATACAGAGTAGGTCACATGCTCACTGCACAGGTGGCTTTCTTCAGATGTTTAAGAAGTTCTTTACTTTGCAACCAAGGTCACTCTGTTCAGATCCTCTACTAAAGACTGAAGATAAGAGGATTGGCCAGCTACTGCACTCCATTTCCCTCTTTATCACATTATTTTAGAGACCTTCGTATCTCACTGCAAGCTTTCACAGGCACTAATTAGTGTTTAACCTAATACTCAGAATAACACTTTAAAATCCTCACTCTACCCATCTCTCTCTCTCTGCTTCCTCCTAATTGGCCTCTAAGGTTCCAATCCTTCTGGCTACTAATCCTTCCAATATATGAATCTTTCCATAGCACTTCTGCACAAACACATACAAGCAACTTCTAACTAGATACAGTAAAGGACACAGATTCTTAAATCTAATGAAATGTGCAACAATAAGATAGATGAAGGGCTGAGGTTGTGGCTCAGTGGTTGAACACTTGCCTTGCATGTGTGAGGCACTGAGTTCAATCCCGAGCACCACATAAAATAAATAAAGATATTGTGTTCATCTAGAACTAAAAAAAATAAAAATAAAAAAGATAGATGAATAGGTAGATTACATGAATAAGTGGATAGAAGGATAGAAATAGATGTAGATACAGATATGTAGAAATGATAGATATAAACACAAGCTGCTTTCAAACTAAGGAAAGAGCACCACTTCATATACATATTGTGAAAAATAGTTCTCACTCCACCCTGTAAAAGTGGTACCAGGAAAAAAAGTAGAAAAAATTCTAAAAAGTGGCACAAATATCCTCAACTTTGAAGGAAGCACAGACTGGATGTGAGAGGTAGACATCTTACAGGAACAGACTGAAAATTACTCAGTGGATCAAAAGCTTCTCCACTCCACCATGGATAAACACATAACAGAAATGGGGGAAATCGCCAGAATACGACATTTTGATTTTCATTGACTGGAAAGAAGGCAAGAGAGCACCTGAAGATGACCACTCAGAGTTAATATTTCTAAGAATAAAGATTGAGAAAAATGGAAAGAGAAAGCTAAAAGTAAGACGAGCACTTATTATGCCTCTTATGAGTTGGTGATCCACAGTAGATATGCATGGGAAGCCCTGTATCCTTTTTTCTACTGGAATTTATATCCTACAACTAACACCATAACAGCCAGGAAACAGCAGGGATTGGAGTGAGTTTAATAAGGACAGTTTTGCCATGGTATGGGTAGGGCTAAGAAAACCCAGCAAGGGATTGGAAAGAGCCCTAGGTGCTCAAAAAAAGAGAGCAAGCCTGAAAGCAAAAGGGAAGAGTAGTGACCTGGACCAAAGAGATAAATAGTTCTAGGAGATCAGCCAGAAATCGCTTTCCAACAGCAGTAGGAGGCAGCTACTCTCCATGATCCGGAAACTTGGGAGTCAAATGAGTATATTCCCACCCCACTGAATTATCTTGACCTCGTATTGATGTCTGCCATTGACCTAACCCAACCCAAACTGCAGGGTACAATCCCAAAGATCAGTCTCTGGGTACAGAGTAAGAGAGAGTATCTAAAGAAGCAAATAAAAATTACCCTGCATGAAAGACTCTACATTTTCTCTATTTTCTTGTCTTTTGGTACCAGGGATTGAACTCACAGGTACTTGACCTCTGAGCCATATCCCCAGCCCTATTTGGTGTTTTATGTAGAGACAGGGTCTCACTGAGTTGCTTAGCGCTTTGCCATTGCTGAGCTTTGAACTCGCGATTCTCCTGTCTCAGCCTCCCAAAGTGCTGAGATTACAGGTGTGTGCCATCGCATTCGGCTCTCTATTTTCCTACCAAATCAATATGGGAGTAGAAAGAGAGTAGATAAGGAAAAGTCAGATGAAACTGAGAAAAACGAATCTAGGGCAGATTATCAGTGATGGAGATGAAGGCTCAGTAGTTCTTTCTAAATTGAGGAAATAATATAAACTCAGGGCACCACCCCCAATGATAGGCTTTGCACCTATCTAGCGAGAGTGAATACCAGAGTTGGACTTTCAATAGAATAACAGAAAAAGGGTCCAGCCCATAGATCACGGCTACAAATAGTTCTCTCATTCTCATTCCCAGTCTCACTTGGAATGTACATGAAACACCAAGTGCTTAGTTGAAGCTATAAATGGAGGAAGTAAACAGGTCAAGAGGATGTAGAAGAAGGGGAATCCAGCTCGTCCTGTTTGGACAATATTCTAGAGAACTGACCAGTACAAAATAAGCAAGAGAAAAAGAAAGGAAAAGGAAAGCTATGCACAATTATGACAAAGGAAAAGAAATGAAAGAAAGGGAGAGGGAGAAGCAGGAGGTAGAGAAACAAAAAGCAAAGGGATGGAGTTTATAAAAGAAAATAAATGGCCTGCCCTGAGAGAAAAGAATATCATGGGAAATAAGAACAGCAAATGCTTTATGTCTCAAATACATACAGATAATATGGAAAGCATGAACCAATAGATACATCTATCAATTAAGTATAATGAAGTCAAAAGGGATATTTCAGAGTTAAAAATATTCTACAGCCGGATGCGGTGGCGCATGCTTGCAATCCCAACGACTTGGGAGGCTGAGGCAGAAGGATTGCAAGCTCAAAGCCAGCCTCAGCATCTTAGGGAGGCACTAAGCAACTTAGCAAGACCCTGTCTCAAAATAAAAAATAAAAAAAAAGACTGGGGATGTGGCCCAGTGGTAGAGTGCCCCTGGGTTCAATCCTTGGTCCAAAAAAAAAAAAAAAAAAAAGTACTCTATATGTCCAACCAAAAGCAAAACAACTCAAAGGAAATCTTACTCTGTTAGTCACTTTTCGACATAAGAAAGAATTACACTCAGTGTATATTAAATTGAAGAGAATATGGAAAAGGCCAACAAAATTGAAGTGTGCAGAAACAAAATAATGCATGTAGGAACAGAAAGTGACAAATACAAGAGCAATCAGCATGGTAAGCCAATCTACAATACATCCTGTAGGATGCGCTTCCCAGCAAGCAAATTACTCTCTCTCCTGGAGACCAATTGCTAAGGAACCTGAGCTGGAAGGGCCCCACTCACCTTTGTAACATTAGAGCCTGGGTCGGTCAGTGCTTGTTAAATAAATATTTGTGTGAGCTAGTTCTGGAATCCAGGTTATAAGTAAGGAGAGCCTTCCAGACTGCTCAGATAAGTCTTTGCCACGTTGATCAGAAACAGGACATAGGGACAGAAAGGGAATCATGTCCCCACTGAGGTTTCCTCCAAGAAAAGTTTCCCATGAAGATCTGTCATTTTAATTCCACTTAAATCTGTGTGCCTCCTCCTTCCTGCAGTCTCCATCTCTACCAGCACCCACACCGATGTGCTTATCTGGGCCTCTCTCTGAGGCAGGTGTTCTTAACCAGTTTAGGGGGACATGAACTTGGATGGAAAAAAAGTATCATTCTTCACACTAACCTATAGCTGAACTCTAGCATTTCCTGCCATTATGGTATAGACAACAAACCACACCAGGACTAGCAGTTCCTAAGACTTGCCCAGAGGAATTACATCACCTTGCAGTTTGGTGAGTGATCTCAAGTATCACTCACTGTTACTTCAAAACTATGGTAGTTGCTGAGTGCAGTGGTGCACACCTGTAATCCCAGTGGCTCCGGAGGCTGAGCAAGGAGGATCACAAGTTTAAAGCCAGCCTCAGCAACAGCAAGGCACTAAGCAACTCAGTGAGACCCTGTCTCTAATAAAATACAAAATAGGTGTGGAGATATGGCTCAGTGGTAGAGTGCCCCTGAGTTCAATCCCCAGTAGCCCTCGAAAAGAAACAAAAAAACAAAACTATGGTAGCTAATAGCCTTGATGATGAATCTTACTTAAAGCATTAAAGATTTACTATAAAGAGACATAATATAAATAAATATTTATGTAATTTTACCACAAACTTTTAAAATTTTTTGATAACTGCATTTCAATACAATTGATTTCTTTTGTAGCTCTATGTATTTTATTATATAAATTTTAAAACATTATTTTAAAAAGGGGCTAGAAACATCACTAAATGCCAAAAGCACCTGAGAGGCTCAAAGGTTAAGGACGTCTGCATTAGGGTCATGTGTTGAGGGTCAATAAAACTTCCCATAAAAGAAAAAGTAAAAGTGGGAGTTGTACTATCTTAGTTTGGAAAAAATATGGTTAATTTAGGAGCTGACTTATTGATTGGAATTCAGAGAGAGGCATGTATTTAGTTTGCTAGAAAGGCCAAGGAAGGCCAAGAAGCTCGGTGGTGCATGCCTGTAATCCCAGCAACTCCAGAGGTTGAGGCAGGAAGATCGCAAATTGGAGGTGAGTTGTAGCAACTCAGCAAGACCCTAAGCAACTTAGTGAGACTGTCTCAGAATTTTAAAAAAAGGGGGGGGGGGACTGAAGATGTGGCTCTGTGGTAGAGTGTGCCTGGGTTCAATCCCTGATACCAAAAAAAGAGTCCAAGGAAGGCCCAGAAAAATCAGTTAAAGGCTGTAGCAGAGTAACAAGCTCTGGCGCCAAGCTGCCTATCTTTGGATCTCTGCCCGCCATTCAATGCCTGTGTGACCTCAAGCAACTGCTCTGAGTTGAGACTCGACTCCGTCATCTATACAAAGAGCTTGGAGGCTGGGCGAGAACTGAGCGAGAGGAGGCCTGTAACACACTCAGCTCAGCCCAAAGATCCTCCCTGCGGCCACTCTTGTTTTCAATAACCTCCCCCTGTATAGCCCTTCTCTTGTTTTCCTTGGGAGATGCTCCCCTCATTCCATCACACAGGTCTGCTTTCTAAGGCCAGTTTCTCTCTCTCCTCCCTACCCACCTCTCCTCTTAGCAAAACCCACTCTCAGATGAGGCTCTGCTACCCCTTGTTTAGTTGTGTGTTTTCGGGCTTGGGTCACCTCTACAAGGATGACAATCCATCATTGTGTAAGAAAGCTTTGCCTGGTGAAAAGCAACTTCAGCTTCCAGGAGCACAGAAAAGAAATGTTTC